>JAPZIH010000712.1:360522-417034 GCA_027410445.1 Discoglossus pictus
CTCATCACACTTATCCCTAACACCCCTTACCCTAACCCTAACAACCCTCACACTTATCCCTAACACCTCACCCTAACACCCCCCACTCTTATCCCTAACACCCCTTACCCTAACCCTAACACCCCTCACACTTATCGCTAACACCTAACCCTAACATCCTTCACCCTAACACCCCTCACACTTATCCCTATTACCCATTACCCTAACCCTAACACCCCTCACACTTATTCCTAACACCTAACCCTAACATCCCTCAAAATAACACCCCCACACTTATCCCTAACACCCCTCACCCTAACACCTAACCCTAACACCCCTCACACTTATCACTAACACCCCTCACCCTAACCCTAACACCCCTCACACTTATCCCTAACACCCCTTACCCTAACCCTAACACCCCTCACACTTATCCCTAACACCCCTTACCCTCACCCTAACACTCCTCACACTTATCCCTAACACCCCTCACCCTAACACCTAACCCTAACACCCATCACACTTATCCCTAACACCCCTTACACTATCACCCCTCACACTTATCCCTAACACCCCTTACCCTAACCCTAACACCCCTCACACTTATCCCTAACACCTAACCCTAACATCCCTCACCCTAACACCCCTCACACTTATCCCTAACACCCCTCACCCTAACACCTAACCCTAACACCCCTCACACTAATCCCTAACACCCCTTACCCTAACCCTAACACCCTTCACACTTATCCCTAACACCTAACCCTAATATCCCTCACCCTAACACCCCACACACTTATCCCTAACACCCCTCACCCTAACACCTAACCCTAATACCCCCTTACACTTATCCCTAACAGCCCTTACCCTAACACCTAACCCTAACATCCCTCAAGCTAACACCCCCCACACTTATCCCTAACACCCCTCACCCTAACACCTATCCCTAACACCCCTCACACTTATCCCTAACACCTAACCCTAACATCCCTCACCCTAACACCCATCGCACTTATCCCTAACACCCCTCACCCTAACACCTAACCCTAACACCCCTTACACTTATCCCTAACACCATTTACACTAACACCCCTCACACTTATCCCTAACACCCCTCACCATAACACATTAGCCTAACACCACTCACACTTATCCCTAACACCCCTCACCCTAACCCTAACACCCCTCACACTTATCCCTAACACCCCTTACCCTAACCCCTCACACTTATCCCTAACACCTAACCCTAACATCCCTCACCCTAACACCCCCCACACGTATCCCTAACACCCCTCACCCTAACACCTAACCCTAACACCCCTCACACTTATCCCTAACACCCCTTACACTAACAGCCCTCACACTTATCCCTAACACCCCTCACCCTAACACCTAACCCTAATACCCCCTTACACTTATCCCTAACAGCCCTTATCCTAACACTTAACCCTAACATCCCTTACCCTAACACCCATCACACTTATCCCTAACACCCCTCACCCTAACACCTAACCCTAACACCCCTTACACTTATCCCTAACACCCCTTACACTAACACTTCTCACAATTATCCCTAACACCCCTCACCATAACACATTAGCCTAACACCACTCACACTTATCCCTAACAGCCCCTCACCCTAACCCTAACACCCCTCACACTTATCCCTAACACCCCTTACCCTAACCCCTCACACTTATCCCTAACACCTAACCCTAACATCCCTCACCCTAACACCCCCCACACGTATCCCTAACACCCCTCACCCTAACACCTAACCCTAACACCCCTCACACTTATCCCTAACACCCCTTACACTAACAGCACTCACACTTATCCCTAACACCCCTCACCCTAACACCTAACCCTAATACCCCCTTACACTTATCCCTAACAGCCCTTATCCTAACACTTAACCCTAACATCCCTTACCCTAACACCCATCACACTTATCCCTAACACCCCTCACCCTAACACCTAACCCTAACAGCCCTCACACTTATCCCTAACACCTAACCCTAACATCCCTCACCCTAACATCCGCCCACACTTATCCCTAACATCCCTCACCCTAACACCTAACCCTAATACCCCCTTACACTTATCTCTAACATCCCTTACCCTAACATCTAACCCTAACATCCCTTACCCAAACACCCATCACACTTATCCCTAACACCCCTTACCCTAACCCTAACACCCCTCACACTTATCCCTAACACCTAACCCTAACATCCCTCACCCTAACATCCGCCCACACTTATCCCTAACATCCCTCACCCTAACACCTAACCCTAATACCCCCTTACACTTTTCTCTAACATCCCTTACCCTAACATCTAACCCTAACATCCCTTACCCAAACACCCATCACACTTATCCCTAACACTCCTTACCCTAACCCTAACACCCCTCACACTTATCCATAACACCCATCAACCTAACACCTAACCCTAACATTCTCACACTTATCCCTAAGACCTAACACCCCTCACACTAACACCCCTCACACTTATCCCTAACACCCCTTACCCTAACCCTAACACCCCTCACACTTATCCCTAACACCTAACCCTAACATCCCTCACCCTAACATCCCCCCACATTTATCCCTAACGTCCCTCACCCTAACACCTAACCCTAATACCCCTTTACACTTATCTCTAACATCCCTTACCCTAACATCTAACCCTAACATCCCTTACCCAAACACCCATC
This sequence comes from Discoglossus pictus, assembly GCA_027410445.1. Lineage (NCBI taxonomy): Eukaryota > Metazoa > Chordata > Amphibia > Anura > Alytidae > Discoglossus > Discoglossus pictus. The sequence goes on from JAPZIH010000712.1 coordinate 363,220, forward strand.
ACACTTATCCCTAACACCCCTTACCCTAACCCTAACACCCCTCACACTTATCCATAACACACATCAACCTAACACCTAACCCTAACATTCTCACACTTATCCCTAAGACCTAACACCCCTCACCCTAACACCCCTCACACTTAGCCCTAACACCCCTCACCCTAAAACCTAACCCCCTCACCCTTATCCCTAACACCCCTTACCCTAACACCCCTCACACTTATCCCTGTGTCTCTTTCCCCCCTTATCATCAAGGGATGTAGGCCTATTGAGTCAAAAACTGACAATTTAACCCATAATCCTGGCCTTTTTTTGGATTATCATCTCAAAAATATGATTAACCCCTTCCACTCTACTAAAACGAAAACAATTGAAACCAGCCTTGTGCAAAACGGCATCAAATACAGATGGGGGTTCCCCTTCAGCCTGTCATTCCAAGTGGGGACTGCCAATTATATTGTCCACTCTTTAACTGAATGTAACACGGTTCTCCTAGACTTAAACCTCTTGTCCAGAGAGGCTGCGCTGGAAGTACCACAATAACTTGGCCTACCACCCAGACCGGTGAGACAATGGACAGAGATAAAGAAGTCCAAGCGCCGGACCGAGCAACAGAACCAAACTGTTATAAAGACAAAAATCAGGGGAACCTGAGAATAAAGATCGGCAGCTTTCAAAAGCCAGAGAATTTCACATTGGTTTAATAGTTGAGGGTTGATAGGAAATCAAGTCCCTAGAAGTGAGCTCCAGTGGAGGAACGTTGAGGCGACTCTGAAACACCTTCAATAGACTGTTTATTAAGACTCTTTTCCTCAGCAAAGGGGACCAACAGGAAAATGGGAACTCCCCTTTTCCTCCCCTGGCATGCAGATGCCTCAAGTAATGGGCTGAGGAAATGCAAACATTTTTGTGTTACCATGTTTAAGTTATCTATGTTATGTTTCTCTTTTTTTGGCCTTTTAGTTCCAAACACCAGGCATGAAGCAATCCTTCCGTCTTCTCCAGGCCCGGATCTGGACTCCTTCAGACCTCAACCACAAGGGCTGATAAGGGGTGACGGAGTTATAGACAGGGATGGGCACATTATCTTGGATGTCATGGAGATATCATGATTGACTCCTCTTTTGTTTTTCTCACACATAACATTCGGGGTTTTAACTCACCATTTAAGAGACGTAAAGCTTTTCTGCCCTACAAGCCCCTGCGCCCAGATGTAATCTTTCTACAGGAGACACACTTCGTGCAAAATAACCTCCCCAAATATTTAAATAATGCACACACAATCTTTGTCGCTTCCTCTCAGCCTTCTAAAAGGGGGGGGGGGGGCATCCTGCTGCATAAACACTATCCATTTATCATAGACAATAGAAAGATAGACCCAACGGGCGATTTCGTAGTATTGACAGGCACACTACAAGGTACAAAGATATCCCTGGTTTCTTTCTACTCACAAACTACTTCCCCACACAAATCATTTATAAAACTTCTCAAATATCCGAGGTCGTGGATCATGAGAGGATTTTGGTAGGGGAAGATCTCAATCTAGTCCTGGATGCTAATCTAGACCGATCAAACAGAGACGCAGGCGGTAAATTTTCAAACAAATTGAAACAGATCAATTCCTTGCTGAACGACCTTCATCTTCTAGACGCATGGAGACTTCTGCATCAGGGTGAGAGGGGGTACACCTTCTATTCGTCAGTTCATGGCACATATTCCCGAATAGATACCATCATGATAGATTCATCCTTATCAGATAGTGTAGATGGGGCAGATATCCATCCGTGCCCATGGTCTGATCACTCTCAAGTTAGGGTTTCGATAGATATGGGCCAGAAAAACAGGCCTTCATACAGTTGGAGATTAAATTAAAACATTTTATTGAATCCTATTGTGGGAAAACAAATAGCAGATGATCTGGAACTATACTTAGCTACCAACATCACACCAGAATCAGATATGGGATGGACCTGGGTGGCACATAAAGCCTTCATTAGGGGCTCCCTCATAAAAATAGCAAGTAGCCTTAAGAGACAATCTAAACTCAGGGAAGAGTCCCTAAAAAAATCCTTAGAAGAACTAGAAAAATTAAATCAACAAAACACCTCTAAACAGATACGCAAAAGAATAGATAAAATTAGACTAGAGCTAGACTCGGTTTTATCAAGCCAAACTGAAAAAGCAATCAGATGGACAAATCACAGATTCTATGCCAAGGCCAATAAACCAGATAGCATGCTGGCTAGGAAACTTAGAAGTAAAATCTCCCAATCAAAAATTTATAGAATTAAAACCCCTTCGGGAAATATTACAGCCAGCCCTAATTTAATACAAAATTTTTTCCTGGATTTTTTTCAAAAGATATACCTCAGACCCAAGCCAAAACCAACAAAGACAACGGCAACAATCTTTTTTAAACTCATGTGATCTACCTATTATGACTACAGAGGAAGGGGAACTTCTTAACTCGGGAGTTAGGGAATCAGAAGTTAGGAATACAAAGAATAACCTAAAGGGGGGGAAGGCCCCGGGCCCAGATGGATTCACCAATCTCTACTATAAAAAATATATTGACATACTAGCCCCCCAATTAACAAACCTTTTTAATCCAATTCTAGAAGGTCATCAAATGCCTCAGAAATTAAACCAAGCAAATTTGATATTTTTCCCCAAAGAAGGAAGGGACCCTCTAGAATTTTTTTACCATACTTTGCTATATAACAATATTGTGATATGGTATAGTAATACTACAGTGGAAAACGCTCATGGGATTTGAGAAATCCAATTTCACACTGATTTATAGTATATAAAGTATACTGAAAGATTTTTACTTGCTGTTGTGCCAGTTATGTTCCAAAAACTTCTTCTGCTTGCCTGCTTGCTGAGAGTTTGCACTGCCCAGGGTTCAGCGGTTACTTCACTTTGAATGTTGGTGGTGTGTCAAGTTGAATAGTTATCTTTTTCCGTCAAGATGGCTTCCATTCCATATTCTCTATGCCAGAGATGGATGCCCAGCAGTTTCTGTTTGGTATGATCGGAGATGTTTCTTTGCTTCACAGTCGTTGTTATTAGGGAGCTGTTTTCATAATTTTCTAATGATTGCATACAGACTGTAATGGGCTTCTGTTTATTTACTATTAGATTCATTACCAATCATAAATGTATTTTTATTCTTATTATTCTTATTATTTAATAATTATTATTATTTTTTTTATTATTTTTTTCTTTTATTATTTTTTTTTCTTTTTATTCTTGTAATCCTTTTTTTATTATGTTTTTCTTTTATTTATTCTTTTTTTTCTTTTTTTTCTTTTTTTATTATTTTTTTTATTCTTTTTTTCTTTTATTTATTCTTTTTTTTCTTTTTATTCTTTTTTTTCTTTTTATTCTTTTTCACTGCTTTTCACTCTTTTAAAAAGATGGAGCATAGCCAGTGGATTTTGAAGATTTAACTTTCTTTTCTTGCAACACTGTAACTTCTGCTCATTATACCTATAACAAATAAAGCAAATATATATTTCAGATGCCATAACTAGAAGTTGAAACATACTTTAAACTAGCATTATCTTTACTTTAAAGGAAAGCTGTTTTTAAAAATGAGTTAAAACAAAAGGATAATAGAAAAAATATAGTAGTTCTAAACATTTTAGCTGCTGAATAGAAATTCTGAAAGTAAAGGTGTTAAATTAATTTTTTCAGACGTGGCGCATATAAGGCATGTAACGAATATCTCATATATTTAAAGACTACACAGCAATTAAAAATAGAACATTTTGTTGCAATAGCAGTATACTAGCAAGCTGTCTTCTACTAAGCATGTGTAGGGAAGGGGGAGAATGTCAAATGCTAAAAACTTATCTGGATTAACCAATTAGTAAAACAAATCCTCTCCCTCCTCTCTTCCCTCCTTGTGCTTCAGAATAGATAACAAAAATTATACTCAAACTCAGCAGGACATGTGGCAAATACAAACATGGACCCGATTCAATTGAGCAATGGTAAGTTACTGGAGGCCATAAGTGAAGCCATAAGTTCATTTTCTATTCAATTGGCATCTTTTTACGGGTTAGGGCCTTGAAAACATTGTAGCTGTTAAACCCAGAACTTACAGTCTCTCAAAGCTTTTGATCTTTCCCGTCCGCAAGTCACGATCGCTAAAATCGCAAATTGCTATTCAATTGCTACCATTCGCCAAGCCCGCAAATGTTTTCACAACCGTAAATGGCAAATGTAGGAGAAAAGCTTGTAACGGCTGCAGGCTTGAAATTTGTCCGAGTTACTGTGCTATTAATTTAGAAAGGCTGCGAGTTACGAGCTGGAGACGCAAATGCGTAAACCATTTGTTGGCCGTCGGATTTGCAGGATAGAATGTAATCAATTAAGCAAGCCCGTAGTTACGGGTTTAGATGGAGCCAATGGAAACAGAGTTCGCCAGCACTGTGTCACAGGAAAATGGAGGTTGGATTTCAAAGTCTTACGAGGTTCAGTTACGAGTTATGATCAAACCCACATTCCAGTCATAATGCTACATTATTAAAGCTGCAAATATGATATTCCATCACATGCGAGTCACAGTATACTGTATGTATTAACACATTGATTGCCGGGATCGATATAACACAAAAATTATACATGAAATCAAGTATTTTTTGGGGGCGATTTGCCGGATTGAGAATGTTGTGCTATAAATTCTAAGACCTAACATCACTTTCCCTTTTAAAATAAGTACAGTAGTGTGTTTTTATTTGCATTTCAAGTGCTATGTATTGGACTTTACCCTCCTTCCGGGTCCTCTCGTTTGCCTTTGGGCTCCATTTACATGTAACGGGCTTGCTCGCGGGTGACTTTGTTGCAATTTAATAGCTAAATTGGAAACGTAGCGGTAATGAGCTTGACAGATCAAAGGATTTATGGCGAAAGGTTAAACGTTGCTCAACCCATAGGCTTTTTTCGGCTGCGGTCTACGTTACGGGCTAATTTAATAGCAAAAAGTCATAATTTAATAGGGCTGCAAGCTTTTAAGCAGTCTAGCACTCTATAAAATGCATTATATCATCTGGTGTAGTCTATGTGGGTTTTTTGATATGTATTAACCCCTAGAGTCCCAGGATCAATATAACTCAGAAATAACAATTAAAAATAATATATTTGAATTGCATATTTGTGGGTTTGAGACTGTTGTACAATTAATTCTAATCTGTTTCCATGTCTTCTTGTGCTTTTAAAGTATGGTATTGTATGTTTAATGTTTTTACAGCTCTAATATGGGCTTGAAAAAAGCTTTTTGCGGGTCCTATGTAGTAATATTTTTGACAGAAACTTGATACTTTTTTCAGTTGTGGGTAAGACTTAATTTGGAAGCTGGACCTACAGGTCTAATAGAATATGGATTAATTTATGTAACTTTAATTATGATCAAGCTATGCAAAAACCAATGGAGTTCAAAGGCCAAATTTGCGTCTTTGGCTAGCTTGTAGTGATTGTGGGCGGGTAACTCGTAATCGGATTGCGAGTAGCTAATAGAACATGTGGCAACTTTGAGAGTGGTTTAAGTGTGTATAAATTTACAATTTGGGCAATAGAATAGGTCCCTTTAACACTAACTAGAATAGATTTTGTGTCAGTATATAGGAAAAACCACCAGATAAAGTGACGTTTCTGGTAAGATTGATTAGGTATCCACTCTGCACTGGGCAATAAAAGGGTATGGCAACTATATAAAAAAAAATAGAAAGTTCCAAGTGCTTAAATGGACAAAGAAGAGGTATCAATGAAAATATATTTTAATAGTACTAATTAGATTTTAATTACAGTATTTAAACATACAGGTCTCAAACAGACCAAGTGACCTGTTTTCCCACAGAAATCAGTCTTTCCACTATAACTTAAGAATTCTGGGTAGTGACATGCAAATGAGGCTCAAAACGTTCCACCTTATTGCCTCAGGCTCGCTTAACATGGGAATCTTTTTAGTATTATGGGTAAGCTTCATAACATAGCCATGGGTTAGGGTACAGTGCCAGAAACTCACCCACAGACTACACTTTCTTCATTATATGGGGCTCATCAGTATGAGGTTGGTTCTGGCAACTGTGAAATGAGGCTGGAGAAAGACTTTGACCATACACTAATTCCACTGTATATTCTCTCCAGCCTCAATTCTATGTTTTGAGCCTCATTTGCATTTCCCTACTCAGAATCCTTAAATATAATAGAAAGACTGTTTACTAAGAACTTCTGTGGGAAAAAAACAAACAAATCTCTTGGCCTGATTGGGATAAGAATATCCTTATAAGAAGTTGTGGACGGTTGAGGTAGGTGGTATGCTTCTCTGAACTAGCGGGTTTTCATAAAACTCTGAATAAAGACTTGTAAATAGAACAAGGTAGAGAATTCCACAGAATGACTGTTGATCTTGAGAAGTCTTGTAGGCAAACTGGGAGGAGACGTTATGGTAGAGGATGAGAGATGCTGTTTATAAATGAACAATAAGGATTTCCCTGCAAGGTAGTATTTTCAAAGAATTGTTAAAAATGTGCTAGGAACTTGTCTGTCAGCTGGGATGGAAAGGACACAGATAAGATATATTTTGAATTCTATGGAAACAAATTTTTTCACAATGCAACTGAAAGTATAATTGGTCTCCCATGTGGCAAATCAGGTGGGCAAATAATGCAGTGGCTGCCCTATTTAAAAATGGTGGCACAACAAAAAGACTAATTCTCCAATATCAAATATGGAATTTCAGAGGTGCTTTAAAGGTTATGAACTGTCTTTGAGAAAATTATTAGTATCCACCTTGGACTAGAGACATGCAAAGATACAATATATATTTACATAAGAAAATTATTTGGAAATTACATTCTAAGGCATCTTACTATTTTAGTAAACATTGAGTAGTATAATATCCATATGCCGTATATAAAATATACATATATTTTTTCTGATTGGTATAATTTTTCTAGGTTAACAAAAAAGGTGGGAATGTGGCCATCTTTAATCAACCAGCTATACTAACCATTGCCATTGCTGCAACAAATCTAAATCTTCCATTTCCTGATGTGATGCTTTTGGCTGAAAGAAAACCCTTAGTACCTCAAGATACAGACCAGTGGCGGCTAAGAAAGTATGTGAGTTTAATAAAATCTAGTAAAATGATAATTACTACTTCTAACTGATAGTATAACAAATAATCAGTAGGGTACATACACCCTAAGACACTTTAGGTTGAGGGTGAATTTAGCTGATCGGAATTCTACCCTGTTGTCTTCCCTATTTGTTTTTCATTTATTTTTATGTGCATAAATGATTCAGATACTTGATTTTATCATTTTGAATGAATGTTTGGAAGGCCTGTTTCTAATGGATTTGAGGATGAATGAGCATAGAAAATAGAATTAACTAAATTTCAAATTGTTTCCAGGTTGTAATTAACAGTCTAACCAAAATGTTGAAAACGTTTCCTTTAGAACAAAAATATTAATAAAAACGTCTAATTTAAATCCCAGTGAGAAAATAATATATGGCTATAGTCCATATAGTCTGAGTTATTCTGATGTCCTTGGGTGCCTTATAGCACAGATCTAGGACCGCCATTCTGTGCCACCAATAAAACCCATAAAACCCCCTACACCTAGTTAAGCACGTATTCTAACAGTTGCAGAATGTTTCACTCTCAAATAAAACTGCCTTTGGAGATAGCTTGCGAGTACAGAGAATAGACAAGCTCTGTGTGTCTTGCAGCTACAGTATTACCGATACATCTTTCTATATATACACCTTCCCATGTCAGGGAAGAGGATAAATAATACAAAAATGGAGAGGGTTGATGACTCCTCTGTCTATGACCCACTCCCCTCTATGAGCATGAGTATCCCCCAGCTTCCTCCCGGTACCTCCATTGCACCTAACATTAACTCTTTAACATTTGAGTCCATATGAACCACATGGTATACTAACCAACAACCATGAGGCACCTAATATTAATCCTTATCCCATGAATGTTACTATAGACCCTGATGGTAACCATGGTGGTTCTTATGGTCTCCCATGGTACTTAACCTAACCCTCTACAATGGGAATCCCCATGCACCACATGCCACCCTAACTAAAGCCATAGGGGTCCTTATGGACCTCTTTCCGCACATGGGGGTCCACAAGGACCCTCATAATCCCTGCCGGTACCACCTTGAAAATTAACTAAATCCAAGAACTAAAATTGAAAAAAAATAACTACAGAAAATAAAAAAATACTCAGTAACTAATTATAGAAGGCTGCATCCCCTTGTCTGATTTCAACCAATCAGAATGTACAGAGTGAAATATGTGCATTCCAAAAATCAGAGTGCTCCATCTTTCCCTGTTATGTCTTTAAGTTACAGTGCCTTGTAAAAGTATTCATCCCCCATGATTTTTTACCTATTTTGTTACATTACAGCCTTAAGTTCAATGTTTTGTTAATCTGAAACGTATGTGATGGATCAGAACACAATAGTCTAAGTTGGTTAAGTGAAATGAGACAAATATATACATAAAACAATTTTTTAGAAATAGAAAACAGAAAATTGGCATGTGCATATGTATTCATCCCCTTTGTTATGAAGCCCATAAAAAGCTCTGGTGCAACCAATTACCTTCAGAAGTCACATAATTCGTGAAATGATGTGCACCTGTGTGCAATCTAAGTGTCACATGATCTGTCACTACATATACACATCTTTTTTCAAAGGCCCCAGAGGCTGCAACACCTAAGCAAGAGGCACCACTAACCAAACACTGCCATGAAGACCAAGAAACTGTCTAAACAAGTAAGGGACAATGTTGTTGAGAGGTACAAGTCAGGATTAGGTTATAAAAAAATATTCAAATATTTGATGATCCCAAGGAGCACCATCAAATCTATCATAACCAAATGGAAAGAACATGGCACAACAGCAAACCTGCCAAGAGACGGCTGCCCACCAAAACGCACGCTAGTACTTTCAGCAAAAAACAAAATGGCACGTTTTGAGTTTGCGAAAATGCATGTGGGAGTCTCCCAAAATGTATAGAGGAAGGTGCCCTGGTCCACAGTGAAACATGGTGGTGGCGGCATCATGCAGTGGGGATGTTTTTCAGCAGCCGGGACTGGGAAACTGGTCAGAGTGGAGGGAAAGATGGATGGTGATAAACATAGGGATATTATTGAGCAAAACCTGTACCACTCTGTGCGTGATTTGAGGCTAGGATGGAGGTTCACATTCCAGCAGGACAATGACCCCAAACACACTGCTAAAGCAACACTTGAGTGGTTTAAGGAGAAACATGTAAATGTGTTGGAATGGCATAGTCAAAGCCCAGACCTCAATCCAATAGAAAAGCTGTGGTCAGACTTAAAGATTGCTGTTCACAAGCACAAACCATCCAACTTGAAGGAGCTGGAGCAGTTTTGCAAGGAGGAATGGGCAAAAATCCCAGTGGTAAGATGTGGCAAGCTCATAGAGACTTATCCAAAGTGACTTGGAGCTGTGATTGCAGCAAAAGGTGGCTCTACAAAGTATTGACTTTAGGGGGTGAATAGTTATGCACATTGACTTTTTCTGTTATTTTTTCCTATTTGTTGTTTGCTTCAGGAAAAAAAAAAACATCTTCAAAGTTGTGGGCATGTTCTGTAAATTAAATGATGCAAATCCTCAAACAATCCATGTTAATTCCAGGTTGTGAGGCAACAAAACATGAAAAATGCCAAGGGGGTGAATACTTTTGCAAGGCACTGTATTTAATTGGGGGTTTTTGCCCTCATGAGGTAGGGTCCATATGGATCCATAAGGACCCCTAGGGTAGTAGTTAGGTGTCATGTGAGTATATAGGGACCCCGATGGTGTGTTAAGTTTAGGTATCATGGGTACAGTATAGTATACCATGGGGGTTCATAAGATGTAGGTGTTCACGTTAGGGATTCAAAGTAATCCTAAACAATTAAGTTAGAAGTTCATCAACAGCGTTAGATTTTAGCAATCCAGACTTATTGGAAGCATTTTTCTGCCTTTACTGAGCATTGAAGGTACGGTACCCTGAGGCTTTTTTGCAAATTTTGAGCCCTTCGAGACATCCGGGCAAACTTCAGAGAGACTTCCGGGTAAAAAATGCATTTGAAAAAGCATTGCAAATTTATTAAAAAATCATATTTAAAAAGTCAATCTATGTAAATTTCTAAGTAGTGTGATGTCATTTTAAACAGTTTATATAGACTAAATACTTTAACTCCCCCCCAAAAAAAATATAATGTTTAAACAATGTAATGTTTAAATGACATTAACAAAAGTATGATATGCATGAAACAAATTTATCCTGAAATGCAAAGTATAACAATATGGAGATAGTAGGTTTTAGAAGTCTGAGTAGTTGTCATCACATATAATAGTTGTCAAACTGTGAGACGTCGTCACACTTTGCGTGGTGCGTACGAGTTAGGCGATGAGCGCCGCAGGCTTTCATTGCTTGCAAGCCTCACAAAGAGAGGCGAGCCATTAACGCGTAGCACTTAGGCGATGAACGCTGAAGGCGCTCATCGCTGTGAGCCTCGTGAAGCGAGGTAAGCCATTAACACGTAACACTTAGGAGATGAGCGCCAAAGGCGCTCATTGCCTGCTCGCCTCGCATAGCGAGGCGAGACGTTAGGGCACTACAACACACTACAACTATCAGCACAAACACCAAGAGGCAATGAAACACGCGCGACTTAGCCATAAAACACTTCCTAAACAGGGGATCGCCTTGGCCTGCAAGCGGTTGACAAACGCGGAGACGCAAAAATTTACTAGATTAACGGACGAACTGCAACAACGAAAAAACTAAAAAAACACACTAAATACACCAAAATAAATTACAAAAACATCACAGACAGCACGGGGCAACAGCCAGGACATCTTGGAGTGAGGTGGAATGCAAATTTAACCCGATTTAGACGATTTTTGCCGCTCGAAAATCGACTAAGCGAGGAAAAAAATGGGCGTCGAAAAAATTAAAATGAGGCTACACGACCCCGGACCGCGCAAAACACTGCAAAACGCATAGCACTTTACACATCAAACTACGAACTAGAAAATACACTTTTACAAAAGCTGGAAAATGCTCACAAGGCGCGTAGCACATTAATAACATTACGGATATACAATGGCGCTTTACACAATAAACCAACGGCTTTATCTGGCGCACAAAGCCTATTTATAATGCACACTTGGAACATTTATTACACTTTATCATCAGGGCACCAACACTCAAACTGTATATTCTATGCTGTCGGAAAATACAAACAGATTGTTAGCTCTTCAACCTATTGATAGCTGCATATATTAATTAGAAATACTTCAAGTATATTAATTTATTCAATAAATAATTCATTATTACTTAACTACATTTACATAAAAATATATATCTCTTTTTATCATGACTAATGAAGGTGCTCAGAGGACCAAAAACTCATTCTCAGATGATCTAACCTCCTCATATAGAAATAGGAGGACAGCTCGCCAACTGTACCTGGGTTGGCAAGTTTTTTATTACTGTTTTCTCCAAGAATGCAGATAAACTTTGAGGCCCAGTCTGGCTACAAAATGAAATAAAAGTGATAATCATAAGTGATCACTTTTAACCATTTCACTACCATTTGAGGGATATATATATATATATATATATATATATATATATATTTATATATATATATACAGTAGAATCCCGGTTACCGGCACTCAACCGGGACTCTCAAGCAACCGGCACCGGCATCAATTCCCCATTTTAAAGAAACTCACGCTAAACCGGCATAACCGGCACTATCTGGCACTATCTGGAGTTCGAGACTGGAAAAAAAAATGCTAACTTTTTTTCTTATTGTTGTTTTTTTCTGGGCATAAATGGCCCAGTTTAGGTGCTATTGCATTTTATAATGCATTTTGAGGTGTTCTGGGGGTAAATTCGGGGACTCCGGATTAACAGGTAACTACAGTTATCCAGCAATAAGGAGTCCCCATAGATGCCGGATAACAGGGGTTTTACTATATATATATATATATATATATATATATATATATATATATATATATATATATATATATATATATTGAGGGTATGTTAGTGTTAGGGCTAGTGTAGTATGTTCACATTAGGTAGTAGGTGTTTCATGGCTTTGCTATGGAGACTACTGAGTTTTAGATGTGGAGTCTACTACAAGTTAGACAGGTTTCAAGCTCGCATTTGAGCTAGAGAGCTAAAGGCAATACCCCCTGGGTGCAAGTTGGTAGCTTTTACATAAGTTAGTTTATACAAACTCTGCAAACGTATAAAACGACCTGCAGGATCCCGTTAGCTTTATTGGAGTTTGTTCTGAAGTTATGTACACAAGCCCTGATTTATTTTGAAAATATATTTCTGCACTTTCCCTTTAAGTAGACATTGCAAAGTAATTTTTCAGATGTTATTATTGTAATGGACTGAGGATTGTATTCTTTCATATTGCTGTCGTTCTTTACCCTACAGGCTATATCCATTGGAAATTGTGGAAATATCAGTAATTGACTCAAGTCAACACATAATAAAATTAGAGCTTGCAAGTAGAAGAATATTTTATCTAAAGCTATTTGATCCTGTTGAAAATCTAGACGAGAACTTCCGAAAATGGATTGAGATTATCACAATGTTGAAGCGTTGAAAGGTAAAATATCTACAATTTGTGTTTTCTATTTTGTATAACTTTGCACTTGAATACATGAGGAGAACTGGTTATGGTAAAGAGAGAAATCATTCTGGAGGTCACAGTATTGTTGCACTTACTTATTGTAGTTTTAACTTTTAAAGAAATGGATGGATATTAAGAATACCTTTTTGAAATCAGATGTAGAAAGGGTGGGTGTTGTTACCTGATATAAGTTGTCTATTGCATGGCATAAATAATGTAAGATGCCATTGTATCATTGACGGCTGAGTATGGTAACTCCCACTGCAAACAGCTTAAATGTTGTCCACTTCTAGGAGCTCAATGGCCTGATTAAATATAATGGGTGATATTGGACATCCCTAGTCCCCGTTTGGAGGGTGAAGGTCGGGGAGATAAGATATTAATCATAATAGATACATTCACAATATATTCTGAATGGTTTATGCAAAGGCAAAAAATATGCTGAATTTGTAAACAGTATGGAAAAAATGATTCCACCCTACCATGTCCAAATTGTTCATTGTGTCTATTGTTGGGAGGCAGGGAGCAGCTAGATGAGCTGGTTACTTGTATTTGATCAGGAAATAGAAACAAAGAGAGCTGGAGCCAAGAAGTCAAAATATCTCAGAACAGCAAAAATTATGGAACAAAACTAATTGTGATGGGCGTAAGCTTCTCTGAGCTAAATAAACTAATCTTATGCTCTATTTATTAAGTAAATCTTTGTAAGTGTATAAAGTATTAGAGGGAAACAAGCAGCCCTAGAGATCTGTGGGGCCATCAAAGGCTTTCCACATTATTCTCCCTGGCAAATATTTCATCTTCATCCATGGAGGTCCTGGAAGGACTTCATGGCACCAAAAATGAATATCCTATGCAACATAGATCCAAATTACCCACTATCCACAGGGGACCTTATCAATTTGAGCATTCTGATTGGCTCATTTAAAATTCCCATGTTTAAAAAGACGGGTAAAATCTGAAAAAAATGGTTTTGTTTAGCTGAAATATGATCGAAACATATTTCAGCTAACCAAAATGCACTAAAATTACTATTTAAGCCACAAAAGTGTGGAAAAATAAAGTAGTAAAAATGGATTTTAAGAATCTAAGATATAAAAAGTTATTTTGTTGAAGGATTGCCAATTACTAACACTGCTTAATCCTCCCCATCAATATTAGTAAAGTACAGCAGGGCTAAATTTGCCAGTTATATGACATTTCTGGCAGTTTTAAACCTGCTCTAGGGTTGGAGTGTAATAGTTGAGAAGGAATTGAGAGGTGGAAAGTGGAGGGCAGATATAGGAAGAAGGAGAAACTGGAAAGGGGAGGAATGTTCTAGTAAATGTTATAAAAGGACAGAGAAGAGAAAGAAAGAATATAAAGCAAATGTGGGAAATGGACCTGGAAATGAAATGAAGCTAAGAGAACATGTAGAGAGATCTGAATGAGTTTTGGGAACATTGTTCCAATGACCCTTGATTTTCTCAAAAGTCACAAAGGTACCTACAAGAGTAGCAAGGAGATAGAAAAGTTTAACCTACTCAAATATTCTGCTTAAACTTTATCATTTATTGTAATATATATATTTTTTTTTTTACATGAAGGGGTGATTTAAGTCATCCATCAATATAATTGTAGACCTCTTAATTTGCTTGCTTGTTATTCTATTGGTAAAAGTATCCCGTGTCTCTTCTCCCCTCTCACTCCCCTGTGTCTCTCCCCCCTCCTTTCCCTCTCCTGTGTCTCTTTCCCCATCCCCTGTGTCTCTCCCCCTCCTCTCACTCCCCTGTGTCTCTTCCCCCTCCTCTCACTCCTCTGTGTCTCTCCCCCCTCCTCTCCCTCCTCTGTCTCCCCCCCCCCCACTCTGTGTCTAAGCTTCTGTGACATTCCCCTTTCTTCTTATTGTCTTTCAAGTATGGTGCCATGTGACCTTAGGTCACAGATGTGAAACACGGCACCCTACATAAATAAAGTGAAGTGTACATTCTACATGACAATAACATTGAAGTGTACAGAATTAAGTTAAATGATATAATATAAAAAAATATATACAATAAAATAAATGTATATAAAAGTGAAACAAAAGATCCTAGAGACCCTTGAATATTAGATAAAAAAAAGTAACATTGTTAAAAAATATATAAAATAAAAAATATACTAAAGAGACCCTTGAATAATAGATAGCAAGAAACAAAAACTACCATCAGACCACAAAAAACATAAAGGAATTCAACATCAATAATGGAGAAGTTTGTACATAAAGACAGAAAGACATGGATTACATTATCTAAGGCACAAATGTTGACACTGTGCTAAATGCAACAATTTATAGAAGGGGAAAATATGAAACATTATTCATTAACTGGGAAAATAATCACATATAATAGTTGTGGACCAAGAACGTTGGTCACGTTTGCGGGATTGTCACACTTTGCGAGCCTTGCAAAGCGAGGTGAGTTGTCGACCCCGAAACCCGTACATGCACTGTCCGCCTCGCAAAAATCTGACTTTTAACAGCAGAACCACGAAACTCGTAACACATGAAAATAACAACAAATATGCCTCAAATGAACTTACACACTCACACACAGCACAGTGGCAGAACCAGGGAGCCTGTGAGTGAGGTTGCAAGTTAATTTGAGCCAAAATTTGCTATTTTTTCACAATCGAATAGCGAGAAAAAATGGCTGCCGAAAAAATGCAACACACCGAAAAGGAGGCCGAAGGACGTAAAACTAGCACTTAGGACGTAAAAACAAGTCCTAAGCAGTAACATCTACCGAAAGCCAGTAACACAGTAAGCCAACCCAACACAGTAATACTCAAGCGCAACGCCTATAAAGTACACAGGGTAAAAGCCATGCATTGAGCGCCGAAGGCGCTCATTGCGAGGCATGCGATGAGCTCTGAAGGAGCACCAAAGTTGTTAATAGCAAAGCCACAGGCGCTCATCGCGAGCCACGCAATGAGCTTCGAATTGCCAGGCTTGCAATTTTCCTCCCGTCATTTTTGATTTCTTAGTATTGTATTATGTATGTTGATTTGGTTGCAACACAAATCATATAGAAAACAATAATATTGATAAATATGTCATATGAACCTATTAAAGACATACAAAATGATAATGGTATTGACACGCACAGCAATACATTTATTGAAAAACCAAAGGAGTGTAAAGACTTTTGAATTCAAAGGAATTAATGGGAATAAGAATACTTTCATATCTAAAGGGATATGTAAGTTTCCTGGGTGTCAAATGATTCCTGGGTGTCAAATGATTCCTAATAAACAGCTACTGATTAGTAAAAAAATATGTATTATATTTAAAAGTTGAATGTACTCACATATTTATATGATAGATACTGATATGTGGATGTGCACACCCCTAGGAAGCTTACAGGGTACAGTGTGTGACCTCTAAAGGAAATGATGATTGCTGAGGTCATAGTTGAAATTGCCCATACATTTTTAATAATTTGCCATTGTGTCTACCTCCATGTTTTTTGGTTAATTTTATTAGGAGGAGCTATATGTGATAAAGATGTAGAATGCTAATCAGTATTGTCAGAAGAAATACAAATAAAAATAGATAATATTACAATCTATTTTTGGTAGTAGCCCTTATTCCAATAATAACGCTTATATGCAAATGGTTACTATGAAGTATTAATGGACAGGTAATTGAGAAAGCACATCGTGTTTTAGCGAAAAAGTCAGAGACTGATTATCTTTTTGTTTTTTGAACTATGGAGATGGTTATGGGTAAGAACATTGGACAGCAATCTATCAATGTCCTATGATCAGTAAAACAATGAGAGATTTTTTCAAGTACAGCAATGATGTGTTTGATGGGGGAAAATGCAAAAGAAGTGATCCACTATCAGAGGACTCCTGTGAGGACTTGATGACACCAGCACTGATGATTTAACCAAGAGTGTATATTATAGTCTATAGTGTTGGGAAAGAAGATCAGCAAGAACAATAAACAACATTTCTGTTTCAAATGACTATATTTGACCATATTGAAAAATATTAAGTCTGTCTGTAAAATGTTAAGGAGTAACAAAAATAGAAATTACAGCAGTTTTATATTTTAAGAAATGTAAGGATTAGTTTATGCACTACAACATTTATTTCCTTTTGAAATAATTTATGTATTTTTTGACAGGAAGGAAAAGGAATTGTAGCTTTACTTTAAATACATTTTAAAGGTTAATATATATGTTAATTTCAGTTTACAAAAATGGTAACTTAATAAGAAGCTGTTTGATTTAATTTGAAGTAATATTTATATATAAATACTCTACGTGATTGTCAACTAATAGCCAGTATCACTGATCTCTAAGTAAAAATATGTATGTCAACGTTATGGACTCAAGCCTTGTTTTTGACCAATATACCCTATAAATATATCACTTACCTATTTTTTTAGTTGTTTAATGACATTATATACTTGTGTGAGGTTCCGTGCTGGAATATACTTCTTCAGCATTGTGCCAAATGCTGGATGTGACATAAGAACGTTGAGCATGTTTCTGCCATGCTTCCTAAAATTAAATAATGTATTTTATTATAGTCTGATTCACATATTCTTATCATCATTAGTTATTATGTAAATACAATAAAAATTATATCTAACATTGGAATTTTACTTAACTTGTTTACTGAAACCAAATGGTTTAATATCTTTATGAAGCAGTCTTTCATATGTATTACTGAAAATGTTGTCACCGTATATTGTCTCTGAAACTGGTATACTAATTCTGAGTTTCACACTTTTCACCAGTTGCACTACAGAAAATTAGCATGACTGTAAATTAACTAAAAAGCCCTTTTACAGGTTAAATAGATATGTTCTCTGTTTTGTACAAAATAAATAATATTATGAAAAGAATAAAGTGTGACATTTTAATTCACACCCCTCATTATTAGGGACAGTTGCTTAACCTCTTGAGCTATCTCTCCACATGTCTATATATGAGTGACAAAATCCTATTATAGCTAATGCAGGAAATACCCTCACTCAAATTGCACAGCAGATTATAATTAGTACGTTTTTATGGACACTTGGTCTATTGGGTCTGGTGACTGAACCTGATGTAAGTTGGCCAAGTGACAAGTTGAATCAAAGGGGTATTGTAATGGCTATAAAGAGCTTGTGAAATACATGTTGAATTGTTATGTTTTCCCTCAGGTGCTAGTTGTATGCCCTAGAGTCCTGGGGCCCCGCTCCACTGAGTTATTTGAGCCTGGAGGACTCTGGGTCCATTTTCCATTTTTAGGCCAATTGTTTTGTGTATAGGGTGTGTATCTATGTAAATATTACATTGAGATAATAGATTTACATTTTATATCATTTTCCAAAAATAATTTAGATGATTTTTCCAAACAAATATGTAGAATTATTACAATTTTAAAATCCACTAGAATAATGCTCTAAAAATGTAATATCAGATAGTGGAGGAGCTAGTAAATGGGGGGCCATGGGACAAAGCAATGAGCACCAAGGGTAATTTGGTAATTGATAGGTACCTATATATTTGTAGGTGGTCAGTTCACCCCTAGGTTTATCAGATCATAATTTACATAATATGTTTTATCTTCTTCTCTCCCCTAATAAATTAAGACTCTTCATTAAAACAAGGCCACTACCAATAGCAGAGGGTCTTTGCACCTAAGGCAGTGGGGGGAGTAGGTGTGCCACTGATAACAGAAATGTATCATATTTTACAAATGCATTGGTATAACCTGGTTTCCTGGGCGCTGTCCTGTGCGAGCTTGGCTATAGCTGGCAGAGCACGGTTGGTGATGTCCTTTGTATCACCCAGGATATAATCTGCGCCTGTCAGTTCCACTAACTCTGCCAAATGCTGAGCTGCACAGCTTTTTACAGCAGTGTTTAAGTGACTGGAAAGGAACAAAATAGATTTCATATATGAAAATAACAAGTCAGATGCAACTAAAATATCCATGTTAGCAATATGTTTATCTACAACTACAGAATAAACAGTATAAATGTTTTAGTAACAATCATTTTTGGCTAAAGTGCAGCTGAGGAAGAACAATATACAAGGTACAGAATTTTATCTGTAACTATGCTCACATTCCTTACTTTATCAGCGTCTTATCTTACACACTCACTCCCACACACATTGTTACTGATACGTACACACTCGCAAGCATTCACAAAGTTTATACAATCCATGGTGACCACCTGAATCTACGTTACTAAAATAAACTCAGACAACAATGTGCATCCAATATAGGATGGTCTCATGACTGCACGTTATCTGGTGAGGCTCATATTGGGTTAGGGTTATGGCTAATATTGGATTTTAGAGAAGTTTCCTCTCCTTTCATTTGGTCACATAGGACAGTTTGGTCTCTATGGTCTGAGCACTAGGGTTACCCATTTATAGACTCCAGTTGGACTACTGCAGCAAAACCCCAATATCTATGTACAGGTGCTGGGTGACTGGATGACATTTATTTGTGAAATTCATATAAAGCAGATTTATCTTTTATCTTTTCCTCAGTATAACATGAGACTTCATTTCTTTTTATTACCTTTTATTAGATTTTAACAACATAAAATAATATAAATAAATAGATCAATAGACAATAAATGAAAGAAAAGACAGCCTCCCAATAGTTGCTAAACATAACTCCATCTAGCCCCCAGCAGTAGACAGGCAGTGGGAATGTATTATAGTTTGCTCATATAAGGTATTGACCAGTGATACAGACATCATAATCCCAATATGACAGTTGCAAGGCTTGAACCCGTACTATAGTACAGATGCATTACAAAACTCCTACTCATCCCAGAGAACTTAGAACAAACAAATGCAATCCAAATGAATCATGAGGCCCCCAGGCTGATTGTGACATGTTAAAATAATGTCTACTGTCAGCCCCAAACATCTCAGTGGCCCATCTAGCAGCTCCTAAGTTACTATCTGAACAATCTATTTGTTGCATAAATAATGTGTAGATTATAGATTTATTTAAATTAAAATAGATTTGCTCACGTAACAAATGATTTTATGAAATAAACAATGTGACACTATTTGTCAAGTATGTACAACACTAACGACATTAGCACCTGTGTAAGGAATACATTACATTTTATGAAAAAATCTAATTTTTGAAAACTTAGTTTATGAACACAAGGATCCATTTTGTGTTTGTTACATCACATCCTGAGAGCTGGTTCATGAGAGACAGAAATCAAATGGCTTTGTTATGTAATTTGATAAGTTTAAAAATGACACCACACTCCTTCCTCGCACAGGCCCAGAGGTAGACAAGCTGCATTAATAGATACAACCACATATCTCTCTCACACACACATAACTTTCACCTATATATCATTGATTCCTCCAGGGTATAGCAGAGGAATCTAATTTTGTTTTGAAACTAAAAACTAGCATTTTCTCCTGCTTATCTATGCACTCAAAGTTTACAAAGATATAAATATATATATATATATATATATATATATTTGTCACTGTACAGTGTCATTTAAACAGTACAAGTATATTATGCAAAGTACAGCTATATACACAAGTAATAACTATCATTAATGCCAATTTTCTGCTCTGCATAAATTCAGTGCAATGTAATACCTGAGCCCCCCATTTATTAGGGCTACGAGCGCAGATCTAGGAATGACGTTCTGTACTACGGTGCTGAGAGTCTTGTCCACATCTTCACGAATAAAATTGTTGGATTCGCCAGCCTTGTGGAGAAGTATCTTGATACAACCATCAAGATCAAAACTCATGTTCTTCTTTAGATGGGTGAACATGTCCCCTAAACAGACAATCGCAGCTCTGGAGACACCCGAACGTAAGTTCTTCACCTAAGTATGATACAAACATTTGTAATTATATTGAGACTTTTGCAATTGAACCCCAAAATCACACAAACGTTCTGCCCCACTGTAGGCTCCCCCTGCCCCAATGATGCTCGGGCCCCCAGTACAAGCTCCCCCTGCCCCACTGTAGGCTCCCCCTGCCCCAATGATGCTCGGGCCCCCAGTACAAGCTCCCCCTGCCCCACTGTAGGCTCCCCCTGCCCCAATGATGCTCGTGCCCCCAGTACAAGCTCCCCCTGCCCCACTGTAGGCTTCCCCTGCCCCAATGATGCTTGGGCACCCAGTACAAGCTCCCCTGCCCCACTGTAGGCTTCCCCTGCCCCAATGATGCTTGGGCACCCAGTACAAGCTCCCCCTGCCCCACTGTAGGCTTCCCCTGCCCCAATGATGCTTGGGCACCCAGTACAAGCTCCCCGTGCCCCACTGTAGGCTCCCCCTGCCCCAATGATGCTCGTGCCCCCAGTACAAGCTCCCCCTGCCCCACTGTAGGCTCCCCCTGCCCCAACTGATGCTCGGGCCCCCAGTACAAGCTCCCCCGACCCCACTGTAGGCTCCCCCTGCCCCAATGATGCTTGGGCTCCCAGTACAAGCTCCCCCTGCCCCACTGTAGGCTTCCCCTGCCCCAATGATGCTCGTGCCCCCAGTACAAGCTCCCCCTGCCAGCAGCTCAGCACTCATTGGCAAGTTTTCCCGGCTGGAGGACAGGAGCTTGAGAGGTGAAGCCGGGGAAGGTGACAAAGAAAGAAGACAAGAAGGTGAGGAAGAAAGAAGACACGAAGGGGACAGAAGACACAAGGGAGGTAAAGAAGGAGGTGGGAAGGAGAAACAAGGGAGGGAGAGGAGGGGGGAAATGAGACACAAGGAGGGAGAGGAGGTAGGAAATGAGACACAAGGAGGGAGACGAGGGAGGAAATGAGACACAAGGGAGGTAGAGGAAAAAGAGACACAAGGGAGGGAGAGGAGGGAGAACAGAGTCACAAGGGGGGAGAGGGGGGAAGGAGAAACAGGGGAGGGAGAGGGGGAAAGACACAGGGAAAGGAAGAGGGGGAAAGGAGGCACAGGAGATGGAGAGGGGGGAAAGTAGACACAAGGGAGGGAGAGGGGGAAAGGGGGAGGGGATAAAGTAGGTACAGGGGAGTGAGGGGGAAAGTAGGTACAGGGGAGAGAGAGGGGGGAAGGAGACACAGGTGAGGGGGGAAGGAGACACAGGCGAGCAATGAGGGCCCATAGCCTCGCATTATGTGTCAAACAGCATTGCCAGGCTTACAATTGTATTCCTGTCATTTTTGACTGGCAATTTCCTAGTATTATATAGAACAGGGAGTCTTGTAAACACCCTAATTACTCACTCAACCCAACTCTTAAGTGGACTGTCACAATCCCTTTCTGATGCTATAATACTGTATTATTTTTATATAAGGCATTTAGCAAAGGGGTTTAGATACACTAAACACAGTCATATCTGTTTATACGGGTCTTCATTGGGGTTAGAGATGGACTAACCTTCTGTACAGAGGGCAGCTTGTTAACAGTGGTCTCAGAGGCAGCAATATATGCTGGTTGCAGGTCTGTTACTTCTGATTTTTTATTAATATTAATGTAAAATATCAAGCACACATCCCGCTTCTCCTGGTCCCAACATACCTTGATTTATTATATTCTGCTAGCTACATCTATATTTTTCTTTGAACAAAAAAATAAATAAACCAACCTCCTTAGTAACAGCTGCTCTTATGTCTCGAATCTTTTCGATTGCCACTCTTGGATGGTGTACTGTGAGGCACCGTATTAAATTTAAGCCCTTTATCTTCTTTTCCCTAAAAAAGCAAATAGTAAGAGAGGATTAGTCACACAAAATAGATCACAGCGCTCCATAGAATATGGTTTGGGAAAAAGAGATCCAGTATATGGCGGTGGATGATTGAGAAAGGAAGTGAATGCAGAAATAAGTAAAAATGCTTCAGTGATAAAACTGGATTTTATATGAATTATGTCATTACTACATTATTCTTTGTGTAAGGGCATTGTAGATTTGGTGGGCTATAAAAGAAGAAAAGTAAAAGAGTGACTTGTTTGTTAAATGGAAGCTAATGCAGAATGTATTTTAGAGATAAGACTGGCAAATCTCCCCACCCGGGGCTCTGAGGTTTTTGGACTTTAAGGATAAATATGTTCATTTACTTTTTCTATATCCCTTCTATATACTAATGTTATACAAACCTCCAATTCTTATACATAACTGAATTTCATGTATTATATGTTTTCTTTTTCTTATTCTGTTTTTTTTAATAAACAATCTATTTAGGAAATTAACCAGATTTCAACCACAGAAGAAAATATTGAAAGCAGTGACATGCTGTGCTTCTGAGTATCATGGGACAATGAAAATGTGAAGCCCCTCTCTGTTGCTGTGGCCTTAGGTCTCAGCTGTGAAACATGGCACCATATATGTGAGAGAACTGAAAGATGAAGGGAGGTTCCAGAAGGTGACAATCTCTTTCTCTGTGGCTTTCTGACCCCATTATAGGACTCCTGTGCCACGGGGTCCTCCAATCTACATACTAACCTAGCAAGGACCTCCATGGCACTAATACTATGGCATCTTATATAAGCCTATATGCCATGGCGGTTCTGTAAAGACCTCTATGGCACCTACAGTTAACCTCCTATCCACAGTTAACTCCTATGCCTGTAATGACCTCAGTGACATCTAAAAGTAACGCGCTATCCATGCGGGTTCTGTAAGGACTCCTGTGGCTTCTCATATACTATACTTAACCAATTAACCATTACCATGAAGGTCATGTAAGGCCTTCAGTGACATGCATAAATTAACCCCATAAATGGACCCGTGTGGTATTCTAAGCAACCCTAACTGCCACGGGGTCCCATGGAACTTATGAATTGACCCCTCAGTACCATGGGGGTATATATAGGCTCCCATTGTATCTAAACCTAACTCCCTAACTACCATGGATTTTTGTATAAGAAAGTCAACCCCTAATGTGCCATGGGGATCCTTAAGGGTTTTGGGTTTTGCAGTTTCTCATGTTCAGGATAGAACTGCCTGGTATTTCTGGGCTGGATCACTGTTTTGAGTTAGGTGTTGTTTCGTTCTCAGATTGAGCGCCTCTGACTTTGTTATTGCCTATGCAAATAACCCTTAGGGGTTTTGTCATGCTAAGAGTGATTGTGGGCTCCAGATATGGTCTCCTTGCCAATTGTGTCTTAGAGAGTTCAGCTACACCTCACTGACAAGACCCAAGAGAGTCCAAAACATACATCTAAGATTATAGCTATAAATCACAATTGGGTGAGCAGGGAATTGAATCCCTTCCGCCATTGGGAGGAGGGAATCCCTGGGGTTCCTTGGTCTTGTAGGACTAATTTACAATTGGGTCTTAAACCCCTGCTGATCTCATAATTTGTAACCCCTTGTCTGCAAAGGGAAGGGGTTTATGTACATAGATGTGGGGAGGGGTATATGTTTTAACTATGCAGCCCTGCTGCAGAGACTACTGAGCTGACAGCTCATTGTCTCCTGGAGCAAGCTGATTGGGGACAGTAGGGCGTCAAGGCTGAGGTGAAACAGCCCTATTGTGTTTTGCCCAGTTAATGGTGGTCTTTGTAGCAGTTTGGATTAGAAGGGATACATAGCTTGTACAAAAAATGCTCCAACATAAAAAATAAATAACATATCATTCTGATAAACTTTACGTGTACATGGTGCTAATACTAACATGTTTGGTGTATTCCAAGTATCATATGTTTCTTCACCATTTGCCTTTACTTACCATTCGCTGTCAGCCAACAGTCGTAAGGCTTCTACCACAGAGGCCTCGGGATGATAAAGTGGCTTAAGTTTTGATTTGTCTGACTCCTTATTACTTGGCGTGCTTTTCACTGTAAATATATTACATGTGAACAATTAGATGTGGGGAAAAAAGGACTACAATTATTAAATAGTATACTCAGAAAATATGCTTTGGGCAGACCAACTTGGCAAAGAAGTTCTAATCAGAAATCGCAGCTATCACATGCTGATGATGTACTCTGATCAGTTACATTAATTATTAAGGTTAAAGTATATGTGGACTTCCACAAAACCATTTAATGGTATGCATGGTAAGCATCTTATTTGTACAAGGTATTATTATTAATAATATTGTCCCTGTGATATATTAGAAGAGCCCATTTGTATTATCTGCAGAGAGGTGCCACTCACAGCTGTGCCCCAAAGAAGTAGCAACTCCCCGATTATATGGCAAAACTCGCAAGAAATTCAGAGATACCTACACAAGTTTTGTCTTTGACAAATGTCATTTATAGGAATAACTGTAAACTTGCTTTGTATCAATAACAAACTATATCAATTTGCAACAAGTTGTAAAGTATGTATATTAGAGAGATAAAGAATCCCTTTAAAATTGTTGTTAGGGTAATATAGGTCCAAGATATTCAACTGGGAATTGTTCATTTCAGCTTTATGTAGTCTTGGGTGGGTTACACAAATATGCTTTTTTAATTTTAGAATTATTATTGTACAATTTGTGCAGCTGAATAAATATAATATTCATGATAATTGATGTTGTATAGCAAAAGTATTCATTGATTTACAAGTTTTTGTAACATGAACTGTATTAACTGCCTTGTATTATTTTGTGTGATTTCAGATCTGGGCTTCACAAAAGACCCGCGTGTCACATTTATTTATATAACAAAGACCTGGTGATCAGGACAAAATGTGAGCTCCTAATGTGAGCTGCATTACATGTTATGTTAGCCTGACTGAATGGGTGAAAGGTAGGAAAGAAAGCATTGCCATTTGTAGTTCCCATGATTTGGTGCCAGCCAACCAGTCACTTGATTGCTATTTTTGTTTGACTTAGCTTTTCAAAAAAGAAAAAGCTCAATATCAAGTATCCAAATGTACCTTAGATTATAAGAGTAGTTCCTCATGGAGAAGGTCTCCACATACATAAGTCTCCAGAAAACTGGGAAGATATAGACGGCCAAGGAGGACAGTCAAGCCACAGCACCAAGGGGTGGCCCCCAAGTGACTGGGAGATACAATGACTGGGAGAGGGAGCTCAAGGTCTTACTGAGCTAGGTGCCCGCTGCTGGGGCTTCAGGCCTGGTGGACCAGCAGGATCCAGCCTCCATGTCAGGTGAATATCACATACACCAACATGCCACCACATGTATATCACACACACTTCACATGTACATGATGACCAACAAGAACACTGACATGTCAGCTCTATGGCATTAACACGGGATAGATGGATCAGTCATGCGCCATTAAATCCATAAAACTGACAAATCACTGTCATTCGTGGTGACAACACCAGTAATCAACCAATAGAGAGTCCATGTATGAGTGTGCACACTGCAGCAGATGCAGTCAGAATCAAGATAGCATTAGGAGCCAAGAAAAATCAAGATCAAAAGCCAAAGAATAGATCACATCTAGCAAATGATAGCTACTCATAGATGCAAATAAGAGATCCAGGTTCAAGCATTGATGTCAGATAGTTAGGAATGAACACAAGTTCTGGGTCCAGTGGTGAGCCAGAGGTGGGGGTGTCGGCTCCATCAGGGCAGGACATCCGGGACAGAGCCCCCGCCCAGCAGGAACCGGCGCAGGGGAGGAGGAACCAAGAGGATCTGAGGGCCCTGGTTACAAGGATCAGTCACATCGGTGGCATTTTGGCAGTGTATGCTATGGCAGTGGACTTGCAAAGTCTCTCAATGACATGTTAAAGAGAGCCATCATTAATACATACACTAGTGTAGCATGTGTTCGATTGCTTGGATCTGGGTGACAAATTACCCTGTCTACCTTCCTAATAATAGAGTCCCCTACCACCAAAACCTGTCTGTTGCTCTGCCTATGCTGCCCTCCCACTCCTCCAGTAGAACTGTTCTCCCGGCTGTTAGAGGGAACAGCTCTATCTGGCATTGCCCTTCCTGAATGGACATCCCCAACAGTTTCACTCAATCTGGCAAATCTAATGGTGTTTGCCAACTCAGAACTGGCCTGCCTCCTCCTGTTCCCCCTGATTCCCCTTCTAACAGTAACCTAGCTACCTCCCTGGCCATCCTCACTAGCCCCAGCTTCTCTCTCCATACTAGGCCCAGCTAAACTGTGCTCCGTGAGCACAACCTCCCCACCTGCAATTCTCCTCTCCAGATCTTCAATTTGAGCTTCCAGAGAGGCAACATGCTCACACCTGTCACAGAGGTATGAAGCCTGGATCATCTGTTCCAGTAGTGCATTCATGAATGAAGCAAAGCTCATTGTACATGTGGGTGGCCTGATATGTACTAACTCATTGAATCACGAGCTTGATCGAAGGCCGAATATTACACATGGAAATATATTTCATATTCCACATTTACTGCCTTGCGTCTGAAGGCCGTAACTCGCACCTAGCTTAAATTGGATTTGAAGGATGCATCCGTTGCAGGTCTCACGATCCAATTAAGGGCTTGGAATGAAATAGTGCTATGAGGGCCCCAATGATCAAATATGTAAATAAAAGATATATTTTTATTGTCATGTAAACCCTCAATATGGCTGCCATATTAACCCTTTAGCACGCACAAAGGCTAGAATGTATCCCCTAAACATATCAAAATCATCTGATTTACATCTGACTCATCACATCTAGATTTGGGAACATGAATAGTGGCTATATTTCAATGCCACAAGACATAGATCAAGTAGCATGAGACCAAATTAAAATGTGAGCCAGGACATTAGGGGTTACAAATTGAACTGGCTAAACCACTACATGATCAGGGAAATTCATCACATGATCAAGCTCAAATACACCAGTGAGCTATTCCAATGGTGAAATCAACCAGGATAATCAAAGCTGTGGTAATTAGCAAGCTATAAAACACCATCATCAACCAGTCATTAGCAAGTCTGAAAAATCATGGATAGAAGCAACTTGAGAGCGCTGTACATGTATGTGAGTAGAGCGCAGTGTCGTAATGTTGCAGAGTGGACAACCGAATGTAAGGCGTGCGGCTGAGGAGTGGCTGAGGCATGACAGAGGGGCGGCTGGGAGTGAATGTGCATGAGCGTGCTGATGTAATCCATGGTGGCCCGGAACCAAGCCAGGCAACTGGCTCATCACAGGATATGCCTAGGATCATGGTGGGGGGTCAGGTAGGGGACAGAGCTCCAGTGGCACAGGGACAGGGGGATGTGAGGGCACCTGCAGACAGGGAGGAGGACTTTGATGTGGGTGATCAGCTGTTGGGGGGGCCAGATGAGGGAATCCTGGAAGGTGTGGAAATCTAAGTGGGGGCTCCTGCCCAGCTAGACCAACGGGGGTGGGGGGGGGGAGCAGGCCCAGGAGCGTGCCAGGAGGCTTCGCACACATAGGCTTTAAAGGAAGAGAGTAACATTAGAGGGGTTAACTGATGTGGAAGTGTATGAGCATTTTAGGAGGAGCTCCATGCGGTCCTGAGGGAGGACCTTTAACCTTCCTCATGGACCAATAGAGCCATCCCAGGCATGACACGGATGTTAGCCGCCATACACTTCCTATCATCTGGTAGTTTTCAGACCACTGTCAGCATAGTAGGAGGAATGTTTCAGGCAAGCATTTTTAAGGTGCCTGAGTACCTTCATCAATGCTATTGTTCTGAAAACTGCAGGATACATCAGTTACCCCCACACTGTGGAAGATATCTTGAAGGTCAAAGCCGATTTCTTTTGAATAGAAGGTATCCCAAATGTGCTCAGTGCTATAGATTGTACACATGTAGCATTGATACCTCCTAGAAATCAGGAAGCACTGTACAGAAATCGCAAACGCTATCATTCCATCAATGTACAAGTTTTTTCCTCTCTCTCAGACTTTCATTTGCAGCCTATCCATCTCACCTTCCTTGCTTTCCTCTCCTCTTCTCTTCTCCCACAAGCTATTCTATCTCCTCCAATCACAATCTCATCCCCTCCCCAACACTCATAAGCAGAAACATTACTGTAAATCACACTCCCGTATTCTCTCACTCTCACTCCTCCTTCTGCTAGCTGCTGGAGACATATCCCCTAACCCAGGTCCCTCCCTCATTTCTACCTGCTTTCAGCCACGCTCTACTCCAAGGGCAGAAAACACCAGAAAAACACAGAATTTGATACCCATCACTTGTCACAAACCCTCCACTCTTCCTTTCTCCTGTGCTCTCTGGAACGCACGATCAATCTGCAATAAACTGACTTTCACTCACAACCTTTTTACTACCAACTCCCTCAATCTACTGGCTCTTATTGAAACCTGGCTCTCCTCTTCTGATACTGAATCCCCTGCAGCACTCTCGCATGGGGGTATTCACCTCAGTCACACACCTAGACCTGGGAACAAACAAGGTGGTGGTGTGGGTGTATTGCTTTCTTCTCGCTGTACGTTTCACCTCATACCCCCTGTCCCATCCCTCCAATTTTCCTCTTTTGAAGCTCATACTATCCGCCTCTTCTCTCCTATCTCTCTTCGTGTTGCTGTAATCTATCGCCCTAAAGGTACTCCCTCTCAATTTCTTGATCACTTTTCCGCCTGGCTCACACAGTTTCTTTCCTCCAACATTCCCACACTGATACTTGGCGACTTCAACATTGCCATTGACACCCCACCTCTTCAGCAGCCGCCAAACTACTTGCACTCACCTCTTCCCTCGGCCTCTCACAACTTACAGATTCTTCAACTCACCATGCTGGACACTCTCTTGACCTTATTTTTACCAATATTACCCATACCTCTAACATAGTCATCCACCCTCTCCCTCTATCTGACCTTCACCTGCTTACCTTCAACCTCACCACATCTTCCTCCCATCACTCTTCTTCAACCCTATCCACAATAACCCACAGAAACCTGCTAGAACTCGACCCTACACAACTCTCCACTGTGCTCCAACCTCTTCTCAGCACTATCACCAACCTCAACTGCCCTGAAACTGCCACCTCACACTATAACTCTACTCTCTCTTCCACACTTGACACCCTTGCCCCCATAACTACATGCAGACGCCCTCAATCTCATCCACAACCATGGCACACTACACACACGTTACATTCAGAAGTGCTCCCGCACTGCTGAACGACTATGGAGGAAATCACGCTCCGCAGCAGATTTCCTTCACTACAAGTTTATGCTACGTTCCTACTCCTCTGCCCTCAACCTGGCCAAACAGCAGTACTTTACATCACTAATATCAACTCTGTCCTCTAACCCAAAACGTCTTTGTGCCACTTTCAATACTCTCCCCCGCCCACCACCTCCCACCATCCCTTCCTGTCTCACGGCTGAAGACTTTGCCAACCATTTTACACATAAAATCCAATCTATCCACAAGGAACTCTCCTCTCACCGTGGCTCACACATACTTCACTCTCTCAACTAACTCAACTAACCAACAACACCCAATCTACCCCCCCCCCCTCCATTCCCACAGCCACTCTGAACTACTTTACCCCTGCAACAGAAGATGAAGTCTCCATCCTAATATCATCCTCTCACCTCACCACCTGTCCTTCAGATCCTATTCCATATCAGCTCATCCTTTCCCTCTCTACTACATCTTCAATCTTTCCCTAAACACTGGCACGTTTCCATCATCTCTAAAACATGCCATAATTACACCCACTCTCAAGAAACCCTCATCCAATTCTGAGGTTGCATCTAACTATCGCCCTATCTGTCACAACCTACAATGATGATGGAGTATAGAGAATCCTAGTCCTCTTATCTCCTGTAGGTTTTAGACCTAAGATTTGGGAGACTCAGACCAATGGACAGTCTATGTAGATGCAAGAGCATAAGTCCCAGCTTTTGGTAGGGTGCCTGGGAAACCTGGAAGGGAGTCAGAAACGATCTCCTCTACCAGCATATGCCCCTGGGTCAATAATACACCTGCACACAAAGTCTTGATGAAAATTATGAACAACTTTATTTGGAAAACAACATCTTTTAAACAGGCATACAACATTACCAGGAGGGGCTACCTTTAGTCAGCCCCTAACTGCCTCTGGCCAACCATGGGAACCATGAGACTCCTCCCCAGGTCCACCTACTAGGTGAGGCCAACTAATTCATTTGGGCTCTGAATCTCCAGGGCAAAGCATACCTTGGTTCTCTTGTGCCCATGCTATGAAGGCTGAGAAGCCTCAGGCCATCCCATTGTTTCTGGATGCCTGCCTGTCTACTCTCCAGCTGTGAGCTCCCCATTTTTAGTACTCTGCTGGACACTTAGCTAATGGGATTAACAGGCCTTTGGGAACAAAGGAGGCTTGGCTGTTTTCAACGGCTTCCCCTCTACAATATAATAACATAAATTCATATTTACAAATACAACACACAATGTTTCACACACATACAACCAACACATCCCACCAGCTCCCTCACATGACACCCATTACAATGAGCCTAAACATGGAAGGGATGGGAATATGCCAAGTGGCAAACCCACAATACTTTATCCCCTAGACCACAAAATAACAATACAACCCTACAACAGTATAACAGGGGGTCTGCGAGCCCCAAACCCCACTAAGTACAGATGTAGGTATCCTGTACTCCAGTTGTCTTCTAAATGGCCATGTGGAGAGTAGAGTCCGATCATAAAATGGCTCCTAGAGGTGACCACTGCCAGTCCCAATATGGCTGCCGCCTGAGCCATGAACTTTGTCCAAACACAATATGGCCACTGGGTGTGGCCTCTGCTGCCTGTCCCAATATGGCCACTGGCTGATTCATGACACTATATCTCTACTTTCCCTGGCTTCCAAACTGCTGAAGCGACTCGTCTATAACCGCCTTACCAGTTTCATCTCCTCCAACACTCCACTGAGACAGCCCTCATAAAAGTCACCAATGACCTGCTCACCGCCAAGTCTAAAGACCACTTTTTTATTTTGTATCTTCTGGATCTCTCTGCTGCCTTTGACACAGTTGACCATCCGCTTCTACTCCACATTCTCTCCTCCCTCGGCATTCAAGACACTGCTCTCTAGTGGTTCTCATCATACCTCCAAGAACGATACTTTAGCGTCTCCTTCTCCGAGACATCTACTTCTCCTCACCCCCTGTCTATTGGCGTAACCCAAGGATCAGTCCTAGGCCCCCTCCTTTTCTCCATCTACACATCCTCACTCGGCACCCTAATAAACTCTTTTGGGTTCCAATACCATCTCTATGCAGATGACACTCAAATCTACCTCTCAGCACCAGATCTATCCCCCTCTCTTCTAGCACACGTCTCTGACTGAGTCTCTAGTATATACTCTTGGATGTCCGCCCACCGTCTGAAACTCAACATGTCTAAGACTGAACTCTTAATCTTCCCTACAGCTTCAATTCCTCACATCTCTCTCTTTCTGTCAACAATGCCATCATCACTCCCACTTCCCAAGTCCGTTGTCTCGGTGTTCTACTGGACCCTGCCCTCTCTTTCATCCCACACATACAGTCTCCAACCAAATCCTGTCTTTTCCATCTAAAAAACATATCCAAAATACGCCATTACCTTACACAAGACACTACTAAGATTCTAATACACTCTCTCATCATTTCTCGTCTTGACTATTGCAACTCGCTCCTTGTTGGCCTGCCCATCACTCACCTTTACCCACTTCAATCCATAATAAATGCCTCTGCCAGACTCATCTTCAGTACACATCGTTCAGTGTCGGCAGCTCCTCTTTGTCAATCACTTCACTGGCTTCCCTTAGCCTCCAGAATAAAGTTTAAAGTCTTGACCCTAACTTATAAAGCCCTCAACAACAGCGCACCCCCATACATCTCTGCTCTCATCTCCAAATACTCCCCCACACGCCCTCTTCATTCTGCTAATGACCTTCTTCTTTCTACCACTTGTCACCTCCTCTCACTCCCGCCTGCAGGACTTTTCTCGCACTGCCCCTATTCTCTGGAACTCCTGAAATGTTAATGTTATCTTTTTACTTCCCCTATGCCCTACACTTGCGCGACTTTACTCCAAAACTTAACCTGGATTCGGTTCTTTCAAATTCCACTTAAAAAAAGAGGGAAAAACAAAGCCAAAAAGCTAGACACAATCTACTCCCGGGTAATTATCAATCTGCTTCAAGCCACACTGATGCACGACCACAATGTCAGATATAACGTATAATTTTATATAATCTCATAATGTACGAAGGTTTAACTCCAAGTTTAAAAGAAGGAAAGCTTTTTCATTTTACCAAAAAAGGAAGGGAATTACTGTATATACTCGAGTATAAGCCGAGTTTTTCAGCCCTTTTTTTAAGGCTGCATTGCACATGTGACGTCACATGCGTGCCAGGTCAAGGAGCGGAGTCCGGAGCACAAGCAGGTAAGTGAGGGGAGAGGTATTTAGGGGGTTTTAGGTGGAGGAGGGGGGTTGAGGGGGGTTTAGGTTGAGGAGGGGGGTTGGGGTTGAGGATGGGGGGGTTGAGGAGGAAGGTTGAGGAGGTTGTTGAGGATGGGGGGGTTGAGGAGGGAGGATGAGGAGGGAGGTTGAGGAGGGAGTTGAGGACGAGGAGGGAGGTTGAGGATGAGGAGGGGGGTTGAGGATGGGAGGTTGAGGATGGGAGGTTGAGGAGAGAGGATGAGGATGGGGGGTTGAGGATGGGGGGGTTGAGGATGGGGGGGTTGAGGAGGGAGGTTGAGGAGGGGGGTTAGGGTTGAGGGGGGGTTGAGGTTGAGGAGGGGGTTGATGATGGGGGGGTTGAGGAGGGAGGATGAGGAGGAGGGATTGAGGATGGGGGGGTTGAGGAGGGGGGTTGAGGAGGGGGGGTTGGGGTTGATGGGGGGTTGAGGTTGAGGAGGGTTGAGGTTGAGGAGGGGGTTGAGGAGAAAGGATGAGGATGGGGGGTTGAGGAGGGGGGTTGAGGATGGGGGGTTGAGGAGGGAGGTTGAGGATGAGGAGGGAGGTTGAGGAGGAGGGGTTGAGGAGGGGGGTTGAGGATGGGGTTGAGGAGGGGGTTGAGGATGAGGAGGGAGGATGAGGATGAGGAGGAAGGATGAGGAGGGAGGTTGAGGATGAGGAGGGAGGTTGAGGATGAGGAGGGAGGTTGAGGAGTGGGGTTGAGGAGGCACAGGGAAGGGAGAGGTTGGAAGAGACACAGGGAAGGGAGAGGGGAGAAGAGACACAGGGAAGGGAGAGGGGAGAAGAGACACAGGGAAGGGAGAGGGGAGAAGAGACACAGGAAAGGGAGAGGGGAGAAGAGACACAGAGAGAAAGGGGGACACAGAGGGCACAAGAGGGACACAGGGGGCAGCACATTTCCCACCCTCGGCTACCCCCAGTATTTTGTGGTAAAATGGGTGCCTCGGCTAATACTCGGGTCGGCTTATACTCAAGTATATACGGTATCTAATCATTACGGGTACAATACTGAACAAAAAGACATCTCTAGTAAACATATACATCCCTATGACCTCTCCGCACAACTTCTTAATCAAACTACTTAATATGCTACATTCCTTAGACACAGGTAAAATACTAATGTGGGGTGACTTAGCTCTCGACCATGGATTGGAGAGATCCAAATACACCTTAAGAAACAGATATTCCCCCAAAATTAGAAAAATAAATAACCTACTGGAAAAAATAGTTTGGTGGATGCATGGAGAGGACATCACTCCACAGAAAGGGAATATACGTATTTTTCACCTAATCACAACTCATACGCCAGAATAGATACAATACTACTTGACTCATAAGCATAGATCTAGATCTGAACCTCAAATATCAATATAGCTGGAGATTAAATTATTTGTTAATAACAAATCCTGAATTTCAAATGTAAATAGAAGCAGACCTAGATTTACACTTCACATGTAATGACCAATCACAAACCAAAATAGGGTGGCTCTGGCTGACTCACACAGCATACATAAGAGAGACTCGACTGAGTAGCATCTACATATAAAAAAAAGAATCATCTCAAATATTTACACATACTAGAGAGACAAAATCAAAATAGCTTCTCAAACTCGCTTAGGCAAAAGATTAAAAAAATTAGGCCATGAAGCCAACACACGATAACCGCCAAGTGAAACCACAGAGGTTTCCTGCAGGCCTCAGTGTGGCCTCCCCTGATTGCTTTGGCAAGAGAGCAAAGGAGAGATCTTCCCATGAGTGGGTGACCGGCTCCGTCAGCGCACACGGGAGACCTCCGCAGCTCGCCATAAGCAAAACATTAGGCCCTCAATGACAGAGGCGCGCTACACACTGCAAATTATCAAGGTGTTTCATATTATCTCTGTATCCTCTTGTGCGATATGGGAAATGATTTTGGGAAGGACTCTGGCAGGGATTAAACACAGAACATTATGATCTTTACTTTTCAGAATCTGAAACAACTAACATTTACTTTAAAGGGATATGGAAGTTTTCAGGATGTTACTAGGTAAATAATATACCTGTAAATATATTAACTTGTATGTCTGTTTTACTGCCTACAAAAAAAATTGTCCCTGTATGGGTCAGCCCTGCAGCTTATGCAGACACAGACTCTAAGGCTGGATGTACAGTGTAGTAACCTAGCCTATCACAAACCATGTCTCAGCAGCATGTTGCTGAGAGATGGTCACTGATTGGTTAGTATGCAGACACCGATTCTAGGGCTGGATGTACAGTGTAGTAACCTAGCCTATCACAAATCATGTCTCAGCAGCATGTTGCTGAGAGATGGTCACTGATTGGTTAGTATGCAGACACCGATTCAATTGCTGGATGTACAGTGTAGTAACCTAGCCTATCACAAATCATGTCTCAGCAGCATGTTGCAGAGAGATGGTCACTGATTGGTTAGTATGCAGACACAGACTCTAGTACTGACTGTGCATTGTCTCATACTAACCATTCAGTAACTGGAACACATTACAACAGATTCAGCCATACAGAGTCTGTGTCTTCATAAATCATATTCAATTAATAAAAAAAAAAAGTTATATTCAATATTAAAATTAAAGATCAGTCTCCACCCACTATAAGGTCAAGCAGCTCCCCTCCCAAAAAACCCTTCCCATAACAGCAAATCTTACCCATTGTTGCTCTACCCCACTACCCCTTTCCAAAATATATATATACACATATATAAACATTACCCCCACACAGCACCCACCCCTCTTAGCATCCATCCTCACCCAGTCCTTGTCAGTAGCCCTCCCCTATAAGCATCCATCCTCGCACAGCACCCATCGTTATCTCCTTTCTTCGTCCCTCATAGAATTCATCCCCCAGCATAGTTTGCTGCCACTTTGTAGCGCTTGCCATCTTCCCTTCTTCCCTGATACACATCCCCACCATACTGAACTGCTCCACACTGTCACCTCTTGGAGCTTCAGTAGAAATGCTCTTATTTAAATAAGCACACACCAATTTCAGGAGTGTATGCAGCCCAGAAGGCACAGGGGGGCCCAAAGGGACCTTAAACTACAGGGGAAAAAATCACACATCACTGGGCCCCCCCAAAGGAGGGCCCTGGTGCACTGCACCACCTGCACCACTGGTTTAACCACCCCTGGGTAACTGATACATTTTCAAATACATTATGTCCCACTAAAGCAATGAACCCTATTTATTTGGGACTTGTTTTCAAGGTTTTCCTTGTTAATTTGTGATGCTGTAGGGGCAACATTTCACTGATTGTTTATTTCTTTATCATATCTTATTTTTCCTAAAACCTTTTAGACCTGTCTCACAGACAACCCCGCCCTTAATAACCTTATCAGGAAGGAGACAAACACCCAGATGGAGGCTCATACTCTGCTCTAATCTTTGAAAATAAATACAAACTAAAGTGCAAATGTAAGATGTTTTAGAAGCTACACTTAACTAAACACATGAAACCTCAAGACAGGGGAAAAAATTTTGTACTGCAAAAATAAAAAAAAATAAAAAAAATTAAATTGTACAGTGGCCTTTTAAAAAGTGTTGAGGTATTGCAGTCTGTCAAAAAACTTGCGCCTAGCGGCTCTTGTCATCAATCAACATTTCAGTTTCAAAATTATGAAAAATTATGAAAAATTCCAGAATAGTTTGCTTTTTCTTTCTTCATTCACAGTATTTAGTTACTAATATGTATAACTATATATAAAAAACAATAGCTTCGACTTTGCTAAAACATTATTAATATAGTCCTCACGGACATTTGGAGACATTTTCCTTCCATCTAATGCTCAGATTATGCCTATAAAATATATCCCAGCAGTTTCCCATTAGCTGAAATAATTTAATTTTAATTTTAAATAAAAAATCCATTTGTAACTCAATAAGAAAAACAGGATCCAACTCTGTGGTAAAAGGTAAAAATATTATTTTACAGAATAGCTCTGGGGACTCCATGTTATATAAACATGGGGAATGTGCTGCACAGTTTAGTTAAATCAGATTTAAACATTTTATATTAAAAAAGTTATATTTACATTTTTTGTTTTAACAAGGTAAAATTGATATAGATGGAAAATGATTGGTCACTTATGCCTAGATCAAGACCAGAATCATCTTATAAATATGAGGTTATGAGTATTATATTATTTGTCCCTAAGGAAGTCAAATTTTCTAGATGAAATGTGTCCAATTATTTTATTATAAGAATATTTTGTTATTTGCAGCAATAAATATTTGTTCATACTATACAATAGTGGTCCCTTCACACTCCTTTGTTTTTTTTAGGTAAAATTGGTATAATTGGTGCAGTTAGAGGAGGACGCATTAGAGGAAAGGTTATGTAGGGAA
The DNA here is from genome assembly GCA_027410445.1 of Discoglossus pictus. Taxonomy (NCBI): domain Eukaryota; kingdom Metazoa; phylum Chordata; class Amphibia; order Anura; family Alytidae; genus Discoglossus; species Discoglossus pictus. Next base: position 400,554 of record JAPZIH010000712.1, read on the forward strand.
CAGTTTGTGGATGAAATGCATCAAGCTATTTTTTTGTACGAGAATGTTGTTATTTTGGGGCAATAAATATTTGTTAATACTACATCATTGTCCCTCTGCACTTCATCTTTTATATATTTGATAAAATTGGTATAATTGGTTAATTGGTGCAGTTAGAGGAGGAGGCATTAGAGGAGTGGCTTTTCAGGGAACAGTTTGGGGACAAAACATGTCAGACCATTTTATTGTAAGAAAATGTTATTTTTAAATAATTATTTATTCATGCTAAACCATTGTGCTCCCTTTGCACTCCATTTTTTTATATTTTTAGGTAAAAATTGTATAACATGTGCAGTTAGAGTAGGAGGCATTAGTGGGGCGGGTTAGACAGGAAACAGTTTTGGAGAATATATAGGAAGCAGTTCTAGGAAAGTCTTTAGGGAAAGAGATATAGGGTGCAGTAAGGGGAGGAGTTATAGGAAAACTTTTAGGGGGAGTTATAGGATGCAGTTAGCAGACTAGTGGGGGAGCTGGTGAATGGAGGGCCCCAGTGCAAAATAAGCTGGAGCCCCAACTCAACTTCTCTATACCTGGTAGGTGCTCACACAATACTGAGCCGCACAATACCATACTGAGCCGCGCAATTACATACTAAGACGCTCAATAACATACAGAGCCGCGCAATAACATACAGAGTCGCGCAATAACATACAGAGACGTGCAATAACATACTGAGCCGCACAATAACATACTGAGCCGCGCAATAACATACTGAGGCGGGCAATTACATACTAAGACGCTCAATAACATACAGAGCCGCGCAATAACATACAGAGCCGCGCAATAACATACTGAGCCGCGCAATAACATACTGAGCCGCGCAATAACATACTGAGCAGCGCAATAACATACTGAGCCGCTCAATAACATACAGAGCCGCACAATAACATACTGAGACGCGCAATAACATACTGAGCCGCGCAATAACATACTGAGCCGCGCAATAACATACTGAGCCGCGCAATAACATACTGAGCCGCGCAATAACATACTGAGCCGCACAATAACATACTGAGCCGCACAATAACATACTGAGCCGCGCAATAACATACTGAGCCGCGCAATAACATACTGAGCCGCGCAATAACATACTGAGCCGCACAATAACATACTGAGCCAGGCAATAACATACTGAGCCACACAATACCATACTGAGCCGGGCAATAACATACTGAGCCGGGCAATTACATACTGAGCCGCGCAATAACATACAGAGCCGCGCAATACCATACTGAGCCAGGCAATAACATACTGAGCCGCACAATAACATACTGAACTGCTTAATAACATACTGAGCCGCGCAATAACATACTGAGCCGCGCAATAACATACTGAGCCGGGCAATAACATACTGAGCCGCACAATAACATACTGAACTGCTTAATAACATACTGAGCAGCGCAATAACATACTGAACTGCTTAATAACATACTGAACTGCTTAATAACATACAGAGCCACACATTAGCCACAAAATAAATTATATATCTCAGAAATTATTTACTGTAGAGAAAAACTGCTAGTACAATATATAGCCAGTTTTGTGTTGATCTTTAAAATTAAATCAATTTCCTGTTTGGGTGACAGGTTCCCTTTAATCACTTTAGGTGGTAACAGAGACAGTGTCATTTCTGGTTATTTATTTTTTAGAATATCTAATGTTCAAACTCAATTATCTAACAATTCTATTATTTTTTTAATTGCAACTGATAATAATTATATGTAATTATATGTGTACATGACTGTGAGCATCGCTGTGGCTAATATTTAAAGAAGCAGCAACCCTGAGACCAGACAGATCAGCCGCATGCAGCTTCAGAGAGTCCTCGCTCAGCTCTCTCTCTAGTCTTGTGATCAATGTGGTTTACCACTGCTCTCTCACCCACCCCACCCCACCCACCCATATTCCTCGGCCTCACAACGACCACAGCAGCAGCAACTCTCCCACCAGAAACAGAGTGTGGTGATCTGCTTTCTTCAGTCGGGCTTGATAAGGCTGTTATGGCCAAACCTACCCAGCAGATACACCAAGTTCCTTATATCCCTTCACCAGACAGCTGATGTCTTCAATTAGATGCAGTATTTAAAATAGCAATGCAGGCTCAGCTTTATAAAAACATCAGGAACTGCTTTTATTGCTGTAGACATTTCATATCAGAGCTGACTTTTTCCTCAGACACACACACTCTGCAACACTCTGTGTATCTTCTGGACTCTGTATAAATTACCACAGACAAGGCCTCATCTGCAAGGCATCACAACATCCACTTCAGTCACACAGCCATATTACCTCCCTTTTCTTTAGGAGTATATGTCCTCAAGATGTCACCTTCTTTTTCTTTGAATGTTGATGTCTTCCAGACATGTCCCCTTCCCTTTCCTTAGGAACATATATCTTATCTAAGACACCACCACAGCAGTATCTCCATTACCTCTCTTTCCATGTAACTGAACTCTCAACTGCCTAAATCTGACAGTTACAGCCGACAGCACAACATTCTAAAATATTTAACACTTAATGAACCAAACATGCATCACACAGAATCACACATCACAAGCCAATCACACATAGGCAAGCAACGTAACATACAGTAATTAGCATAACATAACATAATGTAACTATAAACAGACCGCACCACCGGATCACATGAGTCCAAAAAATGGTGGTCAGGAGGATCATGACAAGGAGAAACTCTCAAATACCACTAGTAAATTATCTATCTATCTATCTATCTACACACCCCATCATGGAGCTGTGGGAAAGACCCAGAATCCTTCACTGCAAGATGACCTAGGCTTGTCTGGAAGTACTATAAACACATGATTCAAATAATAAAGAAACATGGGGCTCGGTGTACTTATGGCAGTGGCATGTTTAAGGGGATAGCCCCCGCTAGGCCCAAAGTGTACTAATGGCAGTGACATGTTTAAAGGGTCAGTCCCTGCTAAACCCAAGGTGTACTAGTGGAAGTGACATGTTTATGGCTCAGTCCCTCTTAGGCCCAAAGTAAACTAATGGCAATGACATGTTTATGGGCTCAGTCTCTGCTAGACCCAAAGTGTACTAATGGCAGTGCTACATTTTAGGTTTAGTCCCTGTTATGCCCAAAGTGTACTAATGGCAGTGACATATTTATGGCTCAGTCTCTGTTAGGCCCAAAGTATACTAATGGCAATGACATGTTTATGGGCTCATTCTCTGCTAGACACAAAGTGTACTAATGGTAGTGACATAATTAAGGCTCAGTCCCTGTTAGACGCATAGTGAACTAATGGCAGTGACATATTTAAAGCTCAGTCCCTGCTAGGCCCAAAGTGTACTAATGGCAGTGACATATTTATGGTACATTCCCTGTTAGACCCAAAGTGAACTAATGTCAGTGACACATTTAAGGGCTCAGTTCCTGCTAGGCTCAAAGTGTAGCCCTAAAGTGTACTAACGGCAGTGACATGCTTAATGCTCAGTCCCTGCTAGGCCCAAAGTGTAGTACTGTCAGTGATATGTTTAAGGCTCAGTGCTTGCTAGGCCCAAAGTGTACTAATGGCAGTGACACATTTAAGGCTCAGTCCCTGTTAGACCCAAAGTGAACAAATGGGAGTGACGTGTTTAAAGCTCAGTCCCTTCTTGGCCCATAGTGTACTAATGGCAGTGACATGCTTATGGCCACAGTCCCTGTTAGACCCAAAGTGAACTGTCAGTGACATGGTTAAGGGCTCAGTCCCTGCTAAGCCCAAAGTGTACTAATAGCATTGACACGTTTAGGGCTCAGTACCTGTTAGGTCCAAAGTGAACTAATGGCAGTAACATGTTTAAGGGCGAAGTCCCTTCTAGGCCCAAAGTGAACTAATGGCAGTGACATGTTTAAAGCTCAGTCCCTGCTAGGCCCAAGGTGTACTAATGGCAGTAACATGTTTAAGGGCGAAGTCCCTGCTAGGCCCAAGATGTAGTAATGAAAGTGACATGTTTAAGGCTCAGTCCCTGTTAGGCCCTAAGTGAACTAATGGCAGTGACATCTTTAAAGCTCAGTCCTTGCTAGTCCCAAAGTATACTAATGGCAGTGACATGTTTATGGGCTCAGTCTCTACAAGACCAAAAGTTTACTAATGGTAATGACATGTTTATGGGCTCAATCCCTGCTAGGCCCAAAGTGTACTAATAGCAGTGACATGTTTAAGGGTTTAGCCCGTTAGGACTAAAGTGTACTATAGACAGTGAAATGTTTATAGGCTCAGTTTCTGCTAGGCCCAAAGTGCACTAATGACAGTAACATGTTTAAGGCTCGTTCCCTGCTAGGCCCAAAGTGTACTAATGGCAGTGACATGTTTAAGGCTCAGTCTTTGCTTGGCCCAAAGTGTACTAATGGCAGTGACATGTTTAAAGCTCAGTCCCGGTTACACTCAAAGTTAACTAATGGTAGTGACGTGTTTAAAGCTCAGTCCCTGCTAGGCCCAAAGTGTACTAATGACAGTGACATATTAAAGGCTCAGTCCATGTTAGACACATAGTGAACTAATGGAAGTGACATGTTTAAAGCTCAGTCGTTGCTAGGCTCTAAGTGTACTAATGGCAGTGACATGGTTAAGGGCTAAGTCACCTATGCCCAAAGTGTAGTAGTGAAAGTGACATGTTTAAGGCTAAGTCCCTGCTAAGTCCTAAGTGAACTAATAGCAGTGACATGTTTATGGGCTCAGTCCCTGCTAAACCCAAAGTGTACTAATGGAAGTGACATGTTTAAACCTCAGTCGTTGCTAGGCCCAATGTGTACTAATGGCAGTGACATGTTTAAAGGGTCAGCCACTGCTAAACCAAAAGTGTAGCAATGGCAGTGACATGTTTAAGGCTCAGTCCCTCTTAGGCCCAAAGTATACTAATGGCAATGACATGTTTATGGGCTCAGTCTCTGCTAGACCCAAAGTGTACTAATGGCAGTGCTACATTTTAGGTTTAGTCCCCGTTAGACCCAAAGTGTACTAATGGCAGTGACATATTTATGGCTCAGTCTCTGTTAGGCCCTAAGTATACTTATGGCAATGACATGTTTATGGGCTCATTCTCTGCTAGACCCAAAGTTTACTAATGGCAGTGACATGTTTATGGGCTCAGTCTCTGCTAGGCCTGGAGTGTACTAATGGCAGTCACATTTTTACGCACTCAATCCCTGCTAGGCCCAAAGTGTACTAATGGCAGTGGCATAATTAAGGCTCAGTCCCTGTTAGACGCATAGTGAACTAATGGCAGTGACATATTTAAAGCTCAGTCCCTGCTAGGCCCAAAGTGTACTAATGGCAGTGACATATTTATGGTACATTCCCTGTTAGACCCAAAGTGAACTAATGTCGGTGACACATTTAAGGGCTCAGTTCCTGCTAGGCCCAAAGTGTAGCCCTAAAGTGTACTAACGGCAGTGACATGCTTAATGCTCAGTCCCTGCTAGGCCCAAAGTGTAGTACTGTCAGTGATATGTTTAAGGCTCAGTGCTTGCTAGGCCCAAAGTGTACTAATGGCAGTGACACATTTAAGGCTCAGTCCCTGTTAGACCCAAAGTGAACAAATGGGAGTGACGTGTTTAAAGCTCAGTCCCTTCTTGGCCCATAGTGTACTAATGGCAGTGACATGCTTATGGCCACAGTCCCTGTTAGACCCAAAGTGAACTGTCAGTGACATGGTTAAGGGCTCAGTCCCTGCTAAGCCCAAAGTGTACTAATAGCATTGACACGTTTAGGGCTCAGTACCTGTTAGGCCCAAAGTGAACTAATGGCAGTAACATGTTTAAGGGCGAAGTCCCTTCTAGGCCCAAAGTGTAGTAATGAAAGTGACATGTTTAAGGCTCAGTCCCTGTTAGGCCCAAGGTGTACTAATGGCAGTGACATGTTTAAAGCTCAGTCCCTGCTAGGCCCAAGGTGTACTAATGGCAGTAACATGATTAAGGGCGAAGTCCCTGCTAGGCCCAAAGTGAACTAATGGCAGTGACATGTTTAAAGCTCAGTCCCTGCTAGGCCCAAGGTGTACTAATGGCAGTAACATGTTTAAGGGCGAAGTCCCTGCTAGGCCCAAGATGTAGTAATGAAAGTGACATGTTTAAGGCTCAGTCCCTGTTAGGCCCTAAGTGAACTAATGGCAGTGACATTTTTTAAAGCTCAGTCCTTGCTAGTCCCAAAGTATACTAATGGCAGTGACATGTTTATGGGCTCAGTCTCTACAAGACCAAAAGTTTACTAATGGTAATGACATGTTTATGGGCTCAATCCCTGCTAGGCCCAAAGTGTACTAATAGCAGTGACATGTTTAAGGGTTTAGCCCCTGTTAGGACTAAAGTGTACTAATGACAGTGAAATGTTTATAGGGTCAGTTTCTGCTAGGCCCAAAGTGCACTAATGACAGTAACATGGTTAAAACTCAGTCCCTGTTAGGATCAAAGTGTACTAATGGCAGTGACATGATTAAAACTCAGTCCCTGCTAGGATCAAAGTATACTAATAGAAGTGACATATTTAAGGCTCAGTCTTTGCTTGGCCCAAAGTGTACTAATAGCAGTGACACGTTTAAGGCTCAGTCCCGGTTACACCCAAAGTGAACTAATGGCAGTGACGTGTTTAAAGCTCAGTCCCTGCTAGGCCCAAAGTGTACTAATAGCATTGACATGTTTAAGGGCTCACTCACTGCTAGGCCCAAAGTGTACTAATGGCAATCACATTTTTATGGGCTCAATCCCTGCTAGGCCCAATTTGTACTATTGGCAGTGACATATTTATGGTTCATTCCCTGTTGGACCCAAAGTGAACTAATAACAGTGACATGTTTAATGCTCAGTCCCTGCTATGCCCAAAGTGTAATACTGGCAGTGACATGTTTAAGGCTCAGTGCTTGCTAGGCCCAAAGTGTACTAATGGCAGTAACACGTTTAAGGCTCAGTCCCTGTTAGACCCAAAGTGAACTAATGGGAGTGACGTGTTTAATGCTCAGTCCCTGCTAGGCCCATAGTGTACTAATGTCAGTAACATGTTTATGGGCTCAGTCCCAGCTAAAACTAAAGTGTACTAATGGCAGTGGCATGTTTAGGGCTCAGTCCCTGTTAGACCCAAAGTGAACTAATAGCACTGACATGGTTAAGGGCTAAGACCCTTCTAGGCCCAAAGTGTAGTAATGAAAGTAACATGTTTAAGGGCTCAGTCTCTGCTAGACCCAAAGTGTACTAATGGTAATGACATGTTTATGGGATCAGTCCCTGCTAGGCCCAAAGTGTACTAATAGCAGTAACATATTTAAGGCTCAGTCCCTGCTAGGCCCATAGTGTACTAATGGCAGTGACATGTTTATGGGCTCAGTCCCTGCTAAAACTAAAGTGTACTAATGGCAGCGACATGTTTAAAGCTCAGTCCCTGCTAGGCCTAAAGTATACTAATGGCAGTGACATGTTTATGGGCTCAGTCTCTGCAAGACCAAAAGTTTACTAATGGTAATGACATGTTTATGGGCTCAATACCTGCTAGGCCCAAAGTGTACTAATAGCAGTGACATATTTAAGGGATTAGCCCCTGTTAGACGCATAGTGAACTAATGGCAGTGACATATTTAAAGCTCAGTCCCTGCTAGGCCCAAAGTGTACTAATGACAGTGACATATTAAAGACTCAGTCCCTGTTAGACGCATAGTGAACTAATGGCAGTGACATATTTAAAGTTCAGTCACTGCTAGGCCCAAAGTAAACTAATAGTGGTGACACATTTAAGGGCTCACCCCCTGCTAGGCCCATCACATATATAGTTGTGAGCGTACGGGCCGTTGCTCAAGCTTGCGGGCTGCGGGCAAGGGCCTCAGTTGTTGGGATGGAGCGCCGAATTCTGCGTGCAAGGGCCTCAGTTGTTGGGATGGAGCAGCCACCTCCTCCCCACAATGCCCCGGTTCGGGTTCCGGAGGGGGAGCCAGACGGCGCCACTGCCACTAGCCGAACCCGCTGCTCGCAACAACAGAGGCGTGCAAGGGCCTCTGTTGTTGCGATGAAGCCGCCACCTCCTCCCCACAATGCACCGCGCAGGGCCGCCCAGTCCCCGGTTGGGGTTCCGGATGGGGAGCCAGACGCCGCCACTGCCAGTAGCCGCACCATCCCGGAGCCAGGTAATCCCGCGGGAATGAGCTGAGAGCGCGGGTAGTTGGCGGAGGTTCAGGCCACGCACGGAGCTCCGAGCTCTGATCAGTGCAGATACCTTGGGGAGGCGGGGCTAGGCCGGCCTGGGGAACAGGAAACACCGTGGATCCGCGGACTGGAGCAGGCCTCAGAGCTGGAGGAGCCGGGCCTGGGTAGCTGACTGTGAGTGACAGGGAGTGACAGGGAGATAATCTGGTCAGAGGAAGATGTGCAATCACTGAGAGCTGCCATATAAACTAATTATACACTGATCATTAACACCATGTGTATGTATATAATGTGTATTGTGTGTGTGTATAGATATTGTGTCTGTGCGTATTGTGTGTATATATTGTATGTGTGTGTATGTATAATGTGTGTGTGTGTGTATATATATATATATATAATGTGTGTGTATATTGTGTTTTTGTATTGTTTGTGTATATATAATGTGTGTGTATATTGTGTGTGTATATATAATGTGTGTGTATATTGTGTGTGTATCAACTGCGGTCCTCGCGAAGCAACTGCAACCCTCGCAAACTTTACGTCGCAACGCAAACAACATACGAGACACGTTAACACACATTACGGACTCGCAAAAATCGTCCGCAACCCGCGGACATGAAAAAATGAAAAACACAATAAATACATAAAAAGCTTACCTACAGCAAGAGGGAGCATCCAGGACCTCAAAAAATAAAGTTACACCTTCATTTAACTCAAAATAAAAGAGTTTACACACTAAAAAATTCTCTAGGCGAGAGAAAAAATGGCCGACGAACAAAACGAAAACGAGGTTACAGCACTCTAAACACGCAAAACACCACAAGAAACACGCAAAACACCACAAAACACCTACGGATATTCCACTACAGACGCATACCACACATTAGCCGGCATTTTACAACAATGCGGAACTACACAACTACGCTAACGGTTTCGTCTCGCGCACGCACACTATTACACTGCACAAATTCACCACGCTTACACAGCAGCTACACACCACTAATGCTGCAGCAACATCAAAACAGATTGCCAGCTCTTCAACACAATGCTTCAAAATAGCTCAAGTATATTCATTTATTAATTTGTATTATATATTTCAGTAGTACACACAAAACAACATTAGCTACCTTACAATTCCATTGCCGTCATTTTTTGACGGGCAATTCGCTAGTTGTGTACTAATGGTAGTGACATGTTTAAGGGCTCAGTTCCTGCTAGGCCCAAAGTGTAGCCCCAAAGTGTAATAACGGCAGTGACATGTTTAATGCTCAGTCCCTGCTATGCCCAAAGTGTACTAATGGCAGTGACATGGTTAAGGGCTAAGTCACTTCTATGCCCAAAGTGTAGTAATGAAAGTGACATGTTTAAGGCTAAGTCCCTGCTAGGTCCTAAGTGAACTAATGGCAGTGACATGTTTATGGGCTCAGTCTCTGCTAGACCCAAAGTGTACTAATGGTAACGACATGTTTATGGGATCAGTCCCTGTTAGGCCCAAAGTGTACTAATGGTAACGACATGTTTATGGGATCAGTCCCTGTTAGGCCCAAAGTGTACTAATGGCAGTGACATATTTAAGGCTAAATGTTTGCTATGCACAAAGTGTACTAATGGCAGTGACATGTTTATGGGCTTAATCTCTCCTAGACCCAAAGTGTACTAATGTCAGTGACGTATTTATGGGCTCAGTCCGTCTTAGACCCACAGTGTACTAATGACAGTTATATATATATTTAACGGCTCAGTTATTGTTAGGCCCAAAGGCTCACCCCCTGGTAGGCTCAAGGTGTAATAATGGCAGTGGCATGTTTAAGGCTCAGTCCCTGTTAGACCCAAAGTGAACTAATAGCAGTGACATGCTTAAAGCTCAGTCCCTGTTAGGCCCAAAATATACTAATGGCAGTGACATGATTAAGGGCCCAGCCCCGGTTAGTCCCAAAGTGCAGTAATGAAAGTAACATGTTTAAGGCTCAGTCCCTGTTAGACCCAAATTAAACTAATGGCAGTGACATGTTTAAAGCTCAGTCCCTGCTAGGCCCAAAGTGAACTAATGGCAGTGACATGTTTATGGGCTCAGTCTCTGCTAGACCCAAAGTGTACTAATGGTAACGACATGTTTATGGGATCAGTCCCTGTTAGGCCCAAAGTGTACTAATGGCAGTGACATGTTTATGGGCTTAATCTCTCCTAGACCCAAAGTGTACTAATGTCAGTGACGTATTTATGGGCTCAGTCCGTCTTAGACCCACAGTGTACTAATGACAGTTATATATATATTTAACGGCTCAGTTATTGTTAGGCCCAAAGGCTCACCCCCTGGTAGGCTCAAGGTGTAATAATGGCAGTGGCATGTTTAAGGCTCAGTCCCTGTTAGACCCAAAGTGAACTAATAGCAGTGACATGCTTAAAGCTCAGTCCCTGTTAGGCCCAAAATATACTAATGGCAGTGACATGATTAAGGGCCCAGCCCCGGTTAGTCCCAAAGTGCAGTAATGAAAGTAACATGTTTAAGGCTCAGTCCCTGTTAGACCCAAATTAAACTAATGGCAGTGACATGTTTAAAGCTCAGTCCCTGCTAGGCCCAAAGTTTACTAATGGCAGTGACATGTTTATGGGCTCAGTCCCTGCTAAACCCAAAGTGTAGTAATGCCAGTGACATGTTTAAGGCTCAGTCTTTGCTAGGCCTAAAGTGTACTAATGGCAGTGACATGTTTATGAGCTCAGCCCCTGTTAGGCCCAAAGTGTACTAATGGCAGTGACATGTTTATGTGCTCAGTCTCTGCTGGACCCAAAGTGTACTAATGACAGTGACCTATTTATGGTTAATTCCCTGTTGGACCCAAAGTGAACTAATGGCAGTGACATATTTAAGGGCTCGCTCAATTCCTGCTAGACGCAAAGTGTACTGATGGCAGTGACATGTTTAAAGCTCAGTCCCTGTTAGGCCCAAAATGTACTAATGTCAATGACATATTTATGGGCTCAGTCTCTCCTAGACCCAAAGTGTACTAATGACAGTAACATGTTTAAGGCTCAGTCTCTGCTAGGCTCACAGTGTACTAATGACAGTTATTTATTTAAGGTTCAGTCATTGTTAGACCCAAAGTAAACTAATGGCAGTGACATATTTAACGGCTCAGTTCTTGTTAGGCACAAAGGCTCACCCCCTGCTAGGCTCAAAGTGTACTAATGGCAGTGGCATGTTTAAGGCTCAGTCCCTGTTAGGCCCAAAATATACTAATGGCAGTGACATGATTAAGGGCCCAGCCCCGGTTAGTCCCAAAGTGTAGTAATGAAAGTACTATGTTTAAGGCTAAGTCCCTGTTAGGCCCAAATTGTACTAATGGCAGTGACATATTTATGGCTCAGCCCCTGTTAGGCCCAAAGTGTAGTAATGAAAGTGACATGTTTAAGCCTCAGTCCCGGTTAGACCCAAAGTGTACTAATGGTAGTGACCTATTTATGGTTCATTCCCTGTTACACCCAATATAATATAAGAGAATAATTTGCATTAATTTGCATCTTTTGCCCATTGCACTCTGCATCTTTTGCGCATTTGCGGAGGTGGAGGCTCAAAGGCGCCTCACACGTGGTTAAAAACACACACGCACGACTTAGAAAAAAACAAACTCGGAACCAACCTTAACGTAACACACACCCACACGCACAAAAAATAAGACCATAACGGTGGAACCGCGCTCACCTAAAAACAGTCAAAACACACCAAATACTCACAAAATATACATAAAAAGCTTACCCATAGCAAGGGGGGCACTCAGGACCTCTGGAAGTGAAGTTACACCTCCATTTAAGTACAAATTCCCGAGTTCAGACACACGAAAATCCCCTAAGCGAGAGAAAAAATGGCAGCCGAAAAAAATGAAAAAAAAGGCTTATAGCACAGGATTGCCCAGCCACACACACACACACAACCTCGGAACCAACCTTAACGGAACAAACACCCACACGCACGAAAAATACAACCTTAATGCGCACCTAAAAATGGTCAAAACACACCAAATACTCACAAAAAATACATAAAAAGCTTACCCATAGCAAGGTTGGGCACCCAGGACCTCTGAAAGTGAAGTTACAAATCCAAATTCCCGAGTTCAGACACACAAAAATCTCCTAAGCGAGAGAAAAAATGTCCCCCGAAACAAACGAAAACGAGGCTCAAAGACCCAGGACCGCCCAGCCACCTACAACTTACCCAAGTAGGGATCCGAGATAAGCTCGGAAACCCGCATTAACCCCACGGATCCAAGATAAGCTTGGAGACCTGCATTAACCCCACATTAACCATTGCAGAGGGGGTCCCGATTGCACGGGATCGGGGACCCGTGCTGCAATGAAAATTCAAAATATCTGCGTTATGGGTCCGTAAAGGTCAATATAGACCCCCATAAGTCCTTTAGTAACCCTGTCACTCATGGGGGTTAATACTGACCCCCATAAAACCCCTAATTAACCCTGTCACTCATGGGGTCAATACAGACCCCCATAAGCCCTTCATTAACTATGTCACTCATGGGGGTCAGTACAGGCCCCCATAAGCACTTCTTTACCCTGTCACTCATGGGGGTCAATATAGACCCCCATTAGCCATTCATTAACCCTGTCACTCATGGGGGTCAATACAGACCCCCATTATCCCTTCATTAACCCTGTCACTCATGGGGGTCAATACAGACCCCCATAAGGCCTTCATTAACCCTGTCAGTCATGGGGGTCAATACAGACTCCCATAAGCACTTCATTAACCCATTCACTCATGGGGGTCAATACATGCCCCCATAAGTTCTTAATTAACTCTGTCACTCATGGGGGTCAATACAGGCCCCAATAAGCACTTCTTTAACCCTGTCACTCATGGGGGTCAATATAGACCCCCATAAGCCATTCATTAACCCTGTCACTCATGGGGTTAATACAGGCCCCCATAGACCCCTAATTAACCCTGTCATTCATGGGACTCAATATAGACCCCTGTAAGCCATTCATTAACCCTGTCACTCATGGGGTCAATACAGACCCCCATAAGCCCTTTATTAATCCTGTCATTCATGGGGGGCAATACAGACCTCCATAAGCCCTTCATTAGCCCTGTCACTCATGGGGGTCACTACAGACCCCCATAAGCCCTTCACTAACCCTTTCGCTCATGGGGGTCAATACAGGCCTCCATAAGGCCTTCTTTAACCCTGTCACTCATGGGGGTCAATACAGACCCCCATAAACCCCTAATTAACCCTGTCATTCATTTGGGTCAATATAGACCCCCATAAGCCCTTCATTAACTGTGTCACTCTTGGGGGTCAATACAGACCCCCATAAGCACTTCATTAACTGTGTCACTCATGGGGGTCAATACAGACCCCCATAAGCACTTCATTAACCCTGTCACTAAGGGTGGTCAATACAGACCCCCATAAGCCCTTTATTAACCCTGTCCTTCATGGGGGTCAATACAGACCCCCATAAGCCTATCATTAACCCTGTCACTCATGGGGGTCAATACAGACCCCCATAAGCCCTTCATTAACTCTGTCACTCATGGGGGTAAATACAGACCCCCATGAGCGCTTCATTAACCCTGTCACTCATGGGGATCAATACAGACCCCCATAAGCACTTCATTAACCCCTCTCTCAGGGGGGTCAATACAGACCCCCATAAGCCCTTCATTAACCCTGTCACTCATGGGGGTAAATGCAGACCCCCATAAGCCCTTCATTAACTCTGTCACTCATGGGGATCAATACAGACCCCCATAAGCACTTCATTAACTGTGTCAATCATGGGGGTCAATACAGACCCCCATAAGCACTTCATTAACCCCCTCACTCAGGTGGGGGCAATACAGACCCCCATAAGCCCTTCATTAACCCCGTCGCTCAGGAGAGTCAATACAGCCCCCCATAAGCCCTTAATTAACCCCATCACTCATGGGGGTCAATACAGACCCCCATAAACCCCTATTTAACCCTGTCACTTATGGGGGGTCAAAATACACCCCCATAAGTCCTTCATTAACCCTGTCACTCATGGGGGTCAATAGAGACCCCCATAAGCACTTCATTAACCCTGTCACTCATGCGGGTCAATACAGAACCTTATAAGCCCTTCATTAACCCTGTCACTCATTGGGGTCAATACAGACCCCCATAAGCCCTTCATTAACCCTGTCACTCATGGGGGTCAATACAGACCCCCATAAGCCCTTCATTAACCCTGTCACTCAAGGGGGTCAATATAGACAACCATAAGACATTCATTAACCCTGTCCTTCATGGGGGTCAATACTGACCCCCATAAGCACATCATTAACTGTGTCACTCATGGGGGTCAATGCAGACTCCCATAAGCACTTCATTAACCCCCTCACTCAGGGCGGTCAATATAGACCCCCATAAGCCCTTCATTAACCCTGTCACTCATGGGGTCAATACAGACCATCATAAGCACTTCATTAACCCTGTTACTCATGGGGGTCAATACAGACCCCCCATAAGCCCTTCATTAACCCTGTCACTCACGGGGGTCAATATAGACCCCCAAAAGCCCTTCATTAACTCTGTCACTCATGGGGATCAATACAGACCCCCATAAGCACTTAACTGTGTCACTCATGGGGGTCAATACAGACCCCCATAAGCCCTTCATTAACCCTGTCACTCATGGGGGTCAATATAGACCCCCATAAGCCCTTCATTAACCCTGTAACTTATGGGGGTCAATACAGATCCCCATAAGCACTTAACACCGTCGTTCAGGAGGGTCAATACAGCCCCCCATAAGCCCTTAATTTCCCCCCTCACTCATGGGGGTCAATATAGACCCCCATAAACGCCTAATTAACCCTGTCACTCATGGGGGTCAATATAAACCCCCATAAGCCCTTCATTAACTCTGTCACTCATGGGGGTCAATAGAGACCCCCATAAGCACTTCATTAACCCTGTCACTCATGGGGGTCAATACAGACCACTATAAGCCCTTCATAAACCCTGTCACTCATGGGGGTCAATACAGGCCCCCATAAGCAATTCCTTAACCCTGTCACTCACGGGGGTCAATATAGACCCCCATAAGCCAATTATTAACCCTGTCACTCATGGGGATCAATACAGACCCCCATAATCACTTCATTACCCCCTCACTCAGGGGGGTCAATATAGACCCCCATAAGCCCTTTATTAACCCTGTCACTCATGGGGGTCAATACAGGCCCCCATAAGGACTTCTTTAACCCTGTCACTCATGTGGATCAATACAGACCCCCTTAAACCCCTAAATAACCCTGTCATTCATGTGGGTCAATATAGACCCCCATAAGCCCTTCATTAACCCTGTCACTCATGGGGGTCAATACAGACCCTCATAAGCCCTTTATTAACCCTGTCACTCATGGGGTTCAATACAGACCCCCATAAGCCCTTCATTATCCCTGTCACTCATGGGAGTCAATACAGATCCCCATAAGCACTTAATTAACCCCCTCACTCATGGGGGTCAATACAGACCCCCATAAACCCCTAATTAACCCTGTCACTCATGGGGGTCAATATAGACCACTATAAGCCCTTCATTAACCCTGTCACTCATGGGGGTCAATACAGACCCCGACAAACCCCTAATTAACCCTGTCACTCATGGGGGTCAATATATACCACCATAAGCCTTTCATTAACCCTGTCACTCATGGGGGTCAATATACACCCCCATAAGCCCTTCATTAACACTGTCACTCATGGGGGTCAATAGAGACCCCCATAAGAACTTATTTAACCCCCTCACTTATGGGGGTCAATATACACCCCCCTAAGCCCTTCATTAACCCTGTCACTCATGGGGGTCAATACAGTCCCCCATAAACCCTTAAT
This sequence comes from Discoglossus pictus, assembly GCA_027410445.1. NCBI lineage: Eukaryota > Metazoa > Chordata > Amphibia > Anura > Alytidae > Discoglossus > Discoglossus pictus. The sequence continues at coordinate 416,610 of JAPZIH010000712.1, forward strand.
TAACATCGTCACTCAGGAGGGTCAATACAGCGCCCCAGAAGCCCTTAATTAACCCCCTCACTCATGGGGGTCAATACAGACCCCCATAAACCGCTAATTAACCCTGTCACTCATTGGGGTCCATACAGAGACTCATAAGCCTCTTTTTAACCCCATCAGTCCCATAAGTGTATATTAAGACCATTATGGGCCTGTTACAACCCAACATTAACCACATAAGTGCCATGGCAGTCCTCAAGGACCATCATGACACTAAGTATAAACACTACACTGCACTATACCCCCCCAATAAAACATTAAATATCAACTAAACAGCCTCTACACTTACCATTTAACACCTACAGTACCTACCTACCCCCTAATAACCCCCACCACTCTAATTACAGAAAATAAAAAAGCCTAAAGTCACAAAAAATACAAAATCT
>JAPZIH010000712.1:417534-427534 GCA_027410445.1 Discoglossus pictus
ATCCTCAACCTGCTCATCCTCCACCCCATCCTCATCCTCAACCCCCCCATCCTCATCCTCAACCCCCCATCCTCATCCTCAACCCTTATCCTCATTCTGAACCCCCCATCCTCATCCTCAACCCGAATCCTCTTCCTCAACCCCCCAATCCTCATCCCCCCTCCTCAAACTCCCTCCTCAATCCCCCCTCCTAAACCTCCCTCCTCAACCCCCCTCTTCAACCTCAACCCCTACATCATCATCCTCAACCCTCCCATCCTCATCCACAACCCCACCATCCTCAACCCCTCTCCTCAACCCCCCTCCTCAACCCCCCTCCACAACCCCCTCCACAACCCCCCTCCACAACCCCCCTCCTCAACTCCCCTCCTCAACTTCCCTCATCAACCTCTCTCACCAACCTCCCTCCTCAACCCCATCCTCAACCTCCTCCTTAACCTCCCCCATTCTCCCTCCTCATCCTCCCTCCTCATCCCCCCTCCGCAACCCCCCTCCTCATTCCCCCTCCTCAACCCTCTCCTCAACCTCAGCCTTCCCATCCTCAACCTTCCCATCCTCAACCTCCCAATCCTCAACCCCCTCATCCTCAACCCCCCATCCTCATCCTCAACCCCCATCCTCATCCTCAACACACCATCCTTAACCCCCCTCCCCATCCTCAACCGTCCTCCTCATCCTAAACCTCCCTTCAAAACCCCTTCCTCAACCTCCCTCCTCAACCTTCCTCCTCAACCTCCCTCCTCAACCTTCATCCTTAACCCCCATCCTCATTCCCCCATCCTCCCTCCTCATCCTCTCTCCTCAATCCCCCTACACATCCTCCCTCCTCAACCCCCCTCCTTAAAACCCCTCCTCATCCCCACTCCTCATCCTCAACCCCCTCAAACAAAACCCCCCTCTTCAACCCCCCTCCACAACCTCCCTCCTCAACCTTCCTCCTCAACCTTCCTCCTCAACCTCCCTCCTCAACCTTAATCCTCAACCCCCCATCCTCAACCCCCGCATCCTCCCTCCTCAACCCCCCTACACATCCTCCCTCCTCAATCCCCCTCCTTAACCCCTCTCCTCATCCTCAACCTCCCTCCTCAACCCCCCCCCTCTTTCTCAACCTCCCTCCTCAACCCTCCTCCTCATCCTCAACCTCCCTCCTCAACCCTCATCTTCAACTTCCCTCCTCAACTCCCCTCCTCAACCTCCCTCCTCAATTTCCCTCCTGAACCCTCATCCTCAACCCCCCCATCCTCCCTCCTCAACCACCCTCCTCAACCTCAACTGCCCCATCCTCAACCCCATCCTCATCCTCAACCCCCATCCTCATCTGCAACCCTTCATCCTTATCCTCAACCCCCCTCCTCAACACACCTCCTCAACACCCCTCCTCAACCTCAACCGCCCCATCCTCCTCCTCAAAAACCCCCACCCTCATCCCCAACCCCCCATCCTCATCCCCAACCCCCCTCCTCATCCTCAACCCCCCCTCCTCATCCTCAACCCCCCTCTTGATCCTCAACCCCCCTCCTGATCCTCAACCCCCCTCCTCATCCTCAAACCCCCCTCCTCATCCTCAACCCCCTCCTCATCCTCAAACCCCCTCCTCATCCTCAACCCCGCTCCTCATCCTAAACCAACCTCCTCAACCACACTCCTCATCCTCAACCCCCATCCTCATCCACAACCCCCATCCTCATCCTCAACCCTTCAAACTAAACCCCCCTCCTCAACCCCCCTCATCAACCTCCATCATCCTTCCTCCTCAACCCCCCTCCACAACCTCGCTCCTCAACCCCCCCATCCTCAACCCCTTCATCCTCCCTCCTCATCCTCCCTCCTCAACCCCCCTACTCATCCTCCATCCTCAACCCCCCTCCTAACCCCCCTCCTCAACCCCCATCCTTATCCTAAACCTCCCTCCTCAACCCCCCTGCTTATCCTCAACCCCCCATCCTCATCCTCCAGCCCCATCCTCATCCTCAACCCCCACCCTCATCCTCAACACCCCATCCTCAACCCCCCTTTCCTCATCCTCAACCCCCCATCCTCATCCTCAACCCCCCCATCCTCATTCTGAACCCCATCCTCATTCTGAACCCCCATCCTCATCCTCAACCCCCAATCCTCATCCTCAACCCCCCATCCTCATCCCCCCTCCTTAACCTCCCTCCTCAAATGCCCCTCCTCAACCTCGCTCCTCAACCCCCCTCCTCAACCCCTACATCCTCATCCTCAACCCCCCCATCCTCATCCTCAACCCCCCTCCTCAACCCCCCTCCACAACCCCCCTCCTTAACCCCCCTCATCAACCCCCGCATCCTCCCTCCTCAACCCCCCTACACATCCTCCCTCCTCAATCCCCCTCCTTAACCCCTCTCCTCATCCTCAACCTCCCTCCTCAACCCCCCCTCCTCATCCTCAACCTCCCTCCTCAACCCTCCTCCTCAACCCCTACATCCTCATCCTCAACCCCCCCATCCTAATCCTCAACCCCCCTCCTCAACCCCCCTCCACAACCCCCCTCCTCAACCCCCCATCCTCAACCCCCGCATCCTCCCTCCTCAACCCCCCTACACATCCTCCCTCCTCATCCTCCTCCTTAACCCCTCTCCTCATCCTCAACCTCCCTCCTCAACCCCCCTCCTCATCCTCAACCTCCCTCCTTAACCCTCCTCCTCATCCTCCCTCCTCAACCCTCATCCTCAACCTCCCTCCTCAACTCCCCTCCTCAACCTCCCTCCTCAATTTCCCTCCTGAACCCTCATCCTCAACCCCCCCATCCTCCCTCCTTAACCACCCTCCTCAACCTCAACTGCCCCATCCTCAACCCCATCCTCAACCCCCATCCTCATCCGCAACCCTTCATCCTTATCCTCAACCCCCCTCCTCAACACCCCTCCTCAACCTCAACCACCCCATCCTCCTCCTCAAAACCCCCCACCCTCATCCCCAACCCCCCATCCTCATCCCCAACCCCCCTCCTCATCCTCAACCCCCCCTCCTCATCCTCAACCCCCCTCTTGATCCTCACCCCCCCTCCTGATCCTCAACCCCCCTCCTCATCCTCAAACCCCCCTCCTCATCCTCAACCCCCTCCTCATCCTCAACCCCCCTCCTCATCCTCAACCCCCCTCCTCATCCTAAACCAACCTCCTCAACCACACTCCTCATCCTCAACCCCCATCCTCATCCACAACCCCCATCCTCATCCTCAACCCTTCAAACTAAACCCCCCTCCTCAACCCCCCTCATCAACCTCCATCATCAACCTTCCTCCTCAACCCCCCTCCACAACCTCGCTCCTCAACCCCCCCATCCTCAACCCCTTATCCTCCCTCCTCATCCTCCCTCCTCAACCCCCCTACTCATCCTCCATCCTCAACCCCCCTCCTAACCCCCTCCTCAACCCCCATCCTCATCCTAAACCTCCCTCCTCAACCCCCCTGCTTATCCTCAACCCCCCCATCCTCATCCTCCACCCCCATCCTCAACCCCCCACCCTCATCCTCAACACCCCATCCTCAACCCCCCCATCCTCATCCTCAACCCCCCATCCTCATCCTCAACCCCCCATCCTCATTCTGAACCCCATCCTCATTCTGAACCCCCCATCCTCATCCTCAACCCCCAATCCTCATCCTCAACCCCCCATCCTAATCCCCCCTCCTTAACCTCCCTCCTCAAATGCCCCTCCTCAACCTCGCTCCTCAACCCCCCTCCTCAACCCCTACATCCTCATCCTCAACCCCCCCATCCTCATCCTCAACCCCCCTCCTCAACCCCCCTCCACAACCCCCTCCTTAACCCCCCTCATCAACCTCCCTCCACAACCTCCCTCCTCAACCCCATCCTCAACCTCCTCCTCAACCTCCCTCCTCATCCTCCCCCATCCTCCCTCCTCATACTCCCTCCTCAAACCCCCTCCTCAACCCCCCTCCGCAATTCCCCTCCTCAACCCACCTCCTCATCCTCAACCACCCTTCCTCATCCTCAACACTCCCTTCTCATCCTCAACCCCCCATGCTCATCCTCAACCCCCATCCTCATCCTCAACCCCTGATTCTCAACCCCCATCCTCATCCTTAACACCCCATCTCAACCACCCTCCCCATCCTCAACTGTTCTCCTCATCCTAAACCCCCCTTCAAACCCCCTCTCCTCAACCTACCTCCTTAATCTCCCTCCTCAACCTCCCTCCTCAACCTTTATCCTCAACCCTCCACCCTCAACCCCCTCATTCTCAACCCCCTCCTCATCCTCAACCCCCATCCTCATCCTCAACCCCCATCCTCATCCTCAACCCTCATCCTCAATCCCCCATCCTCCATCCTCATAGTCAACACCCCATCCTCAACCCCCCTCCCCATCCTCAACCATTCTCCTCATCCTAAACCTCCCTTCAAAACCCCTCTCCTCAACTTCCCTCCTCAACCTTCCTCCTCAACCTCCCTCCTCAACCTTCATCCTCAACCCCCCATCCTCAACCCTCCCATCCTCCCTCCTCATCCTCCCTCCTCAACCCCCCTACACATCCTTCCTCCTCAACCCCCCTCCTCAACCCCCCTCCTCATCCTCAACCCCCTCAAGCAAACCCCCCCTCCTCAACCTCCCTCCACAGCCTCCCTCCTCAACCTTCCTCCTCAACCTTCCTTCTCAACCTCCCTCCTCAACCTTAATCCTCAACCCCCCATCCTCAACCCCCCATCCTCAACCCCCCTACACATCCTCTCTCCTCAATCCCCCTCTCTAACCCCCCTCCTCATCCTCAACCTCCCTCCTCAACCCTCATCCTCAACCTCCCTCCTCAACCCCCCTCCTCATCCTCAACCTCCCTCCTCAACCCCCTTCCTCTTCCTCAACCTCCCTCCTCGACCTCCCTCCTGAACCCTCATGCTCAACGCCCCATCCCCCCTCCTCAACCTCACCCGCCCCATCCTCAACCCCCTCATCCTCAACCCCTCATCCTCAACCCCCATCCTCATCCTCAACCTCATCCTCAACCCTCCATCCTTATCCTCAACCACCTCCTCAACCCCCCTCCTCAACTCCCCTCCTCAACCTCAACCTCCCCATCCTCAACCCCCTCATCCTCAACCCCCTTATCCTCAACCACCTCATCCTCAACCCCCCTCCTCAACCTCAACCGCCCCATCCTCATCCCCAACCCCCATCCTCATCCCCAACCCCCCTCCTCATCCTCAACCCCCCCTCCTCATCCTCAAACCCCCCTCCTCACTTTACCCCTCTAAATACCTTCCCCTCTCCCTTTCCCCTCACTTACCTCCCATCTGCAGCTGCTCCTCCGCGCTCCTTCCGGCTGCGTCTTGACCCAGCCAATGCTAATGACGTGACGTGCATGTGACGTCACGTCATTAGCATATGCCGGGTCCAGACGCAGATGGAAGGAGCGAGGAGGAGCAGCTGCAGATGGAGGTAAGTGAGGGGAGAGGGGGAGGCATTTAGAGGGGTAAAGTGAGGAGTGAGGTTTAGGGTGAGGAGGGGGGGTTTAGGGTGAGGAGGGGGGTTTAGGATGAGGAGGGGGGGTTGAGGATGGCCGGTGTTAAGGATGAGGATGGGGGGTTGAGGATGAGGAGGGTGGTTGAGTATGGGGGGGTTGAGGATGGGGGGTTGAGGATGATAAGGGAGGGGGAGGGAAAGAGCCACGGGGGGGGTGGAAAGAGAGACACAGGGGGAAAGAGAGACACAGGGGCGGTGACTCGAGTATAAGCCAAGGGGGCCCTTTTCAGCCTTAATAAAAGGGCTGAAAAACTCGGCTTATACTCGAGTATATTTGGTAAGTCCATTTAACTGAAATTCCTGGGATAGAGTGTTTTCAATTTTGCGAAATTTAGGTTTATCCCGCCGTATAGAAAACTTCAAAATGTGGGTCAACAATACGGCTTTGTAATAGTAAATACATTTGGAGAAGATAAACCACCTTTCATAACATTTCTTGAAACAATATCCCCATTTCGGCAAGGTTGTTTATCTCTATAGATATATTTCTCTATTAGTCTTTGAAATACTCTTAATTGGCCCCATGGGATCTTAAGAGGGATACATCTCCTGATATTAGTTAATTTAGGCAGAATCGACATTTTAATTGTAGCAATTCTGCCTAACAATGAGAAGTTAAATCTCCTCCACTCTGATAATAGATTAGAAATCCTTAAATAAAGTGGCTGTAGATTATACTTACTTTTTTTTTTATTAGATGAGAATTTTATCCCCAACTGTAAAATTGAATTTTGTTGACAATTATACGAAAGTTTCTCTTTTAATTTTTTAAGGCTATTTCTGTCAATATTAATACATAGCACTTCAGATTTAGATGGGTTCATTTTATAGTAGGAGACCGTAATATATTAGTTTATTATTTCTTGCAACTTGAACAAAGATTTCATTGGGTCGGTCACAGTAATCACAAGGTCATCCACAAGGACAGTAACTCTGCTTTGCAAATATTTAACAAGGATGCCCCCCTTCCCCGAGCTTTTGATTAGTTCTACTAATGGTTCCATTACCAATGCAAAGATCAGAGGGGGGACAAGGGGCATCCCTGCCTAGTTCCATTAGAAATCGCAAACACTTTAGAACAAAATCCGATACCGGAAACAAAAGCATTCACGTTAGTATACAATGCTTTAACTGCATGACTTCCAAATCTCCCCAAACCGAATTTGTCCAAAACTGCTTCTATATAGTCCCAGTTGACCCTATCAAATGCTTTTTCAGCATCAATAGATAGGGTAACAACTGTGAAATATTTATAGTTCGCATGTGCCGAATACGCTGATCAATTTTTGGAATATTATCCAGGCCTTGCCAGTTTTTAATAAATCCTGTTTGATCCTTATTTATTACATTTTCAATTATTGTGTTTAGCGGCTAAGATAGAAGCATACATTGTGACATCGGAGTTTAGTAACAATATTGGGCGATAATTCAAAACAATTGTTGTATCCTTGTCCGGTTTAGGGATTGTAAGAATTGCAGCGCTTAAAGTCTCTGCTGGTGCGTTACCCTTATCTTTTATTTCATTATACAAGAATTTGAAATATTTTATCATCTCACTTTCAAATATCGTGTAATAGCAGTTTGGGAAACCATCATGCCCTGCAGCCTTGCCAGTTTTTCATTTTGAAATGGATTCATGAATTTCTCTCTCTGTTATTTCTTCTTCAAGTTTTAATACTTGTTCATCGGTAATCTTGGGAAGGTTCATTTTATTAAAAAATTCCGCAATCTTTGATTTAGTTTGTTTAATAGAGTTGGCTTTACCTTCCAGATTATACAGCAAACTGTAGTAATCTGAGAAGATCCTGATAAACATGATTTACCATTTTTATCTACCATTCTATTTTTTTGGCAGAAGTTTTTTAATTTTTTGCTGAGCAAGCATTTTACCAGGTGTATTGCCAGAACAATAGAATTTCTGTTGATATAACCTTATTTTATTGTCAACATATTTTTGAAGGATCTTTTAAATCCGTGCTTGTAATTGCGAGTTTTTTAAAATGTATACCATTTTAATAGAGATTTTATTTAATTGCTGGATTTCAATCAGCTCAATATAGAGATTTTTCAATGATTTGCCACATATTTTTGATCTGTATGCTGACCATGATTTAAAAATACCTCTAATCACTGCCTTATGCAAATTCCATAACACAATTTTGGATGAGACTGACTTATTTAGCTCAAAGTATAATGAGATTTCTGACCTCAATTTATCTCCATCTTCCCTTGATTTAAAAAAGGGTTGGGTCTATTTTAAAATTTCTAGTCTTGTGAAATTTCTCCAAATTGTTTAGGGTCAGGGATATATAAGCATGATCCGATATGGTAATTGGAAAGATTTTGGTATCCACTAAAAACTGATCAATTCTTGAATAATTCTGGTGTCTTGCTGAAAGAAATGTGTACAGCCTCATCCGGATGGAATATTCTCCAGCAATCATACAGTTGGTACTTCGTCAAACTGATATTAAAGTGTTTTGCTGTTCTAATTAACTGGTTGTCTGTTGTCCTTTTTTAATAATGTCTATCTTTCTACCATGTTAAAGTCCCCACATACGACTGACTAATAGATCTTTCTTAATTTTTGTAACATGATTTAAAAATTTGATAAGGAATCTATTTTGGCCATAGTTTGGGACATAAATATTTACAATTGTATATTGGACATCATTAATTAGATATATGCATATAATTGATCTTCCTTCTTTGTTAATCTCATTATATTCTTCTATATTCTTCTTTTATCACATTTTTTTTTATTGGTAAGAATAGCAACCCCTTTTGACTTAGATTTACAGCTGGAGAAAATTCTGTTCTCAAAAACTTTCCAAGATAGCCGTGGTGCTTTTTTATCTACAAAATGTGTTTCTTGTAGACATGCAATGTCTATGTTTGCTTTGTGGAGGAAGTCTATTATGGTGTGTTTTTAAACTGGATATTAAGGCCATTCACTTTGTAGGATATATATTTCAGAGCCATATAGAAAGTAGATACCTTAAGCAGTGAACTCTATCCTAATCCCTGCCAATTCCATATATATCTTTTACATCCCCCATTACTTGATGATTCTGGAAAATTGCCTCCTCAGTCGCTCCAAGCTCCCCCTTCCTGATAATAAATTCGATACAAATGACAATATTCACAGCTTTTATAATTATACAAAGACATTTTTTAGTAAAACTAGTCCTCTTCCCTTGATTCCTTACTTCATATCTTATCATACCACAGACATTTTCGTCTCTTTTACAAAGATTATTATGTTTTGACCATTGCAATTTAAAATATGCATGCAAAACAATAAAAATAATTTCTATAAAAGCAATGACATCTCTTGAGAGTAGATGTATAATCTTAGATACTGTCATTGAGGATTTTACTACCCTACATTTTGAGAGATACAAACTGTTTAGGGAGTCAGACCAAGATGCACTGTTTCTATATCTTACTCATATGTCTATAGTTGTCTTCAGTTATATAGAGCTATGGGATTTTACTTTCTAATCTACCTCACTCCAAAAAGAGAGAGGAAAAAAAATCTCTGTGTCCTTAATTTATACATTTATCATAAAGTGTAATCTGCCTCATATTTCCCTTCTGTGATATGTGTTTTATATATGCACTTTCTACAATTTAAATTATTTTTTTATCTTAAATTGATTATTCTTTTTATGTGATAAACTACCACTTATTTCAAACGTATTGTAAATCTTAAGTGACAAAAATGACCATGTACTAATCTACTTGTTTACCAAAATGTATAATTCCACATAAGTGAATACTAAATTATTTTTCCCTTTACTTTATTATATTAATTTGTGGATTGTTTCAATATCTTATTTCTTTATTGTGACTTTACATAAATATATAATTTCCCCTATGGTTAAGTGCAAATCACTTCATATACCCAAATAAGAAAAAGAGAAAAAAGAAAGAAAGAAACTCCAAACATCAGCTGTAAAGATTCCCTCTTAGACAGGAATATCATACTGAGTCAAGCTCAGACTTCCTGCCATGTGTGTATAGGATTAAGAATCCCTGCAGGGTGTTGACTCCATTTAAGAGTGGATACAAATTGAATTGACCAATCCTTCAACAGTTGTTCCCCTTCCAGAACAGAATTGACTGTAATTCTTTGGCCCTCTTTCATAATTAATAACTTTACAGGCAAACCCCATCTGTATGTAAGATTTACTCTTCTGAGGGTGTTATTTCTCTATATTCTCTTCTTCTTCTAAGAGAATCACTTGATAAATCAGTAAAAATCTGCAGACCTTCATAAGGTGGATCAAGGATCTTATATCTTTAGAAGCTCTCAATATAATTTTCTTAAAGGAGAAATAATGTAATTTCAGAATCGTATCTCTAGTCTCTCGAGATAGTCTTAAGCAAGGAATTCTGTGAATTATGTCAATTCTATTCTCATCTACTTAGTTTGTCTGAAAAAGACGCCGTACTGACATGGACCACCCCCTCATGCACTGAGCAGGAC
>JAPZIH010000712.1:432534-452896 GCA_027410445.1 Discoglossus pictus
GACAGAAGAGGCCTTGAGCTATGAGAGGTACGCCCGAGGTCCTGGGGGCCGAGTGCCCGATCCGAACATATATCGATGACCTCATTGACGATTCAGCGCCGTCAAGTTGTGACACGTCGGAGGTAGAAATAGTTATTTGCCTGCAGTGAATTTTTTTCACCACCAGGTGGTGCTGTAGAGCAGCATTCAACCCCAGTGTTCTGCCTGTGTGCAGCAACGAAATAGAGTAGATCCGAGAAATCTCTACTCTTTCTGAATAAAGCCGACCAACCTGTCTAAGATGGGACTTTTGCAAACTGTTACTTGCTTCTCCACCCAGATCCAAACAGAAAAATGTATTGGGTCCATTAGTATTGAAGCAGCTACAGGGGTGTGTGAGGGAAGTGATCTGAGAGCTCACCTGCAAAGTCATTACAGCAAATGTGCTTGTATTACCCGTCTGTTCATCAGCATAGAAAGCAAAGCACAGAAATAATGCTGCAGAAGGTGGGCCATATATGGGATTTATTGCTACCTGTATATTTCCTATGCAAGTCATTATTGGAAAGAGGAACTTTATATACAGAATTATCATTTATATTTGTTTTCATGTAGTGTTTTTAATATCTTAATCCAATGATAATGCTTTGAGATGGGGCTCTCCAGAGTTTCTTTAAAGAAACATAATTTTTACCTTCCTAATTAAGACTTTTTACCTTAATTACTGTCAATATAATGCATGCAGAAAGGTTAAAAGATGGAGGCTGACATTAGAAAGAGGGCTTAGGAAAAAAAACACCTTCTTCAGGGTTGTCGAGTTCGGTCCTGGAGAGCCCCACAAAGGATCAATGTGAAAGTTATGGAATTTGCCTAATAATCCCGTTATTGCTCCTGTAAGTGTATTCCTTCATATAAGAGCCACTTTTATGTTTAAGCTTAGCCAGGAGGTGATTAGATTATATGGCATGCTCTGTGGTAATGAGCTCTAGAACAGGATGGGTAAAGGGGAGTTTGGTGGCTGGTAAAATTCCTGGGTGAAACATAATGGACAAATAGTTACTATTCAGATCTGATATAAAACTCTGCATCCCTTTAAGTCTTTTCAGTTATCAGCTCCTTCTTATAGAAGAAAGTGATGGCTTCATGTATTAAGCGATTTCCTTAGTTGAGCTGAAGGAACACATTTGGAAGCTACATTTATGTAAATAATCCATAGCACACTGTAAGGGTTATATTTGGAAACCTCATAGCTGAAAATTGACAGCAGAACACGTTGCTAATCCATCTGGAGGGCAACCGATTTCACTTGAATGGCCTTGTATGCGGACCCTCAAAAGGGGCCTGTAAGCTTGTATACAAGAAAGTGCCTTGTCACTGTCACTCCCTGTAATGCATTGCACACCCCAAGAGAAAAACTACTAACACCTCGCAATAAGGAGAATCAAAAGGAAGGCCAGATAAGACTTGTGGGTACGTATAGTCAACTAAGCGGACATATTACCAACATTCTAAATAAATACATAGCAATCCTAAAGTCGGACTTGGATCTTAATAAAGTTATCGGACAAAGAGTGGAGACTAGCTGGCAAAGATCAGAAACAGGGACAAACTAGTTAAGAGCCATTTTGGGAAGAACATCAGAAGATCAGCTCCCCATGGGTACCTTTCAATGTGGACATTGCAGTATATATGAAAAAGGTTGACAAAGTCGCAGACCGCACTGGTAAAGATATAAAACTTAACGTTTTTTACATGCAACAGTAAGGCTGTGATATATTGTTTGGAGTGTTCTTGTAATATGAAATATATTGGGAGGACCAAAAAGGAAATCAGAAGATGACTGGGGTCGAACACCTAGGACATATTCGGAAAGGTAGGTCTGATAAGTAAAAAGGAAAAGTACTACCATCAGTAGCCCAACATTTTCTCCAACAACACAACTCAAGACCAGAAATCAGTTGTTGGATCCATCACATATATAGTTGTGAGCGTACGAGTTGCTGCTAATGCTGCGGGCTCGCGCAGCGAGCCTGCGGCCCTCGCGAAGCGAGGGCACTGGGCGAGGTACTCAGTTGCTGGCATGGAGCACCGTAGGCGCTCCATGCCAGCACCTGAGGACCTCGGAAAGTTCACGTCGCAACCCAAAGAGCACGACACACACATTACGACACTCACAAACAACATACGACACACGTTCACACACATTACGGCCTCGCAACACTCGGACGCAACTCGCGAACATTACAAAATTTAAAACACAATACATACACACAGCACATACATAAAAACCTTACCTACACCAAGAGGGAGCACCCAGGACCTTAAAAATGTAACTTACACCTTCATTTTACTCGAAATAAAACAGTTTAGACAGTAAACAATTTCCTAAGCGACACAAAAAATGGCCGACGAACAAAACTAAAACGAGGCTACACACGAGGTTACCACACATTACGAACTCGCAAACATCGGACGCAACACGCCGACATACAAACATTTAAAACACAATAAATACACACAACACACACATAAAAAGATTACCTACAGCAAGAGGAACCATCCAGCACCTCAAAAAAAACAAGTTACAGCTTCATTTCAATAAAAATAAAACACTTTAGACACTAATACAATCGCTAAGCGAGAGAAAAAATGGCAGACGAACAAAACGAAAACGAGGCTACAGCACTCTCAACACGTTAAACACCACAACACACTCGCAAACCAACACACAAAACTCGAAAAACACCACGAAGCACCGACGGATAATCTGCAAAGACGCATAACACAGATAACCCGGCATTTTACGCCAATGCGGAAGTACACCACTACGCTAACGGATTCGTCTCGCGCACGCACACTCTTACACTGCACGCATTCATCACGCTTACACAGCAGCTCCACACCACTAATGCTGCAGCAACATGAAAACAGATTGTCAGCTCTTCAACCCAATGCTTCAAAATAGATAAAGTATAATCATTTATTCATATATTATATATTTTACTATTACACACCAAACAGCATTAGCTACCTTACGATTTGATTGCCGTCATTTTTTGACGGGCAATTCGCTAGTCAAAAAATAAATCTGGGAATAAGAGGAGGAAGCCTAGAGAATGAGCTGCTCAAGGCTGAAACAAAATGGATTACTCTACATGATACAGTGACACCTAAAGGCCTGAATGAGAATAGCAGTTTTGTTCCTTTTCTCTAACTCTGGTGAAGATGCCAATGTACTAGTAAGAAGTACATATATATATATATATATATATATATATATAGATACACATACATACATATACATACACACATAAATATACATACACATACATACATATATACACACACATACACACACATACATACACACACACATACATACACACATACACATACATATCCATATACTGCAGCATTTGGGAGCCATTGACCCTCCCTGACCCTCCTGATCCTCCCTGACCCTCCTGATCCTCCCTGACCGTCCTGATCCTCCCTGACCCCCCTGATCCTCACCTTTATAGAGACACATACATACATATACATACACACATAAATATACATACACATACATACATATATACACACACACATACACACACACACATACATACACACACACATACATACACACATACATACACACACACATCCATATACTGCAGCATTTGGGAGCCCTTGACCCTCCCTGACCCTCCTGATCCTCCCTGATCCCCCTGATCCTCACCTTCCTTCTGATCTCTGCCATCTTGATCTCACCCCATACTGCATCAAGACATACAAAACAATAGATGGATTGTATTAAGTATCATGATATATTTTTGTATAATATCATCTATTAATAAAACATCTTAGACACAAGATAGAGAAACTTTTAAACAATAGTTTATTTCATATATCATTTGATCTTTATTGATAAAACCAGAACATTGAGAAAGCAAACGTGGGATCATTCTTTGCATCAGCATGGGTCCGCTGGTAAGGTTTCCTTCCAGGATGTGGGACTGTGCTCCTCTACTTTTGGAGGAGCTTAGGAAACTTGAGGGCTGAGATGATAATCCTAATAATTGAGAGAGGATACAAACAAAGAACAATTAATATATGTAATTTACAGCACACAAATATTGGAAATTTATAGATATAGGTTGAAATCCATCTAGCACTATTTCTATCAGATTTAGTTACCAACTCCCTATTATTACTTTATTGTGTATATATTATAAGGTATGATTAGTTCACAGCAGAATGGTTACTGTAGTAAAACACATATATTCCACACTAATTCATAATATGTGGATAATATACAATTAATTGGTAATACTATGTGAATATGCTAGATAACAACTAATATATCATCATCTGATCCTCATTATATAAGTAGAAGATAACAGTCAGAAAGTGTGATTGGCCATAGCTAACCATTACTCATTGGCACATCATCAACTATAAAGATATTCCATGGTACAAGAGTATTATATAAGACTAGCGAATTTCCAGTCAAAAAAATGACGGCAATACAATATGAAGCCATGGCAATGCTGTTTGCCTTTGGCGCTCATTGCGAGCCTCTCCCCCGTGTAGTATTGCTGTTTGCCACACAATGCGAGGCTTTGCCCTCTCTGAGCACCTTCGGAGTTCATTGCAAGCCTCAACGCCCCCCCCCACGGCATTGCAATGAGTGTTACTGATTTTGGTTAAGTGTTACATGCCTTGGGTTAAGTGTTACTGGCCTCGGGCTCTTTTTTACTGCCTTCGAGCTTTCATCCTGTTACGTTTTTTTGCCCGCCCTTTTTTTTGTTGCTTAGGCGATTTTCGATCGTGAAAAAACACCAAATATGGCTGAAATTAACTGGCAACGTCACTCACAGGCTCTCTGGCTCTCTCCCTGTGCTGTGTGTGAGCATGCAAGTTCATTTATGGCATATTTTTTTTTTTTTTGTTCCAGTTTCGAGATTTAGCCGTTAGATTCGTAATTTTTGCGAGGTCTGCAATTTTTGCGAAGTCCTTCGGCGCTCATTGCAGCGAAGTGCCGTTGGCCTCCACCCCCGGAACTGCGTCCCTCGCTTCTCGAGGGCTGCAACGAGACGACAACTTGCAGTACGACAACTATATTAGTGATATAGTAGAATGCATAAAGTGATATAGTCATGACTATCTTATGTATTAATATTTACCGTATTTATCAGCGTATAACGCGCACCGACGTATAACAAGCACCTCATTTTAATAAGGAAATTTCAGGAAAAAAACTTGAATTTCAAATAAAGAACTTTGAAGCAAAATAAGGGTAGCTCAGAACTTTTTTTTATTAATATTATTAACACTTATAAGGTAAATTAAAAATAAAAAAATGACAGTAAAAGCAACTGTTTTAACAAAGAAACTTGGATATTATATGTTTTCACAAAAGTTTACTCAGAAATCACTGCTCCTCCTCAACCCCCTCCTCAACACCCCCATCCTCAACCTCCCTCCTCATCCCCCCTCCTCATCCTCAACTTCCCTCCTCATCCTCAACCCCCTCCTCAACCCCCCCCCCCATCCTCAACCCCCTCGGCACCCGGTATATGCTAATGACGTGGCGCGCATGTGACGTCACGCCATTAGCATATACTGGGTGCCGGCACCCGGTATATGCTAATGACGTGGCACGCATGTGACGTCACATGCGCGCCGGGTCAAGAAGGAGCGAAGCAGGTAAGTGAGGGGAAAGGGAGAGGGGGAGGTATTTAGGGTGGTTTAGGTTGAGGAGGGGTGTTTAGGTTGAGGAGGAAGGGTTTAGAATGAGGAGGGGGTTTAGAATCAGGGGGGGGGGTTGAGGATGAGGAGGGGGAGGGAATATCGGCGTATAACACGCACACATCATTTGCCCCCTATTTTCATGGAGAAAAAGTGAGTGTTATATGCCGATAAATACGGCAGTTTATTTTTCTGATATAGAAAGATTATTGTTATAAGGGCAATATTTTTTGATTTATTAATGGATGTTTTGGAATTAACTCCGCTTTCTATTATTTGACAACAAATGTATGAAAATGAGAACCAAAAAGTTATGAAAGAGTTAATCAGAATCAGCCACCCCTACCAGTATAAAGGATCCCTTCCTCTGAACAGAAGCAAAGCCTTTGAAAAAGCGTCCATGCGAAACGAGCGCATCTGCCGATTGTGTGTCGCTTTTGGATGACATCACCAGACGGGCAAGGATGCCGCCAAGATCCAAACACCAATGCCATGAAAACCAGTTGACTGCATAATCGTGCACATGTATGTCCAGATGTAGTATTATTGTGGTAACTACTTGTAAACCCTTATAACGATAAATATATATATATATATATATATATATATATATATATATAGAATTATTACTTGTACTATTGAAAAATGCTTGCTTAAGTATAGAGTCTATCAGATTAAGGCAAAACCAATTCAGAAATATGTAACTAAAGGATTTCAGATTTGCCAGCTAATTTAAAAGCTACCTTGTGGACTAGTGATACTGTTTTATGTTTAGTGCATAATTGTGCAGATATATTCCGACTTACCAGCGTTGTGGTAACTATTTGTAAATACTTAGGTCAATACATATATGATTATTATTTATATTGATACTAGGAACTTGCCTGTCATTGTGCGGCTCTCCCGCTCACGGTGCTCATTGCAAGCTTTTCCTCCCACCTACTGTACGCTCCGCTCATTGTAGGTTTCGTTAACCTGCAAGTTTTGTGCTTGGGAATGCCATGTGTCTCTTTCCAGCATCTCCCCCTGTTCCTTCCCTGTGTGTTTCTCCTCTGTATGTCTGCTGAATGTTTGCGTGTTACACTCTGAAGGCCTTTTGTTTTATCTTCTAAGTCCTGCGTGTATATTCTTTAAGGCCTGCATGCCTGGCTTTGCTCAGTTTTCATGCAGTTTCAGACTTTTTTTACTCGCTTAGCTGATATTGGATTGACAAAACCCTACAAATATTGCTCATAATCACTTGTAACCTCACTTCCAGGCTTCCTGGCTCTCTCCCTGTCCTGTCTGTGAGTGTGTTACTATATTTGTTAAATGTTTTAGGGTTTTTAGAGTTACGTGCTTGGCTCGCAGTTGCGCCCCTCACAATGCAGCCTAAGTCCTGCATGCTTCAATGGCTTGACTCTCTTTGGGAGGCTTCACAGATGAGCGCCTTTGGCGCTCATCCAGCCTAAGTTATGAGCAGTGCACGGCTCACCTGGCTTCGCACGTCTTCGCAGATGAGTGCCTTGAGTCGTGATCGCTTTCGGTTACAGCGAGGTCGCAACTGCGTGACCAACATTGCAAATGTTCTGAACAGTGTTCTTGGTCCACAACTATATATGTGATATAAAATGCCTGCATAACATTCTGCTGCGCCAACCAAAGCTAGTCTACATCGTTTTCAAGGCATTTAACTAAAGGACCTAAAATTTGCAAGCTCATTTATAAAGTGACTAGCGACTTGCCCGTCAAAAACGACGGTCAATACAATTTTAAAGCTGGAAATGCTGTTTGTGACACAATTTGATTCTCTGAGACTCTTAACCTTTTTGTTATCTACAAAGAAATACAATTTTTTTTTTTTTTTTTTTTAACAATGAACTGTTAAACCATCTTAAACTTTTTAATTGTCATGTATACAGTAATAATATAACAATACATTACATTTGTAGGAATACGGATTGTGAACCAGTACATAAAGTTTTCTAATATGCAACTTATATTGTAAACAGTGTTGATTGAATTTTTTTTAACAATACTAACATAAAATCGCTGAACTTTGTCTAAATGAGTATTTTAAACCATTACAGAATGCTTCTTAACATAGAACTGGTATTTACACTCCTGGTAAAGCACATAGGTATTGAATTCAGAGGAAGGCAAACTGTAAATAACCCCATTGCAACTTAGCCAATTGTCTCAAAAGGGAAAACAAATTAATTCCTTTCTGACCCCATTAAATGGCGATCGGATTACTCCCTGGATGAAGCCTGTCTATTTAATTCTACATTTAATTTTTTTAACAAATGTTTATGCTGCTAATGGCATAAATCTTTACTAACATTCAGTAAATGAACTTTTCAAATCTTGTGAAATACAATGTTAACATTGCAAATATTAACGTAAGGTAATAACATTTTACATGAAATTATTTAAAAATATAGTGATCTTGAATATTGAATCCAGAGAAAGGCATACCAAAAAAAAGCCCATCTAAACTCGGTCATCACAACATCACATTAATATCTACATCTTCCATTTAGATTCCTTCAGGTGATGCAGGATATGGGTGTTTGCCATGGTTGTTGACCCCTGTGAGCATTCCACACACAGAGGGGGAGGAGAGGTACAATGCGGCATTCCACTGGTACAATTTACATTCCACAGATAAGGTTTGTCACATCATCATTGCCTGCTGTAGTCTGCACAATATAGCAGTAGAGGCCAACTGTCTGGGGAACCTTGATGCTCCGCTTGAACCTGAGGAGCATCCTGTACCTCCCCCTGGCATGGACAACATTCAGGGGTCACAACGCTCAGCCAACGTTATTCGGGAGTACTTCCCATGTAAGTCCGAAATAAATAACAACCAACTATAATGTACCTTGATTATGGTAACTAATAAAACTCTTTTCTCCTTCCCTATTGTCATACAGAATATCCAAAAGTCCACAGTAGAGAGCTTTGTGATCTGATGTATGTCTCGTGATGCATTATTGATTAACACTGGATCAACTACAGCCTGCTCTGATATCAGTTAATGGTAAATATGCACACATTCCCATACACATCATATATACTTATATCTACAAACCTCCAGAAACTAAGCTAAATGGATGGTATAATATATTTCACAATGTCAATGGATATAGGCCCCACAATCGTATTCAAAAACCTCTTTACAGAAAAGTAAGGTTCCCATTGTCTGATCACGCTAATCCACATTCCATGGAGGTCAATGCAATTCATAGCAATCTGTGAATATGAACATACCAGCATATCGTAAACCATAATCCATGTTCCACATGGGATGCAAAGAGGGGATCTCTCCTATTATGTGTCAGCGAATGCTGGCAAAAGCATTCCCAGTCAAATAACAGGAATGGTCTCAAGGATTTGTTAACATTTTAAACTAGGAATCATTGTGCAATATATCATGTTCAAAGTGTATTGTGTTACTCATCATATTATCACATTAAAATAAATGATACTTGGGGGCTGTTTTGAAGGAATGTCTACATGAGAGGCACTGGGAATACCTTACACCTTATACATTTCCTTCACAATGCTTTCATGGACCATGTGATGGGAGCTAGCTATCTGCATATAAAATATCAGCATTACATAGGCCAAGATCCAAGACTCTGTAGCCAGGCTAGATTAGGTTAACATTGTGACCAATAGATGGAGTGCTGTTGAGAAGGCACAAATATATGCGCAGCCCCTATGTCCTTCTCTGCCTAGGCACAGGGGCCTAATCCCCTGTGGCTGGCCGCAGTCTTCCTGCTGGTGGTGGTGGTGGTGGTGGTGGGGGGGGGGGGCAGGGGGAGGGTACCCCCTGAAGTGGCGGTGGTGGAGGCATGGTGGGAGGAGAGGAGGGGCCGGTCTGCGGGTGGCCGAGGGATGCATCCGGGGTGGAGAAGGCAGGGCTGTGGAACCAGAGCACATTGCATGGTCTCCTTGGAATGCACTCTGGTCCACCCTAATCCTGAGCAGCCCGGCCAGGCAGGATTCAGTCATCCGAATTGGCCTCCTCATCTTCCTATTGCACCTTGCCAGGCTGCGCATTACCTCTGCATGATTGACGGAGATGCTAGCCTTAATCCCCTGAAGCAACTCCACCCACAGACATATGAGGGCCAGCATCTCCGCCTGCGCAGCCTGGCCTGATGTGGGGGATGAAGGCCCATGGGGCATGGCCAGGTAAGGAGGTGGCGGTTTCTGAGCTGGGAGGGTCTGGGGCAAAACTGGTGGTGTGGGTGGTCCCGGTGGTGGTGGTGGCGACCAGCCCAGTGCACTGCTGTGGGGGGGAGGTGGTGGCTGGCTGCTGGCATCATCACTCCAGTTGGAGGGCCCTGACAAGATGCTCAGCCTTTGAAGGAGGGGGATAGTGATGTTAATTCCCAGCGGTGTTGCCGGTGGTCCTAATGACATCCTCTGAGCTAGGGCCCTCAGGTTTTCTTCTTTCCTTCTCCCCCTGCATCTGTTCCTGCTGGGCAGGGGCTTGCTCCTCCACTTCCTGCTCAGATGGAGCCCACGCCCCTGCCTTCTTGTCTCCTAACTCTATCTTGATTCAGGCAGTGTTCTGTAACTGTATAGGCTGCAGTGGGCACATCAATAAATGGACTCCCTATTGCTTGATTACTGTTGTTGAATGACAGTGATTTATCCCTTGTTAATTCCATAGAGCTGACATGTCAGTGGTCATCATGTACATGTGTAGTGTGTGTGATGCACATGTGGTGGCATGTTGGTGTATGCGATATTCACCTGACATGGAGGCTGCTGGGCCACCGGACCTGAAGCTCCAGCGGTGGCACCTGTTTTAGAAGGTCCTTTGCGACCCTTTCCCGCTCATTATAGGTCACAGTCTGGTTCTTGTCCCCCTTGGCCATCATCCTCCTCACCTTGGCCCTGATGTTGTCAAATCGGTGCTTAATGTACCTCACATCCCTTGGCGCTGTGCCTACAGCTATAACTTCAGCTGCTATCTCTTTCTATACCCCAGCCCTAGGCCCTAGCCTAACTTCCCTCCCCCTGCAAGAATCACGGGAAGGCCACGGATAGCAGCAAGGAGGACCACATACTCCCGGTGTATAATTGTGGGCCTCTTGCCCTCCCGACAGTGGATGGTGATCCTCATCTCCCTGAAGCCTGTCTCTCCCCCAAACTGCCACCTCCCCTGATATTAGACTCTTTCCCCTCTGTCCCTCTCCTACGTATGCCTGGTGTTCGGGCCAACCTGCCACAAACTGCCATTGCCTCCGTCTTCACCTCCGTCTGATTGGGCCCCCCGCTGCATTTAAAATTGAAATATCCTGCCTTGCATGTCCTTAAAGGACCCACGCTAACCAAAAAATGAACCCCTGCTATGGGGGTACTATAACCCCCCCCCCCCCCCACAGCACCTAAAATTAACCCCATCACTCATGGAGGTCTATATAGACCCTCATGAGACTATAATTAACCCTATCAGCCCTATAGGGGTCTATATAAACCCCTATAGGACACTATCAACCCCTATATTAACACTGTGTGCCAAAGTTTTTTTTTTTGCTGGGGCCATGTCTGCGAAAACTTCGAGGAGGACGGGGGCATTGCTGGATGGGCATTTTTGAATGGTAAGTGTACTATTTAGAGTATATTGTTTTATGTGTTTTTATTTATTTATTAATTGTAATGTTTCTTTTTTCCGAGGTGTGCCAGACCTGGGGACATTTTTGGAGGGCCCTTACTCGGATGAAGAACAGAAAACCATCGTCGCTGGAGGGGCATTTGGTCAAGGTTAAGTGGTCTTACTTACACTATTAGTTTTAATTAGGGCGGTGATTTTAGGTCTAATTATAGGGGGTTTTAGTATATGTAATTATAGACTTTATTATTGTACTAGCGACTTGCCCATCAAAAAATGACGGTAATAAGATTGTAAGGGCGGTACATTTTGTTGGTGTTCCAAGATGCTTTGGCGCTCATTGCGAGCTTCCTGCTGAGCGCCTTTGGCGCTCATTGCGAGGTTGTTGGTTGTTTGTGTGCTATGAGTATTGCTTTTTTTTGCTAATGCTAATGAAATAATGAATAAAATAATGTATTATTATACTTTACCTATTTTTAAGTAATATATGCAGGAAGCATTGTGCAGAAGAGCTGGCAATCTGTTTTGATGTTGCTGCAGCATACAATGTGTGTTTGGAGTGCTGTGGAGCTGCTGTGTAAGTGTCAGTAATGTGTGCAGTGTGTAGTGTAAATAGTGTGCGTGCGCGAGCCAAATCCGTTAGGGTAGCTGTGTACTTCCGCATTGTGTAAGTTAGTGTTGTAAAATGGTGCCTAATGTGTGTTACGCGTCTGTTGCTGATTTGGCGTCCTTGATTTTCGTAAAATCCGTAGCTGTTTGGTGGTCTTTTGCGTCTTTAGAGTCCTGGAGCCTTGTTTTCATTTTTTCGGCTGCCATTTTTTCTCTCGTTTAGGGGATTTTCGGGTATCTAAACTCTTGTATTTTGAGTCAAATTGAGGTGTAACTTCACTTTTCCAGGTCCTCGGTGCCCCCCCCCCCCCCTTGCTGTGGGTAAGCTTTGAATGTGTTTCTTGTGTGTATTTATGTTTTTCATGTTTTCATGTGCGTGGGTTTCGGGCGGTAAGGTCATATTTTTGCGAGGTCGTAATGTTTTTTTTTCTAAGTCCCGCGTCTCGTATTTGTTTTTTTTGTAAGTCCGTAAATTTTGCAAGGTCTGCAGTTGCTGGCAAAGAGCGCACAGTTGCTCGCATGCTCACAAATATATATGTAATGTAATGTATTTCGTTTTTTCTGTAATTCAAGTTTTATTTTCCTGTAATGTAGGCTTTTTTATTTTGTGTAAGTTATGTTTTTTTTGTTGTCATTCTTGGTTGTT
The DNA here is from genome assembly GCA_027410445.1 of Discoglossus pictus. Taxonomy (NCBI): domain Eukaryota; kingdom Metazoa; phylum Chordata; class Amphibia; order Anura; family Alytidae; genus Discoglossus; species Discoglossus pictus. Next base: position 445,116 of record JAPZIH010000712.1, read on the forward strand.
TTTTGTGTGTAATTAATGGGATAATAGGTACTTTATTAGGGTGTTAGATAGGTAGGGTAGGGGTTAACAGGGTAGAAGAGGGTTAATAGTGTAGAGGGGGATTAATAGGGTAGAGAGGGTTTATAGGATAGGGATTTACTGGGTACATTTGGAGTTAAATAGGCCCAGCCAGGGTTAAATAGGACTAGATAGGGATAACTTAATCTAGATAGGGTTAAGTGGTTAGTGATAAGGTTAATAAGGTATGGTGAGGGTTAAATAGGGTTAATTCGTTAGAGGGGGATTAATAGAATGTTATAGGGTAGGGGTTAATAATGTAAGGTAGGGGTTAATAGGGAACCGTTAGGGGATGTATAGTTATAGTTAGGGTTAATGGGGTATAGTTATGGTTAGGGTTAAATAGGGTTAATTAGTTGGGGGGTTATTTTTTAGAGGTGGGTTAATATAATGGTAATGGGTTGAAAAGGATTAATAGTGCAGTGCTTATAAGTGTCATTGAGGACCCGACCCTCATGGCACTTATAGTGTTAATATAGGGGTTAATAATGTCTTATAGGGGTCTATATAGACCCCCATGAGTGATTGGGGTTAATTTTATAGTACCCCCGCAGCAGGGGTTAATTTTTTAGTTAGCACAGGTCCTTTCAGGATCCTCAAGCCAGATATTTGAATATTAAATGCAGCGGTGGTCCCGCTTGGGACCCCTGCATCAGGATTTCATTAAGGAAGCCTGTGGGAGCACCAGCAGGTTTTATTGCCCACATGATGATGGTCTCATTACCTATTGGCTCATTGTAAGCAGTAGATACGGGCTTGCATTCGGATGCCCGGCTCTGCTTACTTTGTAAACCTGGGTTTCTGATTTCGTATCTTGGGCAGTGAGTTTTGACCTTGGCCAATTGAATAGCATCAGAGATGGAAGGGAACGAAACCCGCAACTCAATTTCAGACATTTGGACGTCAGCGAGTGAGTTGCGGACTTCTAATTGAATGGGGCCCTGTGTGTATGGCTGGCTAGTTACACATTAAGATTTGAGAATTAATAAAGTACTGTGTGATGAGATATAATATAATCCATTATTGGTTGCTCGTCCCTGTTCTATCTCCTCATCATTACCTGACAATGCAAGTCAATAACTTTTCCTAATTCATGAGAACATTTTCTGTAAAAGTACATCTTGATACATGGTACAGGAGAAGACATATGTGATACATTTCAGATTATTTTGAGTTTGCATTTTCCAGAAGTCAGAAGTCACATTAAGAAAGGTGAAAAAAAAAGCATGAATGGTGGAAAAACACATTACAGTCAAAAAAATTAAGAAAAAAAAAAAAGAAAGGGTTCATTGACAAGTACTTACTCTACACTCTAAATCTCTATTTGAAGAGATTTCTTTAATACATTGGTTAGTGCTATAATCAATAAAAAAAAATATAAAAGATATGAACAGCAAGAGGGACTTATGGCTCTTAGGCCAAATAAGGCAGATAACGATCTCACTCAGGGACCACTAAGAGCTTAGTAATCATCTGTGAGTGAGGAAACCTCTTTCCTAATTAATAAAAAAACATTTTCTATAAAGGTAGATCTTGAAACATGGTCCTGGGAAAGGCCTAGGTGATACCTTTCCGAGCTATTAAGAGTTTGTATCCTCCTATGACAAGCAACCCCAAATGAAAATATGAAGTAGTAGTAGAGGAGAGAAGCATGAATGATGGAAAAATAAATGATAGCAATAAAAAAAAAAGAAAGGGTTCATTGACAAGTACTTACTCTTTACTGGAAACCTCTCCAGAGATGATATTTGAAGGAGTTTCTTTCATACATTGGTTACCGCTATAAATAAAAAATAATATATATTTGAGAGACTTATGGCTCTTAGGTCAAAAAGACTGAGTTGCTAAAGGAATAGAAAATGAAAAAGAGTGAGAGACTATAGACAAGGAATTGTATTGTCATGGTTGGTAGAGAGGCAGGTGGACCGTCCATATGTGAGTCTGGTACAGAGACTGTAGGTCTTCCATGGAGCGTCACTGAGAGAGCAGTCTCTGTGCAGTTATGCATAAATACATCTATCTCTGTGTATCAATGGAGAGGGGCTCTTCAGCGTGTCAGACCTTTTGTAATAATACTATAATTGATACCTTTCTTTTAATATAATCCTTTTTATATGACATGATTTATAAACACATATATACAGTATATATATATATATATATATATATATATATATATAAGCATTCTTAGAATTAAGGCATCGCACATGTTTTTCATTTAGTCATGGTGAAACTGTACAATATAAACGGGTGGGTTTAGAATGAACAATAGTTGATCATATATGTTTGAGTATTGACAATATTCATTTGGTTTACATCAGTTCACACTTGAAACAGTGGTGGGACAAGCGTCTTATTTTCTGAACCTAAATACAATCAGCCTTATTAAATTGCGATTCAGTAAATTTAAAAGGGCTCTATTTAAGCACACAGCATATTTTTTTTACAGAAGTTTTAAGTTAGTGAAGGCCTTGCTTTTGGATAGAAGTTCACTAACTAAAAACTTCTGTAAAATAATATGCTGTGTGCTTAAATAGAGCCCTTTTAAATTTACTGAATCCCAATTTAATAAGGCTGCAGATATTTATCTAAAATACACTCAGGTGTTCTTAAGATCTGTCTGAGTACAGGTGTGTCAATAAAGCATTGTATTCAACATTTGGTAGAATCTATGGAAATAATTTAGTTTGTTTCCCTTGGGAAACAAACAATCTCAGTATGTATTAAGGAAAACCCTTAGATAATGATTTGACTATTTGAGACCCTGATAGAAGGAGGAGGAGGGAGGTGAGAGAGATCTCAGGAAAGGCACTAGAGCACAGGCTTATTTTTGGGATTCTGCTATGTTTTACTTTTCCTATAAAGTTGATTTTGAAGACAAGGATTTACACTCTACTCAGCATTGGATTTTGTCACTGATCTTTGGTATTGTATAGATCTGATTCCAGCTTTGTGATATAATTGATAATTATATGATAAAAAAAAATAATTGTCTAGACAGGAGATATAAAAGAAACCTTATTGGTAATTGCAAAATTAATACCCAGAATTCATTTTGCAATACAGAATCTATTTTAAATATTCAAGACCGATAAATTAATATATTGTGCTATTAAATCAAATAACAAAAGAAAAAAAGGGACAGAAAAAGTATCCTTTGGAATTGAGGTGCACACCCTCTGCCCAAATCACAATATAGAGCAGCAAAAAATAAAACTTAGCGTTTATTAATATTGGTTAAAACTTGTAATTAAAATCCTGAAATTCTGACGAGATAAAGTGGGTAGGAAATTCTGGAATTATATAAGGACTTATCTGTACGTTAGCTAGAATTATTGGACTAAAGTAAACTTAATATCCTCTTAATAAAAGTGCTGATTCATATGTGACCATAAAGTGCACAAAAAATTAATTAAAGTGGAATACTAATGAGTAACATAGACATAGGTCCAAATGTAGGCCTATGTATTTGCACTGATATATATTGCACTCATACAAAGTGTCTAGTGCTGATAATAATAATAATGGTGATTGCACTTATGAATATTGCACCTTCATAAAGTGAATATTGCTCATTAATAAAGTGTCTAGTGCCAATGACACTTTTAATAATTAATTAATAATAATAAGGATACAATATATATAAAGTGCTAGTGCTTTGCTGAGGATATAAGGTAATAGTTCAGTCATTCATTGTTGGAGAAAGTCCAAACTGAAATAATAATATAATGGTCTGTTCCACTACACAACTATGGAGCTAGGTGATAAACTATCTAGTGCCACACTTGTATGTAGATTTTATATTAATTCCTCTATTTGCGATTAGTGTGAGCAGCATGGAGGAGGATTTAGAGAGATGAGGAATTGGAGAAAGGAAATAGAAATAGAGAGAAGGTAGAAAAAGAGGATGATAGAGAAAGAGTAAGAAAGAAAAAGATGAGTAGTAGGCATAGAGAAAGAAAAGGGAGAGAAACAAGAGGAAGAGAGAGGGAATATGGCAGAGAGAAAATGGAAAAGTAAAAATGATGGAGTACGGAAGAGACAGATGGATAAAGGAAGGAGAGCAGTTGAGAAAATAGAAGAAAAGAAGAAATGAATAAGGGGGGAAATCTGAAGGAGAGTAGAAAGAGAGAGAGAAACTGCACAAGAGAGAAAACAAGTGAAATAGATCAGGGAAATAATTGGAAAAATAAAGAAAAGAGAGAGGAAACACAAAGGCTATAGGGCCACAGAGAAGTATAAATCCTGTGACATTGCACCTTATTGAACAGATGATGAACATTTTCTATAATGACTGCTTATGACTCATTCAAGTTTAAGTATTTCTGTTTTCTTTGTTTTTTTAGGAACTTTGGATGAAGAAGTTTTAAGTATCCAGGCTGCAACTAAGGATTTTGTCATAAAAGTATATGTAATGTTATATGGTAGCGTTATATGAGGCAGTTTTAAGAAGTAATGGGGAGGTGTATATGGAGAGTTTATATACATAAATAAGATGAGTTATATGGGGACGTTATAGAGCAGTAAACATTAGGTAAGTTGTTATATGGAACTGTAGGAGACGTTGTTATATGTAGTGTCATTAAGAGTTATGTAAACAGTGTATATGGAGAAGGTAACTATAGGGATTTATTACATGGAAATATAGGTGTTAAGTCCATAAGAGCAGTTATTAGATTGTATATAGAGCAATCTAGTATCAGTGAGATATATGAAGTAATACTGGGAGAGGTTATATGATGTATAGTATAGAGTAGGACGGTGTATAGTAGATTTTGAGCATTGTGAAGAGTTTTAGAAAGAGGTAAACAAATATTATATAAATGTATAGGGACAGATTAAAGTAAATAGAAAAAATATAGAGAGGTGAAATAAAAGAAGTTAAATGAAATGGTTATTTAATCTATAGGAGTAGAAAAATGACTATTTAAATCATGAACTAAAGATAGTAGGCGCTTTATAAAAAATAAAAGTGTGTTTGGTATAGAGCAGCAATAGGATTATGTAGGCAATCTCATATTGGTTACATGGATTTAATACAATTCTTGTTTTATTATTTTCAGGTAAAAAACACTGTAGAAATGCATGGTGAGTTGGAAGAAAGACCCCCAAATCACGTATACAAATAGCAGAACTTATTGTATACACAGTGACTAGTGTAAACTTCCCATCCCATCGGACTATACAATAAATACTTTCCCCCACTGTAATTGTCATATAGACTTCTCAATATACACAGAGGTTTCCCTCAAACGTCTCTATCACAGACCCCTCATCATGACATGATCTGCTATGCATAGCCACATACTGATGGCTGCTTTCTCTAGACATATATATTTACAGATGCTCCTTTCTTAATACAAAGCCTACAAATATTCAACCTGTCAACCAAAGTTCTATCACAAGATCATTTAGCAGTTCTCAAAAAAGGCCTAAACTTTTCACCTACAGGGGATTTTAACCTCTTTGAATGGGTAAAGGACACTCATTTATTCGCCAGGAAATTGGCTTTAAAAAAAGTTTTTCTCCAAAAAAAAAGAACAGAATTCCAATTGAACCTATGCATTCTAAGACTCTGAGAAGTCTTGAAAGCTTATTAGCAGAAAATGAAGAATTTCAGTCTACAGGTCCCTACTCTGCTTTCAAACCAAAAAGCAAATATACACCATCTCTCAGTATAAGTCCCAATATAGAGCTATTTGTAAATAATGTGGTTTGTGATATGACTAACATTTCTAATAAAAGTAATGTCAACTATAATCTGACTAAAACTGAAAGATTGGCATTAAAACAATTACAACAAGATAACAACATTATTATTAGAAATTCAGGATAAAGGAGGGAATATAGTCATACTTGATAAAACTGACTACATTTTGGAATGTGAAAGACTCCTCAAAGATAAGAAAAGCTATAAAAAATTAGAAAAAGATCCAACTGACAACTTTATTGAGGAACTTAAGGACATTCTAAATAGGGGTTTAAATACCAAAGTCATATGTAAAAATGAATTTGACTTCCTCCTAAATCCGAACCCAAAAATAGCCACTTTTTACACCATTCCAAAAATACACAAGAATCCTAAAAAACCTCCGGGTAGACCAATTGTGTCAGGCATTAAGAGTATAACAGAGAACCCCAGTAAATATGTGGATTCCATGTTACAAGAATTTGTGATTACGTTGGCCTCACATGTGAAAGACACAAAAGATGTTCTACTGAAATAAATGATATTTCAGTTAGCAATGAAGCACTTTTGGTGTCTTTAGACATTGAAGCTCTCTATACAAGCATACAACATCAAAGAGGTATAGAAGCAGTAAATTACTTTCTATCGAAAAGAGGCATTCAATATTCTAATCACAATAAATTCATATTAGAACTACTGGAATTCACATTGACTCATAACTATTTTGTTTTTCTCAATAAGTTTTATCAACAAACATGTGGTACAGCTATGGGCACAGCATATGCCCCCACATATGCCAATCTATACTTAGGTTTGTGGGAAGAGCAAAAGGTGTTCACTGACCAATTGGATCAATATACCCAATACGTCGAATTATGGATAAGATTTATCGACGATATCTTGTTAGTATGGAATGGGAATCAAAAAGATTTAAAAATGTTCATTCAAACACTTAATACAAATAATATGGGACTGTACTTAACCTCAGAAATAAGTGAGAATGAAATTACTTTTTTGGATTTGAAAATTGCAAAGTCAGACAATGGAAAACTTCAAACTACTACCTATAGGAAACCAACAGCCACGAATAGCTTGTTACAGGCAGATAGCAGTCACCCTAAATCATTAATTGAAGGGATACCAGTGGGGCAGTATTTAAGAATTAAAAGAAATTGCTCCAGTCATACCAACTTTGAGATTGAAGCCAGAGAATTACAGCACCGTTTTAAGGAAAGAGGGTATAAAAACAAACCCCTAAAGAGAGCATATCAAAGAGCACAAGCAGTAGACAGAGATCTACTGTTGTCCAATAAGAATAAAGAACAAGATGAAGTGGTTAGGTGCATAGGCACCTACAATGGAAAATGGCATGAAATTAGAAAAATATTCAGTGACCATTGGAAGATTCTACTAGATGATGATTATCTGAGGCCTTTTTTGAGTAACCAGGCCCAAATCACTAGTAGAAGATCAACCAACTTGAGAGATATGCTAACTAGGAGTCATCTAGAAGATGCTAGAAATAAGACCTGGCTTAATAGAACAAAGGGCTGCTTTAAATGCTTATCATGCAAAGCATGTATATATGTAAATACCACCAAAATATTCCCCTCAAAAGATGGAACAGAGAATTTTAAGATCCAACAGTTAATAACATGTAAAACTGTAGGGGTTATATATCTCATGCTTTGCAAATGTGTCATGAAATATGTAGGAAAAACCTGTAGAGAATTCAGGCGCAGAATATTAGAACATGTATACAGCATCACTAAAGAATATGACACACCAGTGGCCAACCATGTTAATTCTCAACACAATGGAGATCTCAAAAATATATCTTTTATAGCCATTGACGGTGTTAAACACAATATTAGAAGAGGTAACATTGATAGGGAATTGCTAAAAAAGGAGGCCTACTGGATTTTTACACTTAAGACCAAAAAACCTTGGGGCCTTAATGATGTATTCACCTTTACACCATTTATTTAGGGTGTTTATTCAATCATAAAGGATATCCATACATTATTGATATTGT
>JAPZIH010000712.1:453392-488392 GCA_027410445.1 Discoglossus pictus
TCAGATGCATATATCACACGTCACTATACACAACGGTCAGATGTATATATCACACGTCACTATACACAACGGTCAGATGCATATATCACACGTCACTATACACGAGGGTCAGATGTATATATAACACGTCACTGTACACGAGGATCAGATGTATATATCACACGTCACTATACACAAGGGTCAGATGCATATATCACACGTCACTATACACAAGGATCAGATGTATATATCACACGTCTCTATACACGAGGATCAGATGTATATACCACACGTCACTATACACAAGGATCAGATGCATATATCTATATATATATATATATATACATATATATCTGCCATATAAATCCATTTGCAACCTCAGTACAATGAGTCCAGTATATACCAATTAGGGGTTAACCACAATGCAAATGGATATCACTTGCAAAACAATTGACATCACTTGACCTTTGTATTTTGAAACAAAGTGTTTCAACTAGTGTCTGACAACCAAGTTAACTATACTTGATGTTACGACTGCCAGATTTGGGGGACTACGCTCACCCCAACTCTCTCTCTATGGGTCACAACTGTTTGTTCAGATCTCAACACCAGCAGACACTTCAGATGACAGCATAATTTCTGAAGAGACAGGCACCATCAGACCTCTTTTCTTAGGATCTAAGAATCACACACCATGAACCTTTGATTAGTACAAGCAGTCTCTGACACTACCTTTGTTTAGTGTGTCCAAAATCAGACTGGCTCTTCCTTCTTTTTCAAAACACATTTTCAGATGACACAAAACACCAAAGACTTACCCTCAGTTCTGGCCCATCCTCCTGGAAAAATAACTTGCTATCCCCCCTCACCCACATGATTTCCAGATGTATAGAGGAGTTTGGCTTTCTTGTTCTCATTACACATTTTCTCTCCCATAAAACTAGCTCCCCCCTTTATGACTAAAGCCAGAGCCTTCACACGTGGCCAATCGCAGGGCCATATCAATTCTTGAAAATTCTTCAACCCTTTGTATATCCCAGATATGACTGATATTAACTTTATTAATATCATTTTATTATTTATCATAATATTATTTAACTCTAACACACACATCACGCACCAAAGAATCATGGATGCCTCCAGGGTCTAACAGAAGCATAAACAATATTTTTTATTATTAAAAATTATCTTTATGACTTTTTTCCAAACTTATATTCTTAGTTAGACTGGAAGTTTTCAAGCAAATACTTTCCCATTGTAAAGTGGTCCTTTTATCAAACCTGTTTGATTAATTGCAGGGGCTCCTCCACTTCACTGCCTATTGGCTTCAAAAAGGTAGATCTGACTCTGACTGTGGCATATATGACATATATAATCATCTGCTATCTTAAAGGGACACTCTAGGCATTTTTTTCAATGTTATAGAAATACTTTAACTAGGCAACTTAATTCAGTTTACATATGTATTTCTCTCTCTTTATATATATATATATATATATATATATATATATATATATACATGCTAGAGACTTGCTCCTCAAAAATGACAGCAATAAAATTTGAAAGCTGACAATGCTTTTTGCCAGACAATGCTTGGCTGTCCCTCCTGTAACATGTGGGCCTTGCGATGAGTGCCTTTGGTGCTCATCACGCATTTCTGTCTTCTCCAACCTCTTCCTTCCCTGTGTCTCCTTTCCCCCCTCCCGTACCTCCTTTAACTCCTCTTCCTCCCCTGTGTCTCCTTTACGCATCTCCCTTCCCCCCTTGTGTCTTCTTTCCCCCTCTCCTGTTCCTCCTTCCCCCCTCTGCCTTCCCCCCTCCTCTCCCGGCCCTTGTCTCGTTTCCCCCCCGCTCTCACGGCCCTTGTCTCCTTTTCCCCCCTCCCGTACCTCCTTTTCCCCCTCCTCTCCCGGCCCTGTGTCTTGTACCTGGATGCAAGCCTGCCAGCAGCACCGCACTCACCTCCTCTGCGACTACTGTCCCCCGTCCAGAACGACTATCTGGATCAAGTTGTGTATTGCGCATGCGCATCCCACCTGCGCGTTGCTTGGCATGATCCAGAAAGTAGTTACGGTCTGAGGACGGGAGCCACAAAGGAGAAGATGGTGAGTGCAGCACTGCTGGCAGGGTTGCATCCAGGTACGTGCTTTGCGATGCTGCGGCTCTGCTGGGGGTGCAAAGTGATGGAGCCCCTGATGGTGGTGGATGCTCTGGTGGGCAGAGGGGTTTGAGGGAACGTTATTCTCCTAGGCCTTGCTCTGCTGGGGGTGCAAAGTGATGGTTGATACTCCAGCGAAGTGAAAGGGAGGTTACACACAGCAGGTCACAGCTGTCGCCTAATATCTACTACAACCTAAGGTCACATTCACAGGAGAGGAGATCCACACTACCAGTGCAATGCTGTAAGAAGACAGTGACATGCTGCGTGTCTGCACTAATGTACAGCATGGTGTACTAGTAATAAGAAATGCTAAGAAAAAATATCTCTTAAATGTTTAGACGATGTTGCATTGAAACAATACATTTACCATTATGATGCCCATGCATATAGGAGCCAAAGACAATCTGTGTAGGATACTGCATATAGTATAAAAATACCACACCACTGCTTACTACACAAACACACACATTGAAAAATCTGGGGGGGGGGGGATTTGTTCCTATCCCCCTCATCCCCGCTAGTTCCTATACCCATGATATGATGACGCCTGTCAATATATTTGCAAAAAATACCAGACTAAGTACACTTGTAAGTTATAAAAACAGTCAAATGGTTAATGATATATCAATAATGTGATGGAAGACAAATGAAACTTTCATATCCATTTGTACAAATCATACATGTTGAAAAGCAGCTACTAAATTTAGTAAGATACACTTTATATTGGATGCCAGTTTTAGTGAATATAGGCTGGTGTTTTTAATGCCAACTCTTGATTATACATTTGTTATTCCATGAGAGCCGTATCGTCTATTCAGCAGTTCTTGCTTTTCTTCCCTGGGCAGAAGACAGGAACGCGCTGCATTGATTATCTGAAATAAAAGAGTAAGAAGATTTAATGCTAAAATCTCATATCAGAGTAAAACATTGCATCATATTTATTTTATACCACTTTTAGTTACATTTTAGTGACGTTACTGTATAAAAAATAGATAAAATTAAGATAAAATATTGAAACTTTTAAATACAGTAAAAATGATGCTCCTCCAACTCTCCTGAACATAGCATGTTTATAACCATGTGTGGTATTAGATATATCATCCTTGTTTTGGTTGCTTTTTAGTGTCCTTCTTCAGGAATAACTATTTTGTAACTTAGGACCTCTTCTGTTGGGTGGCCGCTAGCAGTGGCGGTGAGCGACCGCTACATGGCGCTGCTGAGATTCTACTGAATTTAATCTGATGTTTAACTCAATTTCATAGCGTTAGGGTTAGGGTAAGGGTTAAGGTTCTTTAGTGAGAATATGTCTCACTTTATCCAGATTCTACAATAACTGAGACAATAATATTTTCTTCTTTTTACAAATGATGTCATAGTAATAATGCAATCCCCTTCTGGGTCGCTACCTTGTTGTGTTGATGGGACTTGTGTACCTCAGTGAAGCTGTGAGCTAAACCATGTAGGGTCACGCAAGATGGGCAGCTCATAGCAAAGACAAATCACGGTCCACTGGAGAAGGAGCTGGCAACCCACTCCAGTATCTTTGATAAGAAAACCCTACCGATAAACATAAAGAGGCCCTGACCAAACCGCCTGTCCACCCCTTTGGTATATATGCCACATGGCATATTATAGTAATAGAAAGATTCTCAAACCACCCCCAACACCTCACTCTTTAGAGTATATGACCCATATGAGAAGGGACGTCTCCTATAGTGAAATTAGCAGATTACATGAGACAATTGATAGAAATACATAGAAATTAGCACAATTAAAGTGGACATGGTTCTTGTCTATTCAGCCATACACAGGCAGAACACAATGTGGCTTATAAGGCGCATCAACAGAAGAGGCCTTGAGCTATGAGAGGTACGCCCGAGGTCCTGGGGGGCCGAGTGCCCGATCCGAACATATCGATGACCTCATTGACGATTCAGCGCCGTCAAGTTGTGACACGTCGGAGGTAGAAATAGTTATTTGCCTGCAGTTAATTTTTTTCACCACCAGGTGGTGCTGTAGAGCAACATTCAACCCTAGTGTTCTGCCTGTGTGCAGCATCGAAATAGAGTAGATCCGAGAAATCTCTACTCTTTCTGAATAAAGCCGACCAACCTGTCTAAGATGGGACTTTTGCAAACTGTTACTTGCTTCTCCACCCAGATCCAAACAGAAAAATGTATTGGGTCCATTAGTATTGAAGCAGCTACAGGGGAGTGTGAGGGAAGTGATCTGAGAGTTCACCTGCAAAGTCATTACAGCAAATGTGCTTGTTTTACCCGTCTGTTCATCAGCATAGAAAGCAAAGCACAGAAATAATGCTGCAGAAGGTGGGCCATATATGGGATTTATTGTTACCTGTATATTTCCTATGCAAGTCATTATTGGAAAGAGGAACTTTATATACAAAATGATCATGTATATTTGTATTAATGTACATATACATTGGTTTTAATGTCTTAATCCAATGCTTTGAGATGGGCTCTCCAGAGTTTCTTTAAAGAAACATATTTTAATTTCATAATTAAGACTTTTTAAGTTAATTAGTAATGTAGCAATTGCATTTTGTTGTCAGTTCACTTGTTTGAATAGCTTAAGTTGAACATGGCACAAGTAAGGACTGGTGATAGACAATTATTGCTTGAATGTTTCCAATAACAAAAGGGTATTTTATCCTTTTCTTGCAATCAACTAACAAGGTTCTATACGAATTGTGTTGTGACTGAGGATCCTTGATTCTGTGACAAGTATATGTAGTTTGATGCACTATCAGCATGATAAATCATTTAGAGACTAGAACTTTTTATGTCTTAACTAAGCTGTAATTAAATAGGCTCATCATGCTTAATATAGACTGGAAAGTCTAATGACATGATGGCATGAAAATTGATAATAATTTTCTAATATCTCCATCAAAGATAATATCTCCATCAAAGATAAAAAGAGTCTCTAAAGATGTATTTTCCTCTCCTTCTGTTCTTAACTTTACCCCTTGCTCTGTCAACTTTCTCTAAATTGCTGGGCCTTTTCATCTCCAGCTACCTAGTAAGAGATAACTGACATGTCCATGTCATGTTAGTCTCTCCTCTGGCAGGGGGGGAGGCCAAATGGCCGGTGGTGATATTGTCCAATCTCCCCTCCCACGTTCCTGTATAGGGCCAACCACTTTTTAACTCACAATCAGGTAACCTAATAACTGGACCCTTCTTTCCCCAGAGACACCAGTAATACACTTTATTAAATTCCTTGGGGAAAATGTAGCATTTAGATAATAAACATGCTATGGGGATTCTCATACTTAACATTACCATCATAAGCCATACAGAATACAACCACACCACAGTCAATATCAACAGACTCATGCAATCGGGGCAATACCAGCCTATGTTAATCTAGCCCCCCCCCCAAATAGTGCAACAGTCCCCAAAAGTCCAGTGCCCCCCCCCCCCCCAGAAATGACATTGACTATTGCTTCATCGGGTAAAAAAAATATACTGTCTATTCAAAGTTGAGGTGACATATTTATTTTCCACCATAATTTCCTTCAAATTATAGTTAAACAGTTAAAAACCCACCTCATTAAGGTGCACGCCATCTTTCATGTAATATGTGGGTGCCTCAGGTCTCATACCCCTTACACCAAACCATCTGATATGCATTTCTGTGGCCTGAAAACCCAGCTGCGTACCATTATCATGTATAGCCACCGCTCCTCTGCCCCAGTAAATAAAGGAATGACCCACAATCCATAGTTGGAAAGGATAACCTAGAAGAAAAGAAACAAACGAGGGGGAACATAAGCACGGAAAGCATTAGATTCTCGCCTCCCAGTTCACTGAACTACGCTGGATTCGAAACCTAGATTAGCCCCCTCCGTTGCAGACCCTATTCTGAAAGAATGAGTTCCAAACTGAACCAGGTCCAAACCAAGGCCTAAAATATGCATGATTTAAAAACTGCTTGAAATTGAAATATGGACATACTGGACCCATTGGTATGAATAAAAGATTACCCCCACCAGGGGTGTATTAGCCAGAATAATTCTGGGGGTGGGATACAGCTTATCACATGCACAGGCCATAAAATAGCTTATATATATATATACACATACATGCATATGTATATACACCCATGCCCCCTCCACCTTGTGGACGAGTACTAATATATTGCCACACACAATCATAAGAACAACAGGCACCTCCAATGGGGTATAACACAAAAACCTTTCCGTTATCTAACTGGTACATTTTTGATTTGCGCAACAATATGGACACACAACATTTATTTACCGATATGTCTGTCCAACGGCAACCTACATTCCCTTGCCAGTGTGTCAATCTGTAAACCCCAAAAATGTATGACATGAGAAGGGCCCTCCGGTTTTTTTCCAAACGCCAATGGAATACCGAATTCTGCTGCCATTTCAGAAAAAAAACAATTCAAAAGATGTGCGCAATGCCAGGAATCCGACGGCCCAAAAAACAAAAAATAATCTAAGTAATGAACTAACGAATCTAAACCTGCCCAACGACTAGTAACCCAGTGGAGAAACTAAATAGCTTCTCAAAATATGCAAAAAATATAGCGCAGCCCATGGGCAAGCACAGATCCACGAAAAACTGTCTGATGTGACAACCCAAGAGATAATGGGAAGACAGATGAACTGGCATACGCCTGGAGCCAATTTGCAAATGTCTTTGGGATTTTTCTAAACCTTCGTCTACGCTCCTTTTTCTTACTAACCTCTCTCATATCATCATGCTTCAATTACAAGAATTGATCAAGTGGGAGCCAACTAAAAATGTCTATGAATTCTCTCTGCCAGATTTTTTCCTTTAACTCAAGTGTGGCATGCTCACCAATGGGGCCAACACAATGAAAGCTTACTAAGGGCTGGTGTCCACAACCTTTAGGCAACAAATTATATTATTTCACAGAAACGACGACAAATAAAAAAAAAAAATATATATATATATATATTATATAAAAAAAAACATAAAAACACTGGAAATGAACTTCCTCTGGCAAAGTATAATTTAGGTCACTTTCTTTCTAATATTTGGAGGTTCTTATTGCCTCTTAATTCATTTGAGAACAAAGTAATGTATATACTAGAGTATAAGCCGAGTTTTTTCAGCCTGTCTCTCTACCCCCCTGTGTCTCTCTTTCACCCTGTGTCTCTCTAACCCCCCATGTCTCTTTCCCTCCCACCTCCTCATCCTCAACCCCCCCTCCTCATTCTAAACCCCCTAAATACCTCCCCCTTTCCCCTCACTTACCTACATCGGCCTCCGCTCCTTCTTGACCCAGCGCGCAAATGACGTCACATCCGCGCCACGTCATTAGCATATACTGGGTGACGTCAAGAAGGAGCGGAGGGGGAGGTATTTAGGGGGATTTAGAATGAGGAGGGTGGTTGAGGATGAGGATGGGGGGGTTGAGGAGGGAGAATGAGGAGGGAGGTTGAGGATGAGGAGGGCGGTTGAGGAGTGAGGATGAGGATGGGGGGTTGAGGAGGGAGGATGAGGATGGGGAGGATGAGGAGGGAGAGACACAGGGAAGGGAGAGGGGAGAAGAGACATGGGAGAGAGAGGCGGGACACAGACGGCACAAGAGGGACACAGGGGGCAGCACATTTTCCACTCTCGGCTTATACTCGAGTCACTCATTTTACCCACTATTTTGTGGTAAAATAGGTGCCTCGGCTTATACTCGGGTCGGCTTATACTCGAGTATATACGGTAATTGTAGTCCAGGTAAGGTAACTATTATACATAGTCTCTTAAGCAAATACTCTTGTGTCCTATAGATATATACGTTGAATAACACTCTATTTCTCTGTTACCATATGTATTTGCAAATCTATGGGAAGTTTCAATTTTAGAAAACTATGGACTAATTGTACAGGGTAATAATTCACAATTTGGGCAACTTTTGGGACTATCATGAATAAAGGCAGATAGAATAGCGAGTTGTTATCTCATATGTCAAATGGAGACTTTAGCTTTTCTTTTAATCTTCTCACATTCTCTAATCTTGCCTACATGTAGTGGATATTATTCAGATATCTATCCTTTAATATACATTCTTTTCATTCACTCTTAAATTAGTAATTTAAAGACACTACAGGCATGGATCTTTTATCTCCTAATATCCAATTTCAACGTACTGTGACGTCTCTGTCAAAGGGAGAGGGCATATACGTCGTTGCCAGTCTTTTATACTTAATAGATCGTCATGGTAACCTATACTTAATGATGCAAGCTTATATTATACAACTAAACAATTATAGTTAACAGTTGACTTTACATACGTAAGACCCAAATTGCAAAGTTCATAATATAAGTGCAAGATTTCATTGTGACAAAAATCTCTAATTCACATGTTGAACTGATGAATATATACAGCTACGCCGTAGAATTGGTGAGCATATTTATGCCATCAATAAATTCTATAACACGCCAATTGCACATCATATTAAATGTTACCATTTTTTTTTTTTTTTTTAATTCGTTGTTGTTTCTGTGAAAAAATAAAATGTTTTGGCCAAATTGTAAATATTCCCACCCTGTGATATATTAGGATCAAAAGAGCATATATTAGAATGGCAATTTCCACACCTCCTGTGTCAGCCGAGGTATCAGCTACCGTCCTAACAGTCAGTGAGAGTTGGGGCATCCCCACCTATGCCCTTCCCTCCCATGTGTCACTACTCTGACCCTCAAATCTGGACAGAAAAACGTTCAACCCGCTAATAAAATCTAGCATCAATGTGTTCACAATTGCTTGTGGCTGCTCACCTATAGGCCCAGTGGAGGATGACCCTCCAGAGGCCGCCCCGCTTAATGTCCCAACACCAGAATGCATAATAGCAGTATCCCTTCCACGGGGAGTTGAGTCCTGAGAGGAAGCTTCTGGTACCGCTGTTGATATTCCTGGTCTGCATAGAGAGTGACAGGTTTCCCTTCCCCATGTCACCCTCCCTAATCCTCCCGCTCCTCCAGGCACTCCATAGGAATGAGGTGTAGAAGTATCAGTAGCAAGTGCCCTGGCAGGAGGCGACACCGACTGTGACCTGTCCCTGATACCTCTGACATGTTGCCCACTATACGAGGCAGTACCCAGGTTCTGATGTGAGGCTGGCTAGCTAATCGAGAAGTCGGGGGGCTAGCTCTACCAGGAGTGTCGTCATCCTGCCTACAGAAGAAGGCAGAGAATCATGACTCCTGCTATGGTGCACATTATATCTAGAAGAAACGGCGGACTGCGCCGCCCTCCCATGCGTGTAGCATGCCTACCTTGGGAAGGGGTAGGCCATGATCCATGAATCCTGTCATGTTGATAAGTGTCCTTACCCGGTGCAATGTACTCAACCTCCTCTGTATCGGCACATTGGCTCCTCCTCTTGACGCCTGCTGGCAAGAGACCTGGCATCTTGAATGAGGCACCTCATAAACCCTTGTTGCCAGCCTGCCACTCCTATTACCGGATGCTTGAGGCATCTGGAGAACACAGTGAATACATAAAGACAGTAACTAAACTAATCACCCGCCCCAAACCCGTCTGTTCAGGGTGCACTACCCACCCCCCCTTACTACCTAATGTTACCTAAACGCCACCTACCGAAAGCTAATAATAATCTTAGAGAAAAATGTTAAATATATAAAAGACATAAAGAAGGGCATATGATAAGATTGCATAATGAAACCAAAATATTGAGCTACTACCCATAAATATATGCCCCTGCCAAGCATAAAAAAAGGGCCAATCACCCAGTAAGAAGTAGAGATCCCAAGCTAGTGCTCCACCACCTACCAACCCACCATGGCCTGCAAACATAGGTGACTACTGACCTAGATCCACCCCCCCTTCTTCCCTCCCAATAAACTTACCCCTAGACTGGACACCCAACCAAATTCACTGCTCACCACAACCATTATTTCCCCTACCAATATTGGCCTGCTATTAACCCCTTCATTTCCAAAGGCTCCTGTACCCTTGTCCCAGTAATATGCCTTACCCCTACCTGCCCTATACCATTTCCCCCTCCCTAATCTTGCCCTTATCCTGGGCCTCCTGACTGACCCCTAACCTATTAGCCCAATCTCCATTCCCTCCAAAGCCAGTGGCGCCCCTCCCCTTTGTTATTCTTCATCCCCCCCTTTGTTATTCTGCCTCGCCACTGTCTTGCCCCAAGGCCTTGGACCCAGTACCTGGTGCTCGATCCTGCCAGTATCAACACTTATTGTTTCCAGTGCTGCGCGTCACCATGTCTCACTACGGCCGGATCTTTTTGCGAGGATAACTCCGCGTGGGCAGCGTGGTGGTGCGTCTTCCACTCCTGGGCGCAGGTGAAGCCCTTGATGGAGTCGAATGAAGGCTGCTTTGAGGAGCACCTCCTCAGCGACCCTCCGACCCGTCTTGGGGGACCATGGGTGCAATTTGGGGTTCCAATTGCAGCCTTTGGGGGGTCGCAGCCGGAAGCCACAGAGACTCGGGAACCACGGCAGCAGGGTTCTCATTGATGCTAGTGCCCCCGCCCATACAGCCTGTCACTGGGGAATCTTGGGCACGTTGGGGGTTTGTAACTGGTGACACGGGGGCTGTCTGGAAAACTCGATGGGCTTTTTCATCATTCCTGCTGGAGGCTGCTGTAGCCACCAGCCGGCCTCTCAAAGACATCATTGCAGCCAAAGGCTTTTTACTTGCTTGACCTTGTCCCCTAGTATTACTGGGACTTCCACTTAATTTCCTCCTTGGCATAGCCACAGGGCTGAGTCTCTATGGCAGCTTAGATTAATGAAAAGGGCGTCCTGACCCAACTCCTGTTAGTAGATTAGCTCCAGTAGTGATGGATTGCACCATTTGTTGTAGCCAGTCCACTACATATACTGCAACCTGGTCTCTGAGCTGGGCGACTAGGCCGGGATCTATGGGGTGATGACGTGGTGTTCTGAACACAACATGTGCTTCAGACTGACTGCCTGCCAAGGGCGGGAAAGTACTGGTGATAAACCCCACCCCCCAGAACAACCAATCATAACTTCCTAGCACTAGTCCACATGAGGGAGATATAACTCCAGTTTCATCCTATATGCCATTTCCTTTAGGAGAATTGCAAATATAAAGTAAAAACAACCAGAAATAAAAAACTGAAAACCGGATACTTCTTTATCAAAGGACAGAAAACACTGTTGTGTAGAAGACAAACACTTTAATATAAATTGCATTCATTATGCAAACCAGATTACCCGGATCATGCTCTGTAGGATAAGGGGGTTATGGCTGCAATCCCTAAACATAGTAATCAGGTAATCGATCATGTATAATTAATGCAATTTATGTTGAATTGTTTGTCTTCTAAACAATAGTGCCTAGGACATGGGGCGAGGTGGGAGAGGAGTGCAGCCGTGCTCATTATTGAGAGGAAACATATTTTAAATTAATCTCTATTTTTATTTTTTTCTCAAAGTTCTCAATTGAATTGAACAAAGAACTATTTTAACAGCATAAAATGGAGAACAGTTTAAGCCTTTTTTATAAAATGTATAGCAGGAGAGCCTCAAGCTCATAAACATTGCTTGGATAGTTTCCATTAGCAGCCACTACACCAAGAAGCAGGATAGTTTCCAATTATTTGGGTATCTCTCACTGAATAACACTACCCACCACTGGCACAGAGTGGTTATGAGCCATCAGTGGTGCTACCCTTGGGACGCCCCTACCTGTATACAGTGTGGGAAACTAATAGACGGGGTATTGATGCTTACTGTATGATAGTGGCCTCTAGTGTTAGTATAACAAAAGTTATGTGTGCCAGGACTGGTTACAAAAGAGACCATGGGAATTTGCCCATATACGTTTTGAAGGAACTGCTGTATTTACACACTTCAGGCATCGGAGGACTTCGGGAGAGGGATAACATTGATGACACCATCCCAAGACCAGCCAGCCCGACGCCCCTAACCTGGAGATGATCTCCTATCCTGAACTGGCAAGTTTGGGCAGACGCATTTGAGAATGTGATCATGACCAGCAATTTCCATAAACCATACAGTAATACTTCATAAATTGATACAATATTTACATCGTTTTGCACATTTTTAGTTGATTATATAGTTATTAAAGCTTCCCACAAGCTGGTTCATGTGGTAGTCAATTAAATGAATAACTCTGTGTTTAAACAAAGAGACCAGATGTGGCTCAGTCCAGTGCTGTCACTCATCAGCTTCAGTGTGTTATATGGACCCTTTGACACCTCCTGTGTAAACCCTGGACAGACGTGAAGTATGAAAATGCTGTGTAATTGGTGGAGACCATGATACTCATTTTGAATACACTGTATACGGTAGTTCTCTTATTCCCTTTATTATAGATGTAACCAATGAAGTGAAGATTTTTTCTTTTTTTAATAAATAAAGCAAGCACTTGGATTGTACCTGGAACTTCCCCAGTGCAGTCATCTCTACGGCTAAGCTATCTATGCAGTTAATCCAAAAAGATTTTATAAAACTAATTCTCACCCAACCCAGCACATAAGGGTGTAGCGCCTTGTTTAGAGCAGGATCTAAACATACAAAGACATTCAGGAAAGGATTCAAACTTCCTAAAACCCTAAGTTTCCTCAATGTGATAACAGATTTTTTTAACGGAAAACCTTGTTTCAATGTGCCTTTAAATCATCTATCTCACGTGTCTTAAGTGGTCCTTTTAATAGTCCAGAGAAGAGAGCAATTTATTTATGAAAAGATGGCTGATTGGCAGAACTGTACATTTAGTGTAAAGAAAAACTTGTTGTAGTATTTAGCATTTTTGTTCTTGTCATCAAGTTTTTGACATTAGCTGTGTATAATTTACTATATTCAAATATACAATGGGGTTATGATTATATATTGTTGTTTTTTGTTTTTGTTTTTTTTATTACAAAATAAAAACAATACTTCATTCTTATTATTTAATTATTTAAAATGTATTGTCATAAATTTGTTCTTCTAGATCAAGATTTATAAATAGATAAGTTTAAAAGTGGAATGTAAAACAAAAGAGGATCCAAGGACAAGTATCAGGAAAAGAAGGATCGGGAAAGCCTGGAGGGCCCAGGAGGCAAAACTAAACCCCATGTTTGTCTTTATATTTATAAAAAAAAAAACCTCTTGAGGCCATAAAGACCACTTTGTGACAATCTTATTCTAACTCTTGGGATCCAGCCTCAGATAATCCATTTCGATTTGTTTATTTCTATATAGTCGTACTTTTACTTAAAATCAAGCAGGAACTTCAGGGATTTTCCATTTCAATGTGACAAGATATTTAACTATCATTAGAGTGTTAATGATGATGACAATTTTTTGTGTTCGATGGATTCTAGGCCAATGTGAAAGAGGATCAGCTCTGGAGTAGTCTATATCTCACAATTAGTAATTAAGAATAGCTGTTTAACATGATCTCTCCAGAGCTTTTGTATTTTGGGGCTCAACCACCACATGTGTTCATGGGTGCCCTTATCTTTACATCCTCTCCAACACTCTCCAGATTCTTTAAGAGGAGCTATTTTTGCCAATATATCTGGGGTCTAGTGCCACCTTTGTGTTAGTTTAAAATATTTTTCTCTCAATGAAACTCAAATTATATTATTTGTTATGTCAAAAGCTTTAAACCATGTTTTAGCTTCAAAGTCCAAACCAAAGGCCTTTTCCCATTTTATTATCCTGTTTGTCTTGTTATTGTCTTTCAGATGTTTTAAAATTTTAATACAGTTATTGACATTTTTCTTTTCGTGTCACTTATTAGGCTTTCAAACTCCGAAAGAGCCTTGTCAACATTCTCTGGAAATCCAGATTTAAAAAAAATATTTTTTATAATAATTGATATTGTAGCCATCCATGCTCCTTAGGAAGTTTATTTACCTGGACTAAGGATTAGAAAGTTTTCTGCTTTGCATCTTTATATAAGTCACAAACAAAAATAAGACCCCATTGTTCCTAATCTAGATTTTTTGTTAAAGATTTTGTGTGGACTATATTTAAAGGTGTAATTGGCGAAGGGAGTATAATAAGTATTAATTGGGAGTTAATTTTATGCCATTGTATATTCAAAGTTCTTACTACCAATGGTAATTTATTTATCTTTTTATCTACCTCTTTTTTTCCCATATACCGTATATACTCAAGTATAAGCCGACCAAAGTATAAGCACCTATTTTACCACAAACTACTGGGAAAACTTAGTGACTCAAGTATAAGACGAGGGTGGGAATGTGCTGGCCCCTGTGTCCCTCTTGTGCCCTCTGTGTCCCCCTCTTGTGTGCTCTCTGTGCCCCTTTCTTGTGTCCCCCCCCTCTCTCCCCTGTGTCTCTTCCCGCCTCTCCCTCCCCTTTGTCTCTTCCCCCTCTCCCTTCCCTCCTCATCCTCCATCCTCATCCTCCCTCCTCAACCTCCCTCCTCAACCCCCTCCTCATCCTCAACCTCCCTCCTCAAGCCCCCTCCTCATCCTCATCCTCCCTCCTCAACCTCCCTCCTCATCCTCAACCCCCAACTCAACCCCCTTTACTCAACATCCCTCCTCAACCCCCCTTCTCAACCTCAACCCCCGTCCTAATCCTCAACCCCCCATACTCATTCTCAAACCCCTCATCCTAAACCCCCCTCATCAACCTCCCTCCTCAACCCCCTCCTGCCCCTCCCTCCTCAACCTCTCTCCTCAACCCCCCTCCTCTACCTCAACCCCCCATCCTCATCCTCAACCCCCCATCCACATCCTCAACACCCCATCCTCATCCTCAAACACCCATCCTCATCCTCAACCCCCTCATCCTCAACCCCCCTCCTCCTCAACCCCCCTCCTGATCCTAAACCCCACTCCTGATCCTAAACCCCCCTCCTCAACCTCACCCCCCCATCCTCATTCTCAACCTCCTCATCCTAAACCGCCCTCCTCAACCTCCCTCCTCAATCCCCTTCTCAACCTCCATCCTCAACCTCCCTCCTCAACCTCATCCTCAACCCCTTTTCTCAACCTCAACCCCCATCCTCATCCTAAACCCCCCATCCTCATTCTCAAAAGCCTCATCCTAAACCCCCCTCATCAACCTCCCTCCCTTACCCCCCTGCTGCCCCTCCCCCTCAACCTTTCTCCTCAACCCCCCCTCCTCTACCTCAACTCCCCCATCCTCATCCTCAACCCCCCATCCTCATCCTCAAACACCCATCCTCATCCTCAAACACCCATCCTCATCCTCAACCCCCTCAAACTAAACCCCCCTCATCAACTCCCCTCATCAACCCCCCCTCCACAACCTCCCTCCAAAACCTCCCTCCTCAACCCCCCCCATCCTCAATCCCCCATCCTCCCTTCTCAACCCCCCTTCTCATCCTCAAGCCCCCTCCTGATCCTCAACCCCCCCTCCTCATCCTCACCCCCCTCCTCATCCTCAACCACCCTCCTCATCCTCAAACCCCCTCCTCATCCTCAACCCCCCTTCTTATCCTAAACATCCCTCCTCAACCACCCTCCTCAACCCCCATCCTCAACCCCCCCATCCTCATCCTCAACCCCCCCATCCTTATCTTCAACCCCCCATCCTCATCCTTAACCCCCATCTTCATCTTCAACCCCCCATCCTCATCCTCAACCCACTCAAACAAAGCCCCTCTCCTCACCCCCCCTCCTCAACCTCCCTCATCAACCTTCCTGCTCAACCTCCCTCCTCTACCCCCCCCATCCTCAACCCCCTCATCCTCCCTCCTCAACCCCCCTTCTTAACCCCCCCTCCTCAACCTCCCTCCTCATCCTAAACCTCCCTCCTCAACCCCCCTCCTCAACCTCAACCCCGCTCCTTAACCTCAACCCCCATCATCATCCTCAACCCCCATCCTCATCCTCAACCCCCTCATCCTCAACCCCCTCATCCTCAACCCCTCTCCTCATCCTCAACTCACCCTCCTCATCCTCAACCCGCCATCTTCATCCCAAAAAACCCCCATCCTCCATCCTAAACACCCCTCCTCAACCTCCCTCCTCAATCCCCCTCCTCATCCTCAACCTCCCCATCCTAATCCTCAACCCCCCATCCTCATTCTCAAACCCCTCATCCTAAACCCCCCTCATCAACCTCCCTCCTCAACCCCCTCCTGCCCCTCCCTCCTCAACCTCTCTCCTCAACCCCCCTCCTCTACCTCAACCCCCTCATCCTCAACCCCCCATCCACATCCTCAACCCTCCATCCTCATCCTCAAACACCCATCCTCATCCTCAACCCCCTCATCCTCAACCCCCTCATCCTCAACTCGCTCATCCTAAACCCCCCTCATCAACCCCCCTCATCAACCCCCTCCACAACCTCCCTTCAAAACCTGCCTCCTCAACCCCACCATCCTCAACCCCCAATCCTCCCTTCTCAACCCCCCTTCTCATCCTCAACCCCCTCCTCAACCTCAACCCCCCTCCTCATCCTCAGCACCGCATCCTCAACCCCCCTCCCCAACCTCAACCCCCATCCTCATTCTCAACCTCCTCATGCTAAACCTCCCTCCTCAATCCCCCTTCTCAACGTCCCTCCTCACCCCCCCTTCTCAACCTCCACCCCACATCCTAATCCTCAACCCCCCCATCCTCATTCTCAAACACCTCATCCTAAACCCCCCTAAATCAAACTCCCTCCTCAACCACCTCCTGCCCCTCCCTCCTCAACCTCGCTCCTCAACCCCCCTCCTCTACCTCAACCCCCCATCCTCATCCTCAACCCCCATCCACATCCTCAACCCCCCATCCTCATCCTCAAACACCCATCCTCATCCTCAACCCCCTCATCCTCAACCCCCTCATCCTCAACTCGCTCATCCTAAATCCCCCTCATCAACCCCCCTCATCAACCCCCTCCATAACCTCCCTTCAAAACCTGCCTCCTCAACCCCCCCATCCGCCAACCCCCCAATCCTCCCTTCTCAACCCCCCCTTCTCATCCTCAACCCCCTCCTCAACCTCAACCCCCATCCTCAACCCCCCTCCTCATCCTCAACCCGCCTCCTGATCCTAAACCCAACGCCTGATCCTAAACCCCCCTCCTCAACCTCAGCCCCCCCATCCTCATTCTCAACCTCCTCATCCTAAACCGCCCTCCTCAACCTCCCTCCTCAACCCCCCTCCTCAACCTCCATCCTCAACCTCCCTCCTCAACCTTATCCTCAACCCCCCTTCTCAACCTCAACCCCCCTCCTCATCCTAAACCCCCATCCTCATTCTCAAAACTCTCATCCTAAACCCCCCTCATCAACCTCCCTCCTTAACCCCCTGCTGCCCCTCCCCCCTCAACCTCGCTCCTCAACCCCTCCTCCTCTACCTCAACCCCCCCATCCTCATCCTCAACCCCCATCCTCATCCTCAAACACCCATCCTCATCCTCAAACACCCATCCTCATCCTCAACCCCCTCAAACTAAACCCCCCCTCATCAACTCCCCTCATCAACTCCCCTCATCAACCCACCTCATCAACTCCCCTCATCAACCCCCCCCTCCACAATCTCCCTCCAAAACCTCCCTCCTCTACCCCCCCATCCTCAATCCCCCATCCTCCCTTCTCAACCCCCCTTCTTATCCTCAAGCCCCCTCCTGATCCTCAACCACCCATTCTCATGCTCAGCACCCCATCCTCAACCCCCCTCCTCATCCTAAACCCCCATCCTCAACCCCCCATCCTCATTCTCAACCTCCTCATCCTAAACCACCCTCCTCAACCTCCCTCTTCAACCCCCTCCTCAACCTCCCTCCTTAACCTTCATCCTCAACCCCCCATCCTGCCTCCTCATCCTCCCTCCTCAACCCCCCTCCTCACCCCCCCTCCTCAATCCCCTCCTCATCTTCTAGCTCCCTCCTCAACCCCCCTCCTCAACCCCCTTCTCAACCTGAAACCCCCTCCTCAACCTCAACCCCCATCCTCATCCTCAACCGCCTCTTCATCCTCAACCCCCCTCCTCATCCTCAACCCCCTCCTCATCCTCAAGCTCCCTCCTCATCCTCAAACCCCCTCCTCATCCTCAACCACCCTCCTCAACCCCCCTCCTCAACCTCAACCCCCATCCTCATCCTCAACCCCCCATCCTCATCTTCAACCCCCCCATCCTCATCCTCAACCCCCATCCTAATCTTCAACCCCCATCCTCATCCTCAACCCCCTCAAACTAAGCCCCCCTCCTCAACCCCCCTCTTCAACCTCCCTCATCAACCTTCCTGCTCAACCACCCTCCTCAACCCCCTCATCCTCAACCCCCTCATCCTCCCTCCTCATCCTCCCTCAACCGCCCTACTCAACCTCCCTCCTCAACCCCCTCCTGCCCCTCCCTCCTCAACCTCTCTCCTCAACCCCCCTCTTCTACCTCAACCCCCCATCCTCATCCTCAAACACCAATCCTTATCATCAACACCCTCATCCTCAACACCCTCATCCTCAACTCGCTCATCCTAAACCGCCCTCAACAACCCCCTCCATAACCTCCCTTCAAAACCTGCCCCCTCAACCCCCCCATCCTCAACCCCCCAATCCTCCCTTCTCAACCCCCCTTCTCATTCTCAACCCCCTCCTCAACCTCAACCCCCTATCCTCAACACCCTCATCCTCAACCCCCCTCCTCATCCTCAACACCCCTCCTGATCCTAAACCCCACGCCTGATCCTAAACCCCCCTCCTTAACCTCAACCCCCCCATCCTCATTCTCAACCTCCTCATCCTAAACCGCCCTCCTCAACCCCGCTCCTCAACCCCCCCTCCTCAACCTCCGTCCTTAACCTCCCTCCTCAACCTCATCCTCAACCCCCCTTCTCAACCTCAACCCTCCATCCTCATCCTAAACCCCCCATCCTCATTCTCAAAACCCTCATCCTAAACCCCCCCTTATCAACCTCCCTCCTTAACCCCATGCTGCCCCTCCCCCCTCAACCTCTCTCCTCAACCCCCCTCCTCTACAGTTATTGACGTTTTTCTTTTCGTGTCACTTATTAGGCTTTCTGTAACGGATACTCCTGGCACCCCGACCGGGTACCTCCGTTGATGGACGCGTCCTAGTTTGCGCCGAGGCCTACAAGCACCACACCGGACACCTCAACCACCACAGACTCCACAACCGCCGTAGCTTAACTGGAGCCGCCGTCTTCCTTCCACCCTGTATGAATCTCCAGCATCCAGGATCATGTGGAGAAGACCTCTCCTCCAAGGAGAGCACATCAGTAACAAGCGTTCAGTAGTTACAGCTCAAAGGAGTATGCAAAAGCATAGCAATCCCCAGTATGATATAGCGATCCCCCCCAATAACGATATGAGACTACGTTTTTAAGGGTCAAGTAGAACTATTCTTTAATGACAGGGGATCTCCTTTTATGCAATGGTGCCCTCTGAAGGGCTACACCCACATAATTATCACAGCCAATTAGAATACAAGGGGGGGGTTTTCAACCCCACGTCTCCTCCCCTCAGATAACAGGTAACACAATTAAAACAGACACAATTTTAAACCCACATTCTGGTATGTACCACCAAAACAGGGGGTACACCTTTAAGTCCGTTCAATAGCTCTCACCCAGGGGAACAACATATTAAAAAATGGCATGAATCAGACCAGGGGTTCAAAAGTTAGTAAAAGTATCTTACTGGCAGCATGGCAATCCACATCCCCCATAGTTGGCCACACAATACACATAAAGAGAACAATAGGTGTGGTCACCCCATCCCTGAGGCTCCTTGATATAATCAGACAATGATTAAATCAGCCGTCTTTGTTCTTATGTTTGAGAATGAATAGACGTCTTTATCTGTAACAGGATTATCTCTCCTGCCAAGGTCTGCACTAGCCTGGGGCCAATATTCTGCAGAGCATAAACCAACATACATACAGTATATTACTAGGATCATATTTTAACCAAGAATTAAATAACCATAAACAGGGTAAAACAGTGATGGGTTCCGTTACAGCTGGGATCTGAGCGCACAAAACTACCGAATAGCGCTCAGATCACCTCTCACAGTTTCAATTGCCATGTAGCTAAAGTCTTTCCCATAGTCTTTCATTATATGAATGGGCTCCATGGCATAGCTATCTGTGGTATCATGGTTCACACAGGGCAAGTACCGAATGAACCCCCTGTATGTAAAGGGCAAGAGTGAGTGACATACACTCTGGTATGGCCGAATACTGTGTTTGAAGGGCAATATGTACCAGGGCCATAGTCGCAGGGCAGGAGGCTGGCAAACAGTCCTGTCCAAGACAAAGTGGCGAAGGGCACTTCGTCACACTTTCAAACTCCGAAAGAGCCTTGTCAACATTCTCTGGAAATCCAGATTTAAATAAAATATTTTATATAATAATTGATATTGTAACCATATATGCTCCTTAGGAAGTTTATTTACCTGGGCTAAGGATTGGAAAGTTTTCAGCTTAGCATCTTTATATAAGTCAGGAACAAAAATAAAACCCCATTGTTCCCAATCTCGATTTTTTGTTAAATATTTTGTGTGGACTATATATAAAGGCGTAATTGGCGAAGGGAGTATAATAAATATTAATTGGGAGTACATTTTATGCCATTGTATGTTCAAAGTTCTTACTACCAATGGTAATTTATTTATCTTTTTATCTACCTCTTTTTTTCCCCCATATACTGTATATACTCGAATATAAGCCGACCAGAGTATAAGCCGAGGCACCTATTTTACCATAAACTACTGGGAAAACATAGTGACTCGAGAATAAGCCGAGGGTGGGAAATGTGCTGCCCCCGGTCTCCCTCTTGTGCCCTCTGTGTCCCCCTCTTGTGTGTCCTCTGTGCCCCTTTCTTGTGTCCCCCCTCTCTCCCCTGTGTCTCTTCCGCCCTCTCCCTTTCCTGTGTCTCTTCCCCCCTCTCCTCCCCTGTGTCTCTTCCCACCTCTCCCTTGCCTGTCTCTCGTCCCCCTCTCCCTTCCCTGTGTTTCTTCCCCTCCCACTTCCCTGTGTCTTTCCCTCCCCCTACATTTTCACTCTCCCCAACCCCCGTCCTCATCCTCCCTCCTCAACCTCCCTCCTCAACCCCCCTCCTCATCCTCAACCTTCCTCCTCAACCCCCCCTCCTCATGCTCAACCCCCTCCTCAACCCCCCTTCCTCAACCCCCCTCCCCAACCCCCCTTCTCAACCTCAACCCCCATCCTCATCCTCAACCCCCATCCTCATTCTCAACCCCCTCATCCTATACCCCCCTCATCAACCTCCCTCCTCAACCCCCTCCTCAACCTCCCTCCTCAACCCCCCTCCTCTACCTCAACCCCCACATTCTCATCTTAAACCACCCATCCTCATCCTCAACCCCCATCTTCATTATCAACCCGCTCATCCTCAACACCCTCATCCTCAACCCCCCTCCTCAACCTCCCTCCTCAACCCCCCCATGCTCCCTCCTCATCCTCCCTCCTCAACCCCCCTCCTCAACCCCCTCCTTATCCTCAACCTCCCTCCTCAACCCACCTCCTCAACCCCCTTCTCAACCTCAAACCCCCTCCTCAACCTCAACCCCCCATCCTCATCATCAACCCCCCTCCTCATCCTCAACCCCCCTCCTCATCCTCATCCCCCCTACTCATCCTAAATCCCTCTCTCCCTTCCCTGTGTCTTTCCCTCCCCCTCCCTTATCACCCTCCTCAACCCCCCTCCTCATCCTTAACCCCCTCCTCAACCCCCCCCTATTCAACCCCCTCCTCAACCTCCCCCCTCAACCTCCATCCTCAACCCCCCTCCTCTACCTCAACCCCACTTTTCTACCTCAACCCCCCATCTTAATCCTCAACCCCCTCATCCTCAACCCCCTCAACCTCCCACCTCAACCTCCCTCCTCAACCTCCCTCCACAACCTCCCTCCTCAACCTCCCTCCTCAACCCCCCCATGCTCCCTCCTCATCCTCCCTCCTTTACCCCCATCCTCAACCCCCCTCCTCAACCCCCTTCTCAACCTCAAACCCCCTCCTCAACCTCAACCCCCATCCTCAACCCCCTCATCCTCACCCCCCCCTCCTCATACTCAACCCCTCCTCATCCTCAACCCCCCTTATCCTCAACCCCCCCATCCTCATCCTAAACCCCCCATCCTCATCCTCAACCCCTATTTTCATCCTCAAACACCCATCCTCATCCTCCACTCCCTCAAACTAAACCCCCCTCATCAACCCCCCTCCACAACCTCCCCCCCAAACACCCCATCCTCAACCCCCCATTCTCCCTTCTCAACCCCCCTTCTCAACCTCCACCCCCTCCTCAACCTCAACCCCCCATCCTTATCCTCAACCCCCCTCATCCTCAACCTTTCTCCTCAAACTCAACCCCCATCTTCATCCTCAACCCCCCATCCTCATCCTCAACCCCCCATCCTCATCCTCAACCCCCCTCCTCAACCCCCTTCTCAACCTCAAACCCCCTCCTCAACCTCAACCCCCCATCCTCAACCCCCTCATCCTCACCCCCCTCCTCATACTCAACCCCTCCTCATCCTCAACCCCCCTTATCCTCAACCCCCCATCCTCATCCTAAACCCCCATCCTCATCCTCAACCCCTATTTTCATCCTCAAACACCCATCCTCATCCTCCACTCCCTCAAACTAAAACCCCCTCATCAACCCCCCTCCACAACCTCCCCCCCCAAACACCCCATCCTCAACCCCCCATTCTCCCTTCTCAACCCCCCTTCTCAACCTCCACCCCCCTCCTCAACCTCAACCCCATCCTTATCCTCAACCCCCTCATCCTCAACCTTTCTCCTCAAACTCAACCCCCATCTTCATCCTCAACCCCCCATCCTCATCCTCAACCCCCCATCCTCATCCTCAACCACCATTTTCATCCTCAAACACCCATCCTCATCCTCACCCCTCTCAAACTAAACCTACCTCGTCAACACCCCCCATCCTCAACCCCCCCCATCCTCACTTCTCAACCCACCTTCTCAACCTCAACCCCCTCCTCAACCTCAACCCCCCCATCCTTATCCTCAACCCCCTCATCCTCAACCCCCCTCCTCATCCTCAGCACCCCATCCTCAACCCCCCTCCTCATCCTAAACCCTCCTCCTCAACCTCAACCCTCCCATCCTCATTCTCAACCTCCTCATCCTAAACCTCCCTCCTCAACCCCCCTCCTCAACCTCCCTCCTCAACCTTCATCCTCAACCCCCCCATGCTCCCTCCTCAACCCCCCTCCTCAATCCCTCCTCATCCTCTACCTCCCTCCTCAACCCCCCTCCTCAACCCCCTTCTCAACCTCAAACACCCTCCTCAACCTCAACCTCAACCCCCATCCTCATCCTCAACCGCCTCCTCATCCTCAACCCCCCTCCTCATCCTCAACCCCTTCCTCAACCCCTTCCTCATCCTCAACCCCCTCCTCATCCTCAACCCCCCTCCTCATCCTCAACCCTGCTCCTCATCCTAAACCACGCTAGTCATCCTCAACCCCAAAACTAAACCCACCTCCTCAACCCCCCTCATCAACCTCCCTCATCAACCTTCCTCCTCAACCCCCCTCCACAACCTCCCTCCTCAACCTCCCTCCTCAAACCCACCATCCTCAACCCCCTCATCCTCCCTCCTCAACCCCCTACTCATCCTCCCTCCTTAACCCCCCTCCTTAACCCCCCTCCTCAACCCCCATCCTCATCCTAAACCTCCCTCCTCCACCCCCATGCTCATCCTCAACCCCCTCCTCAACCCCCCCATCCTCATCCTCAACCTGCTCATCCTCCACCCCATCCTCATCCTCAACCCCCCACCCTCATCCTCAACACCCCATCCTCAACCCCCCTCCTCAACCTTAACCCCCCCATCCTCATTCTCAACCCCCCCATCCTCATCCTCAACCCCCCATCCTCATCCTCAACCCCGAATCCTCTTCCTCAACCCCCCAATCCTCATCCCCCCTCCTCAACCTCCCTCCTCAATCCCCCCTCCTCAACACCCCTCATCAAACTCAACCCCTACATCCTCATCCTCAACCCCCCATCCTTATCCACAACCCCACCATCCTCAACCCCCCCTCCTCAAACCCCATCCTTAACCCCCCTCCACAACCACCCTCCACACCACCCTCCACAACACCCCTCCTCAACCCCCCTCATCAACCTCTCTCACCAACCTCCCTCCTCAACCTCCCCCATGCTCCCTCCTCATCCTCCCTCCTCATCCCCCCACCTCATCCCCCCTCCGCAACCCCCCTCTTAATTCCCCCTCCTCAAGCCCCTCCTCAACCTCAACCCCCCTCCTCATCCTCAACCCCTCCTCATCCTCAACCCTGCTCCTCATCCTAAACCACCCTCCTCAACGCCCCTCCTCAACTTCAACCCCCTCATCCTCAACCCCCATCCTCATCCTCAACCCCCCCATCCTCATCCTCAACCCCCTCAAACTAAACCCCCTCCTCAACCCCCCTCATCAACCTCCCTCATCAACCTTCCTCCTCAACCCCCCTCCACAACCTCCCTCCTCAATCTCCCTCCTCAAACCCGCCATCCTCAACCCCCTCATCCTCCCTCCTCAACCCCCCTACTCATCCTGTCTCCTTAACCCCCCTCCTTAACCCCCCTCCTCAACCCCCATCCTCATCCTAAACCTCCCTCCTCCACCCCCATGCTCATCCTCAACCCCCTCCTCAACCCATCCTCATCCTCAACCTGCTCATCCTCCACCCCATCCTCATCCTCAACCCCCCCATCCTCATCCTCAACCCCCCATCCTCATCCTCAACCCTTATCCTCATTCTGAACCCCCCATCCTCATCCTCAACCCGAATCCTCTTCCTCAACCCCCCAATCCTCATCCCCCCTCCTCAAACTCCCTCCTCAATCCCCCCTCCTAAACCTCCCTCCTCAACCCCCCTCTTCAACCTCAACCCCTACATCATCATCCTCAACCCTCCCATCCTCATCCACAACCCCACCATCCTCAACCCCTCTCCTCAACCCCCCTCCTCAACCCCCCTCCACAACCCCCTCCACAACCCCCCTCCACAACCCCCCTCCTCAACTCCCCTCCTCAACTTCCCTCATCAACCTCTCTCACCAACCTCCCTCCTCAACCCCATCCTCAACCTCCTCCTTAACCTCCCCCATTCTCCCTCCTCATCCCCCCTCCGCAACCCCCCTCCTCATTCCCCCTCCTCAACCCTCTCCTCAACCTCAGCCTTCCCATCCTCAACCTTCCCATCCTCAACCTCCCCATCCTCAACCCCCTCATCCTCAACCCCCCATCCTCATCCTCAACCCCCATCCTCATCCTCAACACACCATCCTTAACCCCCCTCCCCATCCTCAACCGTCCTCCTCATCCTAAACCTCCCTTCAAAACCCCTTCCTCAACCTCCCTCCTCAACCTTCCTCCTCAACCTCCCTCCTCAACCTTCATCCTTAACCCCCATCCTCATTCCCCCATCCTCCCTCCTCATCCTCTCTCCTCAATCCCCCTACACATCCTCCCTCCTCAACCCCCCTCCTTAAAACCCCTCCTCATCCCCACTCCTCATCCTCAACCCCCTCAAACAAAACCCCCCTCTTCAACCCCCCTCCACAACCTCCCTCCTCAACCTTCCTCCTCAACCTTCCTCCTCAACCTCCCTCCTCAACCTTAATCCTCAACCCCCCATCCTCAACCCCCGCATCCTCCCTCCTCAACCCCCCTACACATCCTCCCTCCTCAATCCCCCTCCTTAACCCCTCTCCTCATCCTCAACCTCCCTCCTCAACCCCCCCCCCTCTTTCTCAACCTCCCTCCTCAACCCTCCTCCTCATCCTCAACCTCCCTCCTCAACCCTCATCTTCAACTTCCCTCCTCAACTCCCCTCCTCAACCTCCCTCCTCAATTTCCCTCCTGAACCCTCATCCTCAACCCCCCCATCCTCCCTCCTCAACCACCCTCCTCAACCTCAACTGCCCCATCCTCAACCCCATCCTCATCCTCAACCCCCATCCTCATCTGCAACCCTTCATCCTTATCCTCAACCCCCCTCCTCAACACACCTCCTCAACACCCCTCCTCAACCTCAACCGCCCCATCCTCCTCCTCAAAAACCCCCACCCTCATCCCCAACCCCCCATCCTCATCCCCAACCCCCCTCCTCATCCTCAACCCCCCCTCCTCATCCTCAACCCCCCTCTTGATCCTCAACCCCCCTCCTGATCCTCAACCCCCCTCCTCATCCTCAAACCCCCCTCCTCATCCTCAACCCTCTCCTCATCCTCAAACCCCCCCTCATCCTCAACCCCGCTCCTCATCCTAAACCAACCTCCTCAACCACACTCCTCATCCTCAACCCCCATCCTCATCCACAACCCCCATCCTCATCCTCAACCCTTCAAACTAAACCCCCCTCCTCAACCCCCCTCATCAACCTCCATCATCCTTCCTCCTCAACCCCCCTCC
Source organism: Discoglossus pictus (assembly GCA_027410445.1). NCBI lineage: Eukaryota > Metazoa > Chordata > Amphibia > Anura > Alytidae > Discoglossus > Discoglossus pictus. The sequence goes on from JAPZIH010000712.1 coordinate 479,945, forward strand.
ACAACCTCGCTCCTCAACCCCCCCATCCTCAACCCCTTCATCCTCCCTCCTCATCCTCCCTCCTCAACCCCCCTACTCATCCTCCATCCTCAACCCCCCTCCTAACCCCCCTCCTCAACCCCCATCCTTATCCTAAACCTCCCTCCTCAACCCCCCTGCTTATCCTCAACCCCCCATCCTCATCCTCCAGCCCCATCCTCATCCTCAACCCCCACCCTCATCCTCAACACCCCATCCTCAACCCCCCTTTCCTCATCCTCAACCCCCCATCCTCATCCTCAACCCCCCCATCCTCATTCTGAACCCCATCCTCATTCTGAACCCCCATCCTCATCCTCAACCCCCAATCCTCATCCTCAACCCCCCATCCTCATCCCCCCTCCTTAACCTCCCTCCTCAAATGCCCCTCCTCAACCTCGCTCCTCAACCCCCTCCTCCTCAACCCCTACATCCTCATCCTCAACCCCCCCATCCTCATCCTCAACCCCCCTCCTCAACCCCCCTCCACAACCCCCCTCCTTAACCCCCCTCATCAACCCCCGCATCCTCCCTCCTCAACCCCCCTACACATCCTCCCTCCTCAATCCCCCTCCTTAACCCCTCTCCTCATCCTCAACCTCCCTCCTCAACCCCCCCCCTCATCCTCAACCTCCCTCCTCAACCCTCCTCCTCAACCCCTACATCCTCATCCTCAACCCCCCCATCCTAATCCTCAACCCCCCTCCTCAACCCCCCTCCACAACCCCCCTCCTCAACCCCCCATCCTCAACCCCCGCATCCTCCCTCCTCAACCCCCCTACACATCCTCCCTCCTCATCCTCCTCCTTAACCCCTCTCCTCATCCTCAACCTCCCTCCTCAACCCCCCTCCTCATCCTCAACCTCCCTCCTTAACCCTCCTCCTCATCCTCCCTCCTCAACCCTCATCCTCAACCTCCCTCCTCAACTCCCCTCCTCAACCTCCCTCCTCAATTTCCCTCCTGAACCCTCATCCTCAACCCCCCCATCCTCCCTCCTTAACCACCCTCCTCAACCTCAACTGCCCCATCCTCAACCCCATCCTCAACCCCCATCCTCATCCGCAACCCTTCATCCTTATCCTCAACCCCCCTCCTCAACACCCCTCCTCAACCTCAACCACCCCATCCTCCTCCTCAAAACCCCCCACCCTCATCCCCAACCCCCCATCCTCATCCCCAACCCCCCTCCTCATCCTCAACCCCCCCTCCTCATCCTCAACCCCCCTCTTGATCCTCACCCCCCCTCCTGATCCTCAACCCCCCTCCTCATCCTCAAACCCCCCTCCTCATCCTCAACCCCCTCCTCATCCTCAACCCCCCTCCTCATCCTCAACCCCCCTCCTCATCCTAAACCAACCTCCTCAACCACACTCCTCATCCTCAACCCCCATCCTCATCCACAACCCCCATCCTCATCCTCAACCCTTCAAACTAAACCCCCCTCCTCAACCCCCCTCATCAACCTCCATCATCAACCTTCCTCCTCAACCCCCCTCCACAACCTCGCTCCTCAACCCCCCCATCCTCAACCCCTTATCCTCCCTCCTCATCCTCCCTCCTCAACCCCCCTACTCATCCTCCATCCTCAACCCCCCTCCTAACCCCCTCCTCAACCCCCATCCTCATCCTAAACCTCCCTCCTCAACCCCCCTGCTTATCCTCAACCCCCCCATCCTCATCCTCCACCCCCATCCTCAACCCCCCACCCTCATCCTCAACACCCCATCCTCAACCCCCCCATCCTCATCCTCAACCCCCCATCCTCATCCTCAACCCCCCATCCTCATTCTGAACCCCATCCTCATTCTGAACCCCCCATCCTCATCCTCAACCCCCAATCCTCATCCTCAACCCCCCATCCTAATCCCCCCTCCTTAACCTCCCTCCTCAAATGCCCCTCCTCAACCTCGCTCCTCAACCCCCCCTCCTCATCCTCAACCCCCCCATCCTCATCCTCAACCCCCCTCCTCAACCCCCCTCCACAACCCCCTCCTTAACCCCCCTCATCAACCTCCCTCCACAACCTCCCTCCTCAACCCCATCCTCAACCTCCTCCTCAACCTCCCTCCTCATCCTCCCCCATCCTCCCTCCTCATACTCCCTCCTCAAACCCCCTCCTCAACCCCCCTCCGCAATTCCCCTCCTCAACCCACCTCCTCATCCTCAACCACCCTTCCTCATCCTCAACACTCCCTTCTCATCCTCAACCCCCCATGCTCATCCTCAACCCCCATCCTCATCCTCAACCCCTGATTCTCAACCCCCATCCTCATCCTTAACACCCCATCTCAACCACCCTCCCCATCCTCAACTGTTCTCCTCATCCTAAACCCCCCTTCAAACCCCCTCTCCTCAACCTACCTCCTTAATCTCCCTCCTCAACCTCCCTCCTCAACCTTTATCCTCAACCCTCCACCCTCAACCCCCTCATTCTCAACCCCCTCCTCATCCTCAACCCCCATCCTCATCCTCAACCCCCATCCTCATCCTCAACCCTCATCCTCAATCCCCCATCCTCCATCCTCATAGTCAACACCCCATCCTCAACCCCCCTCCCCATCCTCAACCATTCTCCTCATCCTAAACCTCCCTTCAAAACCCCTCTCCTCAACTTCCCTCCTCAACCTTCCTCCTCAACCTCCCTCCTCAACCTTCATCCTCAACCCCCCATCCTCAACCCCCCTCCCCATCCTCCTCCCTCCTCCTCCCCTCTCAACCCCCCTACACATCCTTCCTCCTCAACCCCCCCTCCTCAACCCCCCTCCTCATCCTCAACCCCCTCAAGCACAAACCCCCCCTCCTCAACCTCCCTCCACAGCCTCCCCTCCTCAACCTTCCTCCCTCAACCTTCCTTTCCCTTCCACCTCCCTCCTCAACCTTAATCCCTCAACCCCCCATCCTCAACCCCCCATCCTCAACCCCCCTACACATCCTCTCTCCTCAATCCCCCTCTCTAACCCCCCTCCTCATCCTCAACCTCCCTCTCCTCAAACCCTCATCCTCAACCTCCCCTCCTCAACCCCCCTCCTCATCCCTCAACCTCCCTCCTCAACCCCCTCCCTCTTCCTCAACCTCCCTCCTCGACCTCCCTCCTGAACCCTCATGCTCAACCGCCCATCCCCCCTCCTCAACCTCACCCGCCCCATCCTCAACCCCCTCATCCTCAACCCCTCATCCTCAACACCCCCATCCTCATCCTCAACCTCATCCTCACCCTCCATCCTTATCCTCAACCCACCTCTCAACCCCCCCTCTCAACTCCCCTCCTCAACCTCAACCTCCCCATCCTCAACCCCCTCATCCTCAACCCCCTTATCCTCAACCACACCTCATCCTCAACCCCCCCTCCTCCAACCTCAAACGCCCCATCCTCCATCCCCAACCCCCATCCTCATCCCCAACCCAACCCCCTCCTCAACCTCAACCCCCCCTCCTCATCCTCAAAACCCCCTCCTCACTTTACCCCCCTCTAAATACCTTCCCCTCTACCCTTTCCCCTCACTTACCTCCCATCTGCAGCTCTCCTCCGCGCTCCTTCCGGCTGCGTCTTGACCCAGCCAATGCTAATGACGTGACGTGCATGTGACGTCACGTCATTAGCATATGCCGGGTCCAGACGCAGATGGAAGGAGCGAGGAGGAGCAGCTGCAGATGGAGGTAAGTGAGGGGAGAGGGGGAGGCATTTAGAGGGGTAAAAGTGAGGAGTGAGGTTTAGGGTGAGGAGGGGGGTTTAGGGTGAGGAGGGGGGTTTAGGATGAGGAGGGGGGTTGAAGGAGGCCCGGTGTTAAGGATGAGGATGGGGGGTTGAGGATGAGGAGGGTGGTTGAGTATGGGGGGGTTGAGGGATGGGGGGTTGAGGATGATAAGGGAGGGGGAGGGAAAGAGCCACGGGGGGGTGGAAAGAGAGACACAGGGGGAAAGAGAGACACAGGGGGCGGTGACTTGAGTATAAGCCAAGGGGGGCCCTTTTCAGCCTTAATAAAAGGGCTGAAAACTCGGCTTATACTCGAGTATATTTGGTAAGTCCCATTTAACTGAAATCTCTGGGATAGAGTGTTTTCAATTTTGCGAAATTTAGGTTATCCCGACCGTATAGAAAACTTCACAAAATGTGGGTCAACAATACGGCTTTGTAATAGTAAATACATTTGGAGAAGATAAAACCACCTTTCATAACATTTCTTGAAACAATATCCCCATTCGGCAAGGTTTGTTTATCTCTATAGATATATTTCTCTATTAGTCTTTGAAATACTCTAATTGGCCCCATGGGATCTTAAGAGGGATACATCTCCCTGATATTAGTTAATTTAGGCAGAATCGACATTCTTAATTGTAGCAATTCTGCCTAACAATGAGAAGTTAAATCTCCTCCACTCTGATAATAGATTAGAAATCCTTAAATAAAGTGGCTGTAGATTATACTTACTTTTTTTTTTATTAGATGAGAATTTTATCCCCAACTGTAAAATTGAATTTTGTTGACAATTATACGAAAGTTTCTCTTCTTAATTTTTTAAAGGCTATTTCTGTCAATATTAATACATAGCACTTCAGATTTAGATGGGTTCATTTTATAGTAGGAGACCGTAATATATTAGTTTATTATTTCTTGCAACTTGAACAAAGATTTCATTGGGTCGGTCACAGTAATCACAAGGTCATCCACAAGGACAGTAACTCTGCTTTGCCAAATATTTAACAAGAGATGCCCCCCCTTCCCCGAGCTTTTTGATTAGTTCTACTAATGGTCTCCATTACCAATGCAAAGATCAGAGGGGGGACAAGGGGCATCCCTGCCTAGTTCCATTAGAAATCGCAAACACTTTAGAACAAAATCCGATACCGGAAACAAAAGCATTCACGTTAGTATACAATGCTTTAACTGCATGACTTCCAAATCTCCCCCAAACCGAATTTGTCCAAAACTGCTTCTATATAGTCCCCAGTTGACCCTATCAAATGCTTTTTCAGCATCAATAGATAGGGTAACAACTGTGAAATATTTAGTAGTTCGCATGTGCCGAATACGCTGATCAATTTTTGGAATAGTTATCCAGGCCTTTGCCAGTTTTTAATAAATCCTGTTTGATCCTTATTTATTACATTTTCAATTATTGTGTTTAGCGGCTAAGATAGAAGCATACATTGTGACCATCGGGTAGTTAGTAACAATATTGGGCGATAATTCAAAAACAATTGTTGTATCCTTGTCCGGTTTAGGGATTGTAAGAATTGCAGCGCTTAAAAGTCTCTGCTGGTGCGTTACCCTTATTCTTTTATTTCATTATACAAGAATTTGAATATATTTTATCATCTCACTTTCAAATATCGTGTATATAGCAGTTTGGGAAACCATTCATGCCCTGCAGCCTTGCCAGATTTTTCATTTTGAAATGGATTCATGACTTTCTCTCTCTGTTATTTTTCTTCTTCAAGTTTTAATACTTGTTCCATCGGTATCTTGGGAAGGTTCATTTTATTAAAAAAATTCCGCAATCTTTGATTTAGTTTGTTTAATAGAGTTGGTCTTTACCTTCCAGATTATACAGCAACTGTAGTAATCTGAGAAGATCTATGATAAAACATGATTTACCATTTTTATCTACCATTCTATTTTTTTGCCAGAAGTTTTTTTATTTTTTTGCTGAGCAAGCATTTTACCAGGTGTATTGCAGAACAATAGAATTTCTGTTGATATAACCTTATTTTATTGTCAACATATTTTTGAAGGATCTTTTAAATCCGTGCTTGTAATTGCGAGTTTTTTAAAATGTATACCATTTTAATAGAGATTTTATTAATTGCTGGATTTTCAATCAGCTCAATATAGAGATTTTTCAATGATTTGCCACATATTTTTGATCTGTATGCTGACCATTGATTTAAAAATACCTCTAATCACTGACCTTATGCAAATTCCATAACACAATTTTGGAACGAGACTGACTTATTTAGTCTCAAAGTATAATGAGATTTCTGACCTCAATTTATCTCCATCTTCCCTTGATTTAAAAAAGGGTTGGGTCTATTTTAAAATTTCTAGTCTTGTGAAATTTCCTCACAAATGTTTAGGGTCAGGGATATATAAGCATGATCCGATATGGTAATTGGAAAGATTTTGGAATCCACTAAAAACTGATCAATCTTGAATACTTCTGGTGTCCTTGCTGAAAGAAATGTGTACAGCCTCATCCGGATGAATATTCTCCAGCAATCATACAGTTGTAACTTCGTCAAACTGATATTAAAGTGTTTTGCTGTTCTAATTAACTGGTTGTCTGTTGTCCTTTTTTAATAATGTCTATCTTTCTACCATGTTAAAGTCCCCACATACGACTGACTAATAGATCTTTCTTAATTTTTGTAACATGATTTAAAAATTTGATAAGGATCTATTTTGGCCATAGTTTGGGACATAAATATTTACAATTGTATATTGGACATCATTAATTAGATATATGCATTAATTGATCTTCCTTCTTTGTTAATCTCATTATATTCTTCTATATTCTTCTTTTATCACATTTTTTTTTATTGGTAAGAATAGCAACCCCTTTTGACTTAGATTTACAGCCGGAGAAAATTCTGTTCTCAAAACTTTCCAAGATAGCCGTGGTGCTTTTTTATCTACAAAATGTGTTCTTGTGACATGCAATGTCTATGTTTGCTTTGTGGAGGAAGTCTATTATGGTGTGTTTTTAAACTGGATATTAAGGCCATTCATTTGTAGGATATATATTTCAGAGCCATATAGAAAGTAGATACTTAAGCAGTGAACTCTATCCTAATCCCTGCCAATTCCATATATATCTTTTACATCCCCATTACTTGATGATTCTGGAAAATTGCCTCCTCAGTCGCTCCAAGCTCCCCCTTCCTGGTAATAAATTCGATACAAATGACAATATTCACAGCTTTTATAATTATACAAAGACATTTTTTAGTAAAACTAGTCCTCTTCCCTTGATTCCTTTACTTCATATCTTATCATACCACAGACATTTTCGTCTCTTTTACAAAGATTATTATGTTTTGACCATTGCAATTTAAAATATGCATGCAAAACAATAAAAATAATTTCTATAAAAGCAATGACATCTCTTGAGAGTAGATGTATAATCTTAGATACTGTGATTGAGGATTTTACTACCCTACATTTTGAGAGATACAAACTGTTTAGGGAGTCAGACCAAGATGCACTGTTTCTATATCTTACTCATATGTCTATAGTTGTCTTCAGTTATATAGAGCTATGGGTTTTTACTTTCTACTCAATCTACCTCACTCCCAAAAAAGAAGGAGGAAAAAAAATCCTCTGTGTCCTTAAATTTATACATTTATCCATAAAGTGTAATCTGCCTCATATTTCCCTTCTGTGATATTCTTTTTATATATGCGCCCCTCCTTCTACAATTTAAATTATTTTTTTATCTATAAATTGATTATTCGTTTTTATGTGAGTAATACTACCACTTATGTCAAACGTATTGTAAATCTTAAGTGACAAAAATGACACATGTACCTAATCTACTTGTTTACCAAAATGTATAATTCCCCACATAAGTGAATACTAAATTATTTTTCCCTATTACTTTATTATATTAATTTGTTGATTGTTTCAATATCTTATTTTCTTTATTGTGACTTTACATCAAATATTATAATTTCCCCCTATGGTTAAGTGCAAATCACTTCATATACCCAAATAAGAAAAAGAGAAAAAAGAAAGAGAAGAAACTCCAAACATCAGCTGTAAGATTCCCTCTTAGACAGTAAATATCATACTGAGTCAAGCTCAGACTTCCTGCCATGTGTGTATAGGATTAAGAATCCCTGCAGGGTGTTGACTCCATTTAAGAGTGGATACAAATTGAATTGACCAATCCTTCAACAATTGTTCCCCTTCCAGAACAGAATTGACTGTAATTCTTTGGCCCTCTTTCATAATTAATAACTTTACAGGGAAACCCCATCTGTATGTAAGATTTACTCTTCTGAGGGTGTGATTTCTCTATATTCTCTTCTTCTAAGAGAATCACTTGATAAATCAGTAAAAATCTGCAGACCTTCATAAGGTGGATCAAGGATCTTATATCTTTAGAAGCTCTCAATATAATTTTCTTAAAGGAGAAATAATGTAATTTCAGAATCGTATCTCTAGTCTCTCGAGATAGTCTTAAGCAAGGAATTCTGTGAATTATGTCAATTCTATTCTCATCTACTTAGTTTGTCTGAAAAAGACGCCGTACTGACATGGACCACCCCCTCATGCACTGAGCAGGACGCCGTACTGACATGGACCACCCCTCATGCACTGAACAGGACGCCGTACTGACATGGACCACCCCCTCATGCACTGAACAAGACGCCGTACAGACATGGACCATCCCCCTCATGCACTGAGCAGGACGTGGTACTGACATGGA
>JAPZIH010000712.1:493392-557431 GCA_027410445.1 Discoglossus pictus
GAGCTATCGAGAGGTACGCCCCGCAGGTCCTGGGGGCCGAGTGCCGATCCGAAACATATATCGATGACCTCCATCGACGATTTCAGCGCCCGTCAACGTTGTGACACGTCGGAGGTTAGAAATAGTTATTAGCCTGCAGTGAATTGTTCTCACCACCAGGTGGTGCTGTAGAGCAGATTCAACCCCTAAGTGCTTCTGCCCTGTCGTGCAGCAACGACATAGAGTAGATCGAGAAATCTCTACCTCCTTCTGAACTAAAGCGACCAACCTGTCCTAAGATGGGACTTTTGCAAACTGTTACTTGCTTCTCTCACCAGATCCCAAACAGAAAAATGTCATTGGGTCCATTAGTATTGACAGCAGCTACAGGGGTGTGTGAGGGAAGTGATCTCGAGAGCTCCACCTGCAAGTCATTACAGCAAATGTGCTTGTTTTACCCGTCTGTTCATCAGCATAGAAAGCAAAGCACAGAAATAATGCTGCAGAAGGTGGGCCATATATGGGATTTATTGCTACCTGTATATTTCCTATGCAAGTCATTATTGGAAAGAGGAACTTTATATACAGAATTATCATTTATATTTGTTTTCATGTAGTGTTTTTAATATCTTAATCCAATGATAATGCTTTGAGATGGGCTCTCCAGAGTTTCTTTAAAGAAACATAATTTTTACCTTCCTAATTAAGACTTTTTACCTTAATTACTGTCAATATAATGCATGCAGAAAGGTTAAAAGATGGAGGCTGACATTAGAAAGAGGGCTTAGGAAAAAAACACCTTCTTCAGGGTTGTCGAGTTCGGTCCTGGAGAGCCCCACAAAGGATCAATGTGAAAGTTATGGAATTTGCCTAATAATCCAGTTATTGCTCCTGTAAGTGTATTCCTTCATATAAGAGCCACTTTTATGTTTAAGCTTAGCCAGGAGGTGATTAGATTATATGGCATGCTCTGTGGTAATGAGCTCTAGAACTGGATGGGTAAAGGGGAGTTTGGTGGCTGGTAAAATTCCTGGGTGAAACATAATGGACAAATAGTTACTATTCAGATCTGATATAAAACTCTGCATCCCTTTAAGTCTTTTCAGTTATCAGCTCCTTCTTATAGAAGAAAGTGATGGCTTCATGTATTAAGCGATTTCCTTAGTTGAGCTGAAGGAACACATTTGGAAGCTACATTTATGTAAATAATCCATAGCACACTGTAAGGGTTATATTTGGAAACCTCATAGCTGAAAATTGACAGCAGAACACGTTGCTAATCCATCTGGAGGGCAACCGATTTCACTTGAATGGCCTTGTATGCGGACCCTCAAAAGGGGCCTGTAAGCTTGTATACAAGAAAGTGCCTTGTCACTGTCACTCCCTGTAATGCATTGCACCCCAAGAGAAAAACTACTAACACCTCGCAATAAGGAGAATCAAAAGGAAGACCAGATAAGTTGTGGGTACGTATAGTCAACTAAGCGGACATATTACCAACATTCTAAATAAATACATAGCAATCCTAAAGTCGGACTTGGATCTTAATAAAGTTATCGGACAAAGAATGGAGACTAGCTGGCAAAGATCAGAAACAGGGACAAATAGTTAAGAGCCATTTTGGGAAGAACATCAGAAGATCAGCTCCCCATGGGTACCTTTCAATGTGGACATTGCAGTATATATGAAAAAGGTTGACAAAGTCGCAGACCGCACTGGTAAAGATATAAAACTTAACGTTTTTTTACATGCAACAGTAAGGCTGTGATATATTGTTTGGAGTGTTCTTGTAATATGAAATATATTGGGAGGACCAAAAAGGAAATCAGAAGATGACTGGGGTCGAACACCTAGGACATATTCGGAAAGGTAGGTCTGATAAGTAAAAAGGAAAAGTACTACCATCAGTAGCCCAACATTTTCTCCAACAACACAACTCAAGACCAGAAATCAGTTGTTGGATCCATCACATATATAGTTGTGAGCGTACGAGTTGCTGCTAATGCTGCGGGCTCGCGCAGCGAGCCTGCGGCCCTCGCGAAGCGAGGGCACTGGGCGAGGTACTCAGTTGCTGGCATGGAGCACCGTAGGCGCTCCATGCCAGCACCTGAGGACCTCGGAAAGTTCACGTCGCAACCCAAAGAGCACGACACACACATTACGACACTCACAAACAACATACGACACACGTTCACACACATTACGGCCTCGCAACACTCGGACGCAACTCGCGAACATTACAAAATTTAAAACACAATACCTACACCAAGAGGGAGCACCCAGGACCTTAAAAATGTAACTTACACCTTCATTTTACTCGAAATAAAACAGTTTAGACAGTAAACAATTTCCTAAGCGACACAAAAAATGGCCGACGAACAAAACTAAAACGAGGCTACACACGAGGTTACCACACATTACGAACTCGCAAACATCGGACGCAACACGCCGACATACAAACATTTAAAACACAATAAATACACACAACACACACATAAAAAGATTACCTACAGCAAGAGGAACCATCCAGCACCTCAAAAAAACAAGTTACAGCTTCATTTCAATAAAAATAAAACACTTTAGACACTAATACAATCGCTAAGCGAAAGAAAAAATGGCCGACGAACAAAACGAAAACAAGGCTACAGCACTCTCAACACGTTAAACACCACAACACACTCGCAAACCAACACACAAAACTCGAAAAACACCACGAAGCACCGACGGATAATCTGCAAAGACGCATAACACAGATAACCCGGCATTTTACGCCAATGCGGAAGTACACCACTACGCTAACGGATTCGTCTCGCGCACGCACACTCTTACACTGCACGCATTCATCACGCTTACACAGCAGCTCCACACCACTAATGCTGCAGCAACATGAAAACAGATTGTCAGCTCTTCAACCCAATGCTTCAAAATAGATAAAGTATAATCATTTATTCATATATTATATATTTTACTATTACACACCAAACAGCATTAGCTACCTTACGATTTGATTGCCGTCATTTTTTTTCGACGGGCAATTCGCCTAGTCAAAAAATAAATCTGGGAATAAGAGGTGGAAGCATAGAGAATGAGCCTGCTCAGGCTGAAACAAAAATGGATTACTCTACATGATACAGTGACACCTAAAGGCCTGAATGAGAATAGCAGTTTTGTTCCTTTTCTCTAACTCTGGTGAGGATGCCAATGTACTAGTAAGAAGTTATTCGGGAGTACTTCCCATGTAAGTCCGAAATAAATAACAACCAACTATAATGTACCTTGATTATGGTATACTAATAAATACTCTTTTCTCCCATTCCCCTATTGTCATACAGAATAATCCAAAAGTCCACAGTAGACGAGCTTTGTGATCTGATGTATGTCTCGTGATGCATTATTGATTAACACTGGATCAACTACAGCCTGCTCTGATATCAGTTAATGGCTAAACTATGCACACATTCCCATACACATCATATATACTTATATCTACAAACTCCAGAAACTAAGCTAAATGGATGGTATAATATATTTCACAATGTCAATGGATATAGGCCCCACAATCGTATTCAAAAACCTCTTTACAGAAAAGTAAGGTTCCCATTGTCTGATCACGCTAATCCACATTCCATGGAGGTCAATGCAATTCATAGCAATCTGTGAATATGAACATACCAGCATATCGTAAACCATAATCCATGTTCCACATGGGATGCAAAGAGGGGATCTCTCCTATTATGTGTCAGCGAATGCTGGCAAAAGCATTCCCAGTCAAATAACAGGAATGGTCTCAAGGATTTGTTAACATTTTAAACTAGGAATCATTGTGCAATATATCATGTTAAAGTGTATTGTGTTACTCATCATATTATCACATTAAAATAAATGATACTTGGGGGCTGTTTTGAAGGAATGTCTACATGAGAGGCACTGGGAATACCTTACACCTTATACATTTCCTTCACAATGCTTTCATGGACCATGTGATGGGAGCTAGCTATCTGCATATAAAATATCAGCATTACATAGGCCAAGATCCAAGACTCTGTAGCCAGGCTAGATTAGGTTAACATTGTGACCAATAGATGGAGTGCTGTTGAGAAGGCACAAATATATGCGCAGCCCCTATGTCCTTCTCTGCCTAGGCACAGGGGCCTAATCCCCTGTGGCTGGCCGCAGTCTTCCTGCTGGTGGTGGTGGTGGTGGTGGTGGGGGGGGGGGCAGGGGGAGGGTACCCCCTGAAGTGGCGGTGGTGGAGGCATGGTGGGAGGAGAGGAGGGGCCGGTCTGCGGGTGGCCGAGGGATGCATCCGGGGTGGAGAAGGCAGGGCTGTGGAACCAGAGCACATTGCATGGTCTCCTTGGAATGCACTCTGGTCCACCCTAATCCTGAGCAGCCCGGCCAGGCAGGATTCAGTCATCCGAATTGGCCTCCTCATCTTCCTATTGCACCTTGCCAGGCTGCGCATTACCTCTGCATGATCCTAAATCCCCTGAAGCAACACCACCCACAGACATATGAGGGCCAGCATCTCCACCTGCGCAGCCTGGCCTGATGTGGGGGATGAAGGCCCATGGGGCATGGCCAGGTAAGGAGGTGGCGGTTTCTGAGCTGGGAGGGTCTGGGGCAAAACTGGTGGTGTGGGTGGTCCCGGTGGTGGTGGTGGCGACCAGCCCAGTGCACTGCTGTGGGGGGGAGGTGGTGGCTGGCTGCTGGCATCATCACTCCAGTTGGAGGGCCCTGACAAGATGCTCAGCCTTTGAAGGGGGGGATAGTGATGTTAATTCCCAGCGGTGTTGCCGGTGGTCCTAATGACATCCTCTGAGCTAGGGCCCTCAGGTTTTCTTCTTTCCTCTCCCCCTGCATCTGTTCCTGCTGGGCAGGGGCTTGCTCCTCCACTTCCTGCTCAGATGGAGCCCACGCCCCTGCCTTCTTGTCTCCTAACTCTATCTTGATTCAGGCAGTGTTCTGTAACTGTATAGGCTGCAGTGGGCACATCAATAAATGGACTCCCTATTGCTTGATTACTGTTGTTGAATGACAGTGATTTATCCCTTGTTAATTCCATCGAGCTGACATGTCAGTGGTCATCATGTACATGTGTAGTGTGTGTGATGCACATGTGGTGGCATGTTGGTGTATGCGATATTCACCTGACATGGAGGCTGCTGGGCCACCGGACCTGAAGCTCCAGCGGTGGCACCTGTTAGAAGTCCTTTGCGACCCTTTCCCGCTCATTATAGGTCACAGTCTGGTTCTTGTCCCCCTTGGCCATCATCCTCCTCACCTTGGCCCTGATGTTGTCAAATCGGTGCTTAATGTACCTCACATCCCTTGGCGCTGTGCCTACAGCTATAACTTCAGCTGCTATCTCTTTCTATACCCCAGCCCTAGGCCCTAGCCTAACTTCCCTCCCCCTGCAAGAATCACGGGAAGGCCACGGATAGCAGCAAGGAGGACCACATACTCCCGGTGTATAATTGTGGGCCTCTTGCCCTCCCGACAGTGGATGGTGATCCTCATCTCCCTGAAGCCTGTCTCTCCCCCAAACTGCCACCTCCCCTGATATTAGACTCTTTCCCCTCTGTCCCTCTCCTACGTATGCCTGGTGTTCGGGCCAACCTGCCACAAACTGCCATTGCCTCCGTCTTCACCTCCGTCTGATTGGGCCCCCCGCTGCATTTAAAATTGAAATATCCTGCCTTGTGTCCTTAAAGGACCCACGCTAACCAAAAAATGAACCCCTGCTATGGGGGTACTATAACCCCCCCCCCCCCCACAGCACCTAAAATTAACCCCATCACTCATGGAGGTCTATATAGACCCTCATGAGACTATAATTAACCCTATCAGCCCTATAGGGGTCTATATAAACCCCTATAGGACACTATCAACCCCTATATTAACACTGTGTGCCAAAGTTTTTTTTTTTGCTGGGGCCATGTCTGCGAAAACTTCGAGGAGGACGGGGGCATTGCTGGATGGGCATTTTTGAATGGTAAGTGTACTATTTAGAGTATATTGTTTTATGTGTTTTTATTTATTTATTAATTGTAATGTTTCTTTTTTCCGAGGTGTGCCAGACCTGGGGACATTTTTGGAGGGCCCTTACTCGGATGAAGAACAGAAAACCATCGTCGCTGGAGGGGCATTTGGTCAAGGTTAAGTGGTCTTACTTACACTATTAGTTTTAATTAGGGCGGTGATTTTAGGTCTAATTATAGGGGGTTTTAGTATATGTAATTATAGACTTTATTATTGTACTAGCGACTTGCCCATCAAAAAATGACGGTAATAAGATTGTAAGGGCGGTACATTTTGTTGGTGTTCCAAGATGCTTTGGCGCTCATTGCGAGCTTCCTGCTGAGCGCCTTTGGCGCTCATTGCGAGGTTGTTGGTTGTTTGTGTGCTATGAGTATTGCTTTTTTTTGCTAATGCTAATGAAATAATGAATAAAATAATGTATTATTATACTTTACCTATTTTTAAGTAATATATGCAGGAAGCATTGTGCAGAAGAGCTGGCAATCTGTTTTGATGTTGCTGCAGCATACAATGTGTGTTTGGAGTGCTGTGGAGCTGCTGTGTAAGTGTCAGTAATGTGTGCAGTGTGTAGTGTAAATAGTGTGCGTGCGCGAGCCAAATCCGTTAGGGTAGCTGTGTACTTCCGCATTGTGTAAGTTAGTGTTGTAAAATGGTGCCTAATGTGTGTTACGCGTCTGTTGCTGATTTGGCGTCCTTGATTTTCGTAAAATCCGTAGCTGTTTGGTGGTCTTTTGCGTCTTTAGAGTCCTGGAGCCTTGTTTTCATTTTTTCGGCTGCCATTTTTTCTCTCGTTTAGGGGATTTTCGGGTATCTAAACTCTTGTATTTTGAGTCAAATTGAGGTGTAACTTCACTTTTCGAGGTCCTCGGTGCCCCCCCCCCCCCTTGCTGTGGGTAAGCTTTGAATGTGTTTCTTGCTGTGTATTTATCGCTTTTTCATGTTTTACATGTGCGTCGGGTTCTCGGAGGCGGTAAGGTCATATTTCTTCGCGAGGTCGTCAATGCTTTTTTTTTTCTAAGTCCCGCGTCTCGTACTTTGTTTTTTTATGTAAGTCCGTAAATTATGCAGGTCTGCAGTTGCTGGCAAAGAGCGCACCAGTTCGCTCGCATGCTCACAACATATATATGTCATGTAATGTATTTCGATTTTTTCTGTAATTTCAAGTTTCTTTTTCCTGTAATGTACGGCTTTCTTATTTTGTGTAAGTCTATGTTTTTTTTGTTGTCCCTTCTTGGTTGTCTTTTTGTGTGTAATTCATGGGATAACTAGGTACTTTCTATATATGGGTGATAGATAGGCTAGGGTAGGGTGTTACACGGGATAGAAGAGGCGTTAATATGTGTAGAGGGGGGCTTTAATAGGGTAGAGAGGGTTTATAGGATAGGCGATCTTTACTGGGTACATTTGGAGTTAAATAGGCCAGCCAGGGTTACATAGGACTAGATAGGGATAACTCTAATCATAGATAGGGTTAAGTGGTTAGTGATAAGGTTAATTAAGGTATCGGTGAGGGTTACATAGGTTTAATTCGTTAGAGGGGATTAATCAGAATGTTAATAGGGTAGGGTTAATAATGTAAGGTAGGGGTTAATAAGGGAACCGTTAGGGGATGTTTAGTTATAGTTAGGGTTAATGGGGTCATAGTTATGGTTACGGGTTAAATTGGGTTAATTTGTTGGGGGGTTATTTATTAGCGGAGGGTTAAA
Source organism: Discoglossus pictus (assembly GCA_027410445.1). Taxonomy (NCBI): domain Eukaryota; kingdom Metazoa; phylum Chordata; class Amphibia; order Anura; family Alytidae; genus Discoglossus; species Discoglossus pictus. The sequence continues at coordinate 501,120 of JAPZIH010000712.1, forward strand.
TAATGGTACAGGGTCTGAAAAGGATTAATAGTGCCAGTGCTTATAAGTGTCATTGAGGACCCGACCTCCATGGCAACTTATAGTGTCTACATACTAGGGGCTTAATAATGTCCTTATCGGGGTCTATATAGCACCCCCCATGAGTGATTGGGGCTTATTTTATAGTTACACCCGCAGCAGGGGTTAATTTTTTAAGGTTAGCACAGGTCCTTTCAGGATCCTCAAGCCAGATATTTGAATATTAAATGCAGCGGTGGTCCCGCTTGGGACCCCTGCATCAGGATTTCATTAAGGAAGCCTGTGGGAGCACCAGCAGGTTTTATTGCCCACATGATGATGGTCTCATTACCTATTGGCTCATTGTAAGCAGTAGATACGGGCTTGCATTCAGAAGCCCGGCTCTGCTTACTTTGTAACCTGGGTTTCTGATTTCGTATCTTGGGCAGTGAGTTTTGACCTTGGCCAATTGAATAGCATCAGAGATGGAAGGGAACGAAACCCGCAACTCAATTTCAGACATTTGGACGTCAGCGAGTGAGTTGCGGACTTCTAATTGAATGGGGCCCTGTGTGTATGGCTGGCTAGTTACACATTAAGATTTGAGAATTAATAAAGTACTGTGTGATGAGATATAATATAATCCATTATTGGTTGCTCGTCCCTGTTCTATCTCCTCATCATTACCTGACAATGCAAGTCAATAACTTTTCCTAATTCATGAGAACATTTTCTGTAAAAGTACATCTTGATACATGGTACAGGAGAAGACATATGTGATACATTTCAGATTATTTTGAGTTTGCATTTTCCAGAAGTCAGAAGTCACATTAAGAAAGGTGAAAAAAAAAGCATGAATGGTGGAAAAACACATTACAGTCAAAAAAATTAAGAAAAAAAAAAAAGAAAGGGTTCATTGACAAGTACTTACTCTACACTCTAAATCTCTATTTGAAGAGATTTCTTTAATACATTGGTTAGTGCTATAATCAATAAAAAAAAATATAAAAGATATGAACAGCAAGAGGGACTTATGGCTCTTAGGCCAAATAAGGCAGATAACGATCTCACTCAGGGACCACTAAGAGCTTAGTCATCATCTGTGAGTGAGGAAACCTCTTTCATAATTAATAAAAACATTTTCTATAAAGGTAGATCTTGAAACATGGTCCTGGGAAAAGCCTAGGTGATACCTTTCCGAGCTATTAAGAGTTTGTATCCTCCTATGACAAGCAACCCCAAATGAAAATATGAAGTAGTAGTAGAGGAGAGAAGCATGAATGATGGAAAAATAAATGATAGTCATAAAAAAAAAAGAAAGGGTTCATTGACAAGTACTTACTCTTTACTGGAAACCTCTCCAGAGATGATATTTGAAGGAGTTTCTTTCATACATTGGTTGGTGCTATAAATAAAAAATAATATATATTTGAGAGACTTATGGCTCTTAGGTCAAAAAGACTGAGTTGCTAAAGGAATAGAAATGAAAAAGAGTGAGAGACTATAGACAAGGAATTGTATTGTCATGGTTGGTAGAGAGGCAGGTGGACCATCCATATGTGAGTCTGGTACAGAGACTGTAGGTCTTCCATGGAGCGTCACTGAGAGAGCAGTCTCTGTGCAGTTATGCATAAATACATCTATCTCTGTGTATCAATGGAGAGGGGCTCTTCAGCGTGTCAGACCTTTTGTAATAATACTATAATTGATACCTTTCTTTTAATATAATCCTTTTTATATGACATGATTTATAAACACATATACATATATATATATATATATATATACATATATAAGCATTTTTAGAATTAAGGCATCGCACATGTTTTTCATTTAGTCATGGTGAAACTGTACAATATAAACGGGTGGGTTTAGAATGAACAATAGTTGATCATGCATGTTTGAGTATTGACAATATTCATTTGGTTTGCATCAGTTCACACTTGAAACAGTGGTGGGACAAGCGTCTTATTTTCTGAACCTAAATACAATCAGCCTTATTAAATTGCGATTCAGTAAATTTAAAGGGACTCTATTTAAGCACACAGCATTTTTTTTTTTTAAGTTAGTGAAGACCTTGCTTTTGGATAGAAGTTCACTAACTAAAAACTTCTGTAAAATAATATGCTGTGTGCTTAAATAGAGCCCTTTTAAATTTACTGAATCCCAATTTAATAAGGCTGCAGATATTTATCTAAAATACACTCAGGTGTTCTTAAGATCTGTCTGAGTACAGGTGTGTCAATAAAGCATTGTATTCAACATTTGGTAGAATCTAGGGAAATCATTTAGTTTGTTTCCCTTGGGAAACAAACAATCTCAGTATGTATTAAGGAAAACCCTTAGATAATGATTTGACTATTTAAGACCCTGATAGAAGGAGGAGGAGGGAGGTGAGAGAGATCTCAGGACAGGCTCTGGAGAGCACAGGCTTATTTTTGGGATTCTGCTATGTTTTACTTTTCCTATAAAGTTGATTTTGAAGACAAGGATTTACACTCTACTCAGAATTGGATTTTGTCACTGATCTGTGGTATTGTATAGATCTGATTCCAGCTTTGTGATATAATTGATAATTATATGATAAAAAAAATAATTGTCTAGACAGGAGATATAAAAGAAACCTTATTGGTAATTGCAAAATTAATACCCAGAATTCATTTTGCAATACAGAATCTATTTTAAATATTCAAGACCGATAAATTAATATATTGTGCTATTAAATCAAATAACAAAAGAAAAAAAGGGACAGAAAAAGTATCCTTTGGAATTGAGGTGCACACCCTCTGCCCAAATCACAATATAGAGCAGCAAAAAATAAAACTTAGCGTTTATTAATATTGGTTAAAACTTGTAATTAAAATCCTGAAATTCTGACGAGATAAAGTGGGTAGGAAATTCTGGAATTATATAAGGACTTATCTGTACGTTAGCTAGAATTATTGGACTAAAGTAAACTTAATATCCTCTTAATAAAAGTGCTGATTCATATGTGACCATAAAGTGCACAAAAAATTAATTAAAGTGGAATACTAATGAGTAACATAGACATAGGTCCAAATGTAGGCCTATGTATTTGCACTGATATATATTGCACTCATACAAAGTGTCTAGTGCTGATAATAATAATAATGGTGATTGCACTTATGAATATTGCACCTTCATAAAGTGAATATTGCTCATTAATAAAGTGTCTAGTGCCAATGACACTTTTAATAATTAATTAATAATAATAAGGATACAATATATATAAAGTGCTAGTGCTTTGCTGAGGATATAAGGTAATAGTTCAGTCATTCATTGTTGGAGAAAGTCCAAACTGAAATAATAATATAATGGTCTGTTCCACTACACAACTATGGAGCTAGGTGATAAACTATCTAGTGCCACACTTGTATGTAGATTTTATATTAATTCCTCTATTTGCGATTAGTGTGAGCAGCATGGAGGAGGATTTAGAGAGATGAGGAATTGGAGAAAGGAAATAGAAATAGAGAGAAGGTAGAAAAAGAGGATGATAGAGAAAGAGTAAGAAAGAAAAAGATGAGTAGTAGGCATAGAGAAAGAAAAGGGAGAGAAGCAAAAGAGGAAGAGAGAGGGAATATGGCAGAGAGAAAATGGAAAAGTAAAAATGATGGAGTACGGAAGAGACAGATGGATAAAGGAAGGAGAGCAGTTGAGAAAATAGAAGAAATGAATAAGGGGGGAAATCTGAAGGAGAGTAGAAAGAGAGAGAGAAACTGCACAAGAGAGAAAACAAGTGAAATAGATCAGGGAAATAATTGGAAAAATAAAGAAAAGAGAGAGGGAAACACAAAGGCTATAGGGCCACAGAGAAGTATAAATCCTGTGACATTGCACCTTATTGAACAGATGATGAACAATTTCTATAATGAATGCTTATGACTCATTCAAGTTTAAGTATTTCTGTTTTCTTTGTTTTTTTAGGAACTTTGGATGAAGAAGTTTTAAGTATCCAGGCTGCAACTAAGGATTTTGTCATAAAAGTATATGTAATGTTATATAAGTAATGGGGAGGTGTATATGGAGAGTTTATATACATAAATAAGATGAGTTATATGGGAACGTTATAGAGCAGTAAACATTAGGTAAGTTGTTATATGGAACTGTAGGAGACGTTGTTATATGTAGTGTCATTAAGAGTTATGTAAACAGTGTATATGGAGAAGGTAACTATAGGGATTTATTACATGGAAATATAGGTGTTAAGTCCATAAGAGCAGTTATTAGATTGTATATAGAGCAATCTAGTATCAGTGAGATATATGAAGTAATACTGGGAGAGGTTATATGATGTATAGTATAGAGTAGGACGGTGTATAGTAGATTTTGAGCATTGTGAAGAGTTTTAGAAAGAGGTAAACAAATATTATATAAATGTATAGGGACAGATTAAAGTAAATAGAAAATATATAGAGAGGTGAAATAAAAGAAGTTAAATGAAATGGTTATTTAATCTATAGGAGTAGAAAAATGACTATTTAAATCATGAACTAAAGATAGTAGGCGCTTTATAAAAAATAAAAGTGTGTTTGGTACAGAGCAGCAATAGGATTATGTAGGCAATCTCATATTGGTTACATGGATTTAATACAATTCTTGTTTTATTATTTTCAGGTAAAAAACACTGTAGAAATGCATGGTGAGTTAGAAGAAAGACCCCCAAATCACGTATACAAATAGCATAACTTATTGTATACACAGTGACTAGTGTAAACTTCCCATCCCATCGGACTATACAATAAATACTTTCCCCCACTGTAATTGTCATATAGACTTCTCAATATACACAGAGGTTTCCCTCAAACGTCTCTATCACAGACCCCTCATCATGACATGATCTGCTATGCATAGCCACATACTGATGGCTGCTTTCTCTAGACATATATATTTACAGATGCTCCTTTCTTAATACAAAGCCTACAAATATTTAACCTGTCAACCAAAGTTCTATCACAAGATCATTTAGCAGTTCTCAAAAAAGGCCTAAACTTTTCACCTACAGGGGATTTTAACCTCTTTGAATGGGTAAAGGACACTCATTTATTCGCCAGGAAATTGGCTTTAAAAAAAGTTTTTCTCCAAAAAAAAAGAACAGAATTCCAATTGAACCTATGCATTCTAAGACTCTGAGAAGTCTTGAAAGCTTATTAGCAGAAAATGAAGAATTTCAGTCTACAGGTCCCTACTTTCAAACCAAAAAGCAAATATACACCATCTCTCAGTATAAGTCCCAATATAGAGCTATTTGTAAATAATGTGGTTTGTGATATGACTAACATTTCTAATAAAAGTAATGTCAACTATAATCTGACTAAAACTGAAAGATTGGCATTAAAACAATTACAACAAGATAACAACATTATTATTAGAAATTCAGGATAAAGGAGGGAATATAGTCATACTTGATAAAACTGACTACATTTTGGAATGTGAAAGACTCCTCAAAGATAAGAAAAGCTATAAAAAATTAGAAAAAGATCCAACTGACAACTTTATTGAGGAACTTAAGGACATTCTAAATAGGGGTTTAAATACCAAAGTCATATGTAAAAATGAATTTGACTTCCTCCTAAATCCGAACCCAAAAATAGCCACTTTTTACACCATTCCAAAAATACACAAGAATCCTAAAAAACCTCCGGGTAGACCAATTGTGTCAGGCATTAAGAGTATAACAGAGAACCCCAGTAAATATGTGGATTCCATGTTACAAGAATTTGTGATTACGTTGGCCTCACATGTGAAAGACACAAAAGATGTTCTACTGAAATAAATGATATTTCAGTTAGCAATGAAGCACTTTTGGTGTCTTTAGACATTGAAGCTCTCTATACAAGCATACAACATCAAAGAGGTATAGAAGCAGTAAATTACTTTCTATCGAAAAGAGGCATTCAATATTCTAATCACAATAAATTCATATTAGAACTACTGGAATTCACATTGACTCATAACTATTTTGTTTTTCTCAATAAGTTTTATCAACAAACATGTGGTACAGCTATGGGCACAGCATATGCCCCCACATATGCCAATCTATACTTAGGTTTGTGGGAAGAGCAAAAGGTGTTCACTGACCAATTGGATCAATATACCCAATACGTGAATTATGGATAAGATTTATCGACGATATCTTGTTAGTATGGAATGGGAATCAAAAAGATTTAAAAATGTTCATTCAAACACTTAATACAAATAATATGGGACTGTACTTAACCTCAGAAATAAGTGAGAATGAAATTACTTTTTTGGATTTGAAAATTGCAAAGTCAGACAATGGAAAACTTCAAACTACTACCTATAGGAAACCAACAGCCACGAATAGCTTGTTACAGGCAGATAGCAGTCACCCTAAATCATTAATTGAAGGGATACCAGTGGGGCAGTATTTAAGAATTAAAAGAAATTGCTCCAGTCATACCAACTTTGAGATTGAAGCCAGAGAATTACAGCACCGTTTTAAGGAAAGAGGGTATAAAAACAAACCCCTAAAGAGAGCATATCAAAGAGCACAAGCAGTAGACAGAGATCTACTGTTGTCCAATAAGAATAAAGAACAAGATGAAGTGGTTAGGTGCATAGGCACCTACAATGGAAAATGGCATGAAATTAGAAAAATATTCAGTGACCATTGGAAGATTCTACTAGATGATGATTATCTGAGGCCTTTTTTGAGTAACCAGGCCCAAATCACTAGTAGAAGATCAACCAACTTGAGAGATATGCTAACTAGGAGTCATCTAGAAGATGCTAGAAATAAGACCTGGCTTAATAGAACAAAGGGCTGCTTTAAATGCTTATCATGCAAAGCATGTATATATGTAAATACCACCAAAATATTCCCCTCAAAAGATGGAACAGAGAATTTTAAGATCCAACAGTTAATAACATGTAAAACTGTAGGGGTTATATATCTCATGCTTTGCAAATGTGTCATGAAATATGTAGGAAAAACCTGTAGAGAATTCAGGCGCAGAATATTAGAACATGTATACAGCATCACTAAAGAATATGACACACCAGTGGCCAACCATGTTAATTCTCAACACAATGGAGATCTCAAAAATATATCTTTTATAGCCATTGACGGTGTTAAACACAATATTAGAAGAGGTAACATTGATAGGGAATTGCTAAAAAAGGAGGCCTACTGGATTTTTACACTTAAGACCAAAAAACCTTGGGGCCTTAATGATGTATTCACCTTTACACCATTTATTTAGGGTGTTTATTCAATCATAAAGGATATCCATACATTATTGATATATTATCAAATATTACGAACATGATAGAACATGCTACAATGATAATAAAATTTCTTTCCTCTATTTTCCTCATATAATAAACTTAAAGGAAAAAAGGAAAAAGGAACAAAGAGGTATCAATTGAATTGATGTGATCTCTAATTTATATTTATTATGTGTATATATGATTTAATAGATATACTGCACAGAAGAATATGGTATATTTCCTATACTATTATATTGAGAACATCAGCCTGTATATGTTGGTGAACAAATACAACAATGCAATATTTAATAATAATTACCATATATATATTTACTATTTTTCTCATATTTATGGTAAATTGTAGTATAATATGTCACTTTTCCTTCCCCCATTGGGTATCAATATGATTATAACAAAACCTATATATTATAAGTATTCATAAGACACATATAGAAGCTAATGCTGTATTACATTAAGGACATAGTCCTTCTTTTAATTCTGCTATGCCTGTAAAGTCTGCCTCTTAAAATCATTATAATTGCAATTGAATTATTCTGGTTCCACTTATTTCTCTCCATATTATCAGCTTGATTTTAACATTATACATATTTTCTTATATAACCACATTTTAATAGTCTCTGAGGTTGCTATAACAACCATTGAGCATAAATAGCTCCTCTGACACTCCTCCGGTAACCCCTGATGAAATATTCAGAAACGTGCGTCGGGTTGCACGTACTACGCCGCGACGTCGCTCTATGACGTCACACGCAGACGCATAGGCCACGCGCGGGTAGTTTTGGAGCTTAGGCGTTTTGTAATCAAATAGACTAACCATCTATAGTATAACGATTTAGTAATTCTATCCACACTAAAGGGTTCCCATCCCTCTGAAGGGCAATTACTGCATTATTGAGAGTCTGGGTATATAGATTATAACATTGTCCCTTGTAGATACCGTAGGAATATTTGGCTCCTCTCCTCCTGTCCTCAAGAGAACATTCTCTTTACTTCTAGGAAGTGGTCTGATGGATCAGGATCCTTTTTACCATATCCATCAGCTGCATGAAGGAGTATGGATATTCAAGCTTCAAGTAGCTATAAATAAACACAATAAACAATTTAAAGAGTTTGGTACAGATGTATAGTAAAATGTATTAATTATAATGTTTGTTTAGAGGATGGGAAGCTGAGCAAGACAGGGTGTGGGATTATGCTGTATTAAAGGCACAGACAGAACTATCAAATATATTAGTTGGGGACCAAGAACGTTCAGATCCTCTAGGCTATTCATTGTACCCATCCCATTAATAAAATATAGATATACTTTACCACATTATGTTAGCCTGTATAAAGATCTCCATCAAATGAACGAAGACTCCACAAGTCGTTGGCGGGTATCTTTACGGGGCCAATTAATTAGCTGCAAGTCATACAGGCTCCGTTACAGGCTATGGTTTTCAACCTTGAGGGAATTTAATAGGGCTGCTACACTATTAAATAAAAATTAACCCTCCACAAAAAGCACTAATTACAAAAATAATAAATAAAACCTACCGTATATACTTGAGTATAAGCCACGTTTTTCAGCCCTTTTTTTAAGGCTGAAAAGGGCCCCCTCGGCTTATACTCGAGTCACTCTCCCCCCCACCCCTGTGTCTCTCTTTCCCCCCATGTCACTCTAACCCCCTGTGTCTCTCTTTCCCCCCTGTGGCTCTTTCCCTCCCCCTCCCTTACCATCATCAAAACCCCCCTCCTCATCCTCCGCTCCTCATCCTCAACCCCCCCTCCTCATCCTAAACCCACCTCCTCACCCTAAACCCCTCTAATTACCTCTCCCTTTCCCCTCACTTACCTCCATCTGCAGCAGCTCCTCCGCGCTCCTTCCATCTATGCCGGGACCCGGCATATGCTAACGACCCAACGTCACATGTGCGCTACGTCATTAGCATTGGCCGAGTCATGACGCAGCCAGAAGGAGCGCGGAGGAGCGGAGGAACAGCTACAGTTGGAGGTAAGTGAGGGGAAAGGGAGAGGGGGAGGTATTTAGAGGGGTAAAGTGAGGAGGGGGGTTTAGGATGAGGAGGGGGTTTAGGATGGTGGGGTTGAGGATGAGGAGGTTGAGGATGGGGTGTTGATGATGAGGATGGGGGGGTTGAGGTTGAGGAGGGGGGCTGAGGAGAGAGGTTGAGGAAGGGGGTTGAGGAGGGAGGTTGAGGAGGGGGGTTTAGGATGAGGAGGGGGGTTGAGGATGGGGCGTTGAGAATGGGGGTTGAGGATGAGGATGGGGGTTGAGGTTGAGGAGGGGGGTTGAGGAGGGTAGTTGAGGAGGGTGGTTGAGGATGGGGGCTGAGGAGAGAGGTTGAGGAAGGGGGTTGAGGAGGGGGGTTGAGGATGGGGGCTTAGGAGGGGGGTTTAGGATGAGGAGGGGGTTGAGGATGAGGAGGTTGAGGATGGGGGGGTGGAGGATGAGGATGGGGTTGTTGAGGTTGAGGTGGGGGGCTGAGGAGAGAGGTTGAGGAAGAGGTTGAGGAGGGAGGTTAAGGAGGGAGGTTGAGGAGGGGGGTTTAGGTTGAGGAGGGGGGTTGAGGATGGAGGGTTAAGAATGGGGGTTGAGGATGGGGGGTTGAGGTTGAGGAGGGGGGTTGAGGAGGGAGATTGAGGATGAGGAGGGAGGTTGTGGAAGGGGGCTGAGGAGGGAGGTTGAGGAGGGAGGTTGACAAGGGCGGTTTAGGATAAGGGGAGGTGTTGAGGATGGGGTGTGAAGGGAGGTTGAGGAGGGAAGTTGAGGAGGGGGGTTGAGGATGAGGAGGGCGGTTGAGGGGGGTTGAGGAGGGGGGTTGGGGAGGGAGGATGAGGAGGGGGGTTGAGGAGGGTGATGAGGTAGGGGGAGGGAAAGAGACACAGGGAAGGTAGAGGGGGGAAGAAACACAGGGAAAGGAGAGGGGGAAGAGACACAGGGAAGGGAGAGGGGGAAGAGACACAGGGAATGGAGAGGGGGAAGAGACAGGGGAGGGAGAGGAGGGGAAGAGACACAGGGGAGAGAGAGTGGGGGAGAGACACAGGGGAGAGAGAGAGGAGAAGAGACACAGGGGAGAGAGAGGGGGGATACAAGAAAGGGGCACAGAGGGGACACAAGAGGGGGAAACAGAGAGCACAAGAGGGACACAGGGGGCAGCACATTTCCCACCCTCGGCTTATACTCGAGTCACTATGTTTTCCCAGTATTTTGTGGTAAAATAGGTGCTTCGGCTTATACTCGGGTGGGCTTATACTCGAGTATATACAGTAATTACAAAAAATGTAAAAACCCTATATTACAAAAATAATTAAATATTTATTACAATAGAATTAAAAAAATACAGGAAAATAAATAAATATTACAGTAAAATAAAAAACAGTATTACCAGAAAATAATAAATAATTAAATAAAAAAAACTAAATTAAACCAGTAAAATAAAATAATTGATAATCCTTACCTATACAAAAGTTGCTTTAGCAATGATCACCAAAGCCCTGGTCCTCACTTTTCTACCCTGGACCTATCAGGTTATTCTTCTTGATAGTAGCCATCATGACCTCTTCTTGCTTGATTGAAGCCAATGTCCTCATCTTCTGGGCTTGGAAATAGCCCTTCAAAGATAAGAACTGCTGCTCCAAAAAAATGTAACTCTAATTAACGAGCTCCTCCTACGGAGAGCTCCCCTAACGCAAACAGCTTTTGCCGCACTTTTGTGACTTAAATAGTAATTTTTGAGCATCCTGATTGATTGAAATGTGTATCCATCATATTTCAGCGAATCTGAATCATTTTTCAGATGTTACCCTGCTCTTTTAGAGTGGGAATTTTAATTTAACCAATCAGATTACTCAGATTGATGGACCTTATCAATCTGAGCATTCTGGTTGGTTAAAAACATTCCCACACTAAAAGAGCAGTGTGACATCTGAAAGTTTCTGATTGGTTGAATTATGATATACACATATTTCAGCCAATCGTAATGATCATAAAATACTGTTTAAGCTGCAAAACCCATTTAGTTAGAGCATTTTTTTCGAGAGCAGCATTTTCATTTTTGGAGTACCATTTCCAGGCCCGGAAGATGAGGACATTGGCTTCAATCAAGAAAGAAGAGGATACAAGACTTCTATTAACATAGATATTCTGATGGCAGAAAAGTGAGGGCCAGGACTTTGGTAATCATCACTGGAGGAACTTTAGGGAAGGTAAGTATTATTATTTTATTTTACAGGTTTACTTTTTTGTTTTATGATTATTATTTTATCGTAATCTTGTTTTTATTTTCTTGTAATTTTTTTATTTTACTGTAAATTTTTTGGAATTTTTATTGTAATATTTCTTTTTATGATTATTGGTAATTTAGATTTTGTATCTTTGGTAATTCATTTTGTTGTGTAACTAGGGTTTTTTACAATTATTATTATTTTTTTTAATGGCATAGCTGTAGTGCTTATTAGATATGGTGCCATGGGGATCCTTGAGAACATAAATTGTTAATTTTAGTTTACAATATGGGTCCTTTAAGAAGCCCCATGGTATAGGGTTAATGTAGTATACCATGGAGGGCCTTTAAGGAAACTCCTGGTATAGGGTTAATAGTTAATACCAGGTGAGTACTTGGTACATGGTGGTTAAATAGATATACTATTGGGTCTATATAGACCCCATGGTACTTATGCATAAAAAGATGTTAAAAAAAGATATTAGGGGTTGATTGATGAGAATACCATGGGCGTCTTTTAAGGATGCTCATGGTATAGGGTTCGTTGAAGGACCTCCATGGTAAATTTTAATATAGTACAACATAAAACCACTGGTCAATACACCTTTTAATCTAATCATTATTTAAAAAAGTAATCCCTTTATAGCATGTAACACAGCTTTTGAGGTTAGCATAAGATGGCTATGCATAAGTCAGTTTACCTACCCACAGATAGTACTGTTTGGATCTTTGGATCTCATCAGTATGAGGCTGGTTCCCAACTAAAACTGGGACTTTTGTGAAAAGGCTACAACTAACAAAATAATTTTTACTTATGCAAGGCAAATAAGTGATAAAAGCTTTCCACTATACAGAGTACAAGAAGAAAAATAGTATATTATATCTGTGTACATTTGTATGTCTAAAAACAAGTTAATGCATTTCCTGTTTAACATCTTAAGAAATGCATTGAGCCTCATTCAATTCCGAGTCCGCAAGTCTAGTGATCTAGGATGTATGTCTGCAGGCCTGCTGTGGGCCCACAGCAAGCTAGACTTATGGTGCTACTCAATTGGACAAGACTGCAAGTCCCGTAAATCATGCCATCGTATGTAGCATTTTGAGGCGTGAACATGATCAATTAAGCAAGACATCAACTCCTGATGCAGAAAAAGCCAATAGAAAAGGAGCACATCATCATAAAGTCAGTAAAACATGGAGTTTACATGTCAAACAATTAGCGTTTCAGGGTCCGTATGCAACCGGATCCGCAAACCTGCAAAGTACATAAAAATAAATATGAATGAAGTCAATGTTCTAGTCCATGTGGGTGGACGGATGTATTAACTCAATGATTCCCATAATTGATATAACCCCAAAATGGCACATAAAAAATAAAATTTTCTTTTGCAGAATTACGGGCTTGAGACTGTTGTGCAAATAATTCTAATGTCTTCCATCATGTTCCCTGTCATTTACAGTGCAGAATAGAATTTATATTTGCATTTACAGTGCTACGCTTTGCGGATCGTATCTGGTACTCGTAGGATTTGTGCCGTGTACGGGTGTGAAAACATTTCCGGGCTTGAGGCATCGCAGCAATTGAATCGCGAGTTGCGATTTTAGCCATTGTAACTCTTGAGGACGTGAAAGATCAAAGGCTTGGACGGGTTTTAACTTGCAATGTTAACATTCACAAGGAAGAAATTGAGTATATAGGGATGACCCAGCATCAAAGTGCAGAAACCAGAAAGACCTTTTATTTTATGAATAAAGTAAAATCTTATTTAAAATATGAAATGCTTTCTATATGTCAATGTGGTTGTATTAAACATATACTAATTATACTAAGAAAGCTTCAATTGCCAGGGTCAGGCATCCACACCATGCTTACGTTAAGTGGTGCCTCCCCCCTATATCCTATGCAGCTTAGGTCACAGAAGGCAGTGATATAATAGCATTAGTGACTCATATGAGTTCACTCACCAGATACATTTTTTGGGGAAAAGAAATTGTTAGATTTACATCAAGAAAAAATGTGTATTATTTGTATTTTATTCATCGTATAATATTAATTTCAAATATGGGACAAACTTCAGAAGGTAAGTTGAATTTATGCAAGATATCATCATCTATATTGTATGTATTACATACCACAGTAAACCATGTAACAACCACCATTTCATTTCTCTCCACTAACAGTAACAATTTTGACAAATGACTTTATAGGGACCTATTATGCCCCAGTTTATTAGCACTCATAACCCCATCAATAAAGACCCCCATGGCATCTATACAGGACCTTCATGGCCTATGTTAATGGTATATGAAAGCATCCCTGTAAACTTTTATAATCTAGCAAATATTGCTCAAATACCCATGGTATTCTACATTAACCTTATACCATGGGGGTCTATATAGATCCCCATTGTAAACAAAAATTAACCCCTAATGTGCCATGTTGGTCCTCAATTATCCCCATTGCACTATTTGTATTAAACGCTACACCTACAGCCCTATTAAATTAGAAGCCCATAGCTGCATCAGCAAGCCTGTAAGGACTGCAGGCTTGAAATTCGGCTGTGTTACGGAGCTATTAAATTAGAACATGCCGCAAGTTACGGGCCGTAGACGCAAAGCTGTAAACCATTTTTCGAACGTTAGATGTGCGGCCGTGAACATTATCAATTAGTCAAAGCCTTAGTTTCAGGTTTAGATGGAGCCAATGGCAACCGAGATCTGCATAATTACATCACTGAAAAATGGAGGGTGGATTTCAAAGTCTTACGGGCTTTAATTACGAGTGTCGATCGGACACACATTCCAGAAATAATGCAATATTGATAAAGCCGTAAATATTATATTCTAGTCCCATATATGTATTAACATATTGATTGCAGGGATCGATATAACACAAATATTAAAAATGAAATAAAGTATTTTATATTACAGATTTGCAAGCTTGAGAATGTTGTGCTATTAATTCCAATACCTAACATCACTTTCCTTTTTATTATGAGAACAGTAGTGTGTGTGCATTTGCATTTACAGTGCTATGGATTGAACTTTACCCCACTAGCGTGTCCTCTTAATACCCGTTGGCTTCCTGGCTCAATTTGCTGGTTACGGGGTTGAACACCAGTGAATTTGTTGCAATTTAATAGCACGATTGAAAACAGTTACTGGCTTGACAGATCAAAGGATTTGCCGGCGCACATTTCAAATTCCCAGGTCCAGTAGCCTTTTCTAGCCCTTACCCCACAAGTCGTCAGCGGGTATCTTTACAGGACAAATTTAATAGGCGCAAGTCATACAGGCTACGTTACGGGCTATGGTTTGCAACGTTGAGGGAATTTAATTGGGCTGTTACACTATAGAAAAAAAAAATCACCCCCCACAAAAAGAACTAATTACAAAAATAATAAATAAAACCTAATTACAATAAATTTAAAAACCCTATATTACAAAAATAATTAAATATTTATTACAATAGAATAAAAAAAAAACAGGAAATAAATAAATATTACAGTAAAAGTATTACCAGAAAATAATAAATAATTAAATAAAAAAAATGAAATTAAACCTGTAAAATAAAATAATTGATAATCCTAATCCTTACCTATACAAAAGTTGCTCCAGTAATGATCACCAAAGCCCTGGTCCTCACTTTTCTACCCTGGACCTATCAGGTTATCCTTCTTGATAGTAGCCATCGTGACCTCTTCTTGCTTGATTAAAGCCAATGTCCTCATCTTCTGGGCTTGGAAATAGCCCTTCAAAGATAAGAACTGCCGCTCCAAATAAATGTAACTCTAATTAACGAGCTTCTCATATGGAGAGCTCCGCTGCGAAAAATAGCTTGTCGCACTTCGGTGACTTAAATAGTAATTTATGAGCATTTTGATTGGTTGAAATGTGTATCCATCATATTTCAGCCAATCTAAATAATTTTTTGATGTTACCCTGCTCTTTTAGAGTGGGAATTTTAATGTAACCAATCAGACTACTCAGATTGATGGACCTTATCAATCTGAGCATTCTGGTTGGTTAAAAACATTCCCACACTAAAAGAGCAGGGTGATATCTGAAAAAAAGTTTCTGATTAGTTGAAATACGATGGACACATATTTCAGCGAAATACTATTTAAGCTGCAAAACCCATTTAGTTAGAGCGTTTTTTTCGAGAACAGCGTTTTTCATTTTTGGAGTGCCATTTCCAATCAATCAAGAAAGAAAAGGATGCAAGACTTCTATCAACATGGATATCCAGAGGGCAGAAAAGTGAGGTACAGGACTTTGGTGATCATCACTGAAGGAACTTTAGGGAAGGTAAGTATTATTTTTTTATTTTACATGTTTACTTTTTTATTTTATGATTATTTATTATTTTCTTGTAATCTTGTTTTTATTTTCTTGTATTTTTTTTATTTTACTATTATTTTTACTATTGTTTTAATTATTTTTGGTAATTTAGATTTTATATCTTTGGTAATTCAGTTTTTTGTGTAACTAATTTTTTTTTATAATGGAGTTGTTTTTTTAATGGTCTAGCTGTAGAGCTTAATACATATGGTGCCATGGGGATCCTTGAGAACATTAGTTGTTAATGTGGGTCCTTTAAGAAGCCCCATGGTATAGGGTTAATGTAGTATACCATGGAGGTCCTTTAAGGAAACCCCTGGTATAGGGTTAATAGTTAATACCAGGTGGGTACTTTAAGGTCCCCATGGTACATAGTGGTTAAATAGATATACTATTGGATCTATATAGACCCCATAGTACTTATGGGTTAAAAAGATGTTAAAAAATATATTATGGGTTAAGGAGAATACCGTGGGGGTCTTTTAAGGATGCTCATTGTATAGGGCTCATTTTTACGAGGTTCTTAAAGGACCTCCATGGTAAATTTTAAATAGTACAGTACAATCCCCCTGGTAATTACACTTTTTAATCCAATGATTATTTAAAAAATAATCCCTTTATGTATTATAGCTTACAGGTTAGCACAAGATGGCTATGCATAAGTCAGTTAACCTACCCACAGATAGTAATGTTTTGCTCTTTTGGATCTTATCAGTATGAGGCTGGTTCCCAACTTGATTACCGAAATTGAAATAACACTTTTGGGAAAAGGCTACTACTAACAACATAATTTAGCTTATGGGAGGCAAATGAGTGGGAGAAGCTTTCCACCATACAGAGTGCAAGAAGAAAAATAGTATAATATATCTGTGTACATTTGTATGTCTATAAACAAGGTAATGCATTTCCTGCTCAAAATCTTAAGAAATTAATTGAGCCTCATTCAATTCGGAGTCCACAGGTCTTGTGATCTAGGCCGTATGTCTGCAGGCCTGCTGCGGGTCCGCAGCAAGCTAGACTTACGGTGCTATTCAATTGGACAAGACTGCAAGTCCCGGTCCGATAGCGAAGATTGTAAACCATGCCATCGTATGTAGCATTTCGAGGAGTGAACATGATCAATTAAGCAAGACATTAACTCCCGATGCAGAAACAGCGCACCATCATGAAGTCAGTAAAACATGGAGGTTACATGTCAATCAATTAGCGTTTCGGGGTCCGGTATGCAACCGGATCCGCAAACCAGCAAAGTACATTAAAATAAATATGAATGAAGTCAATGTTCTAGTCCTTGTGGGTGGACTGATATGTATTAACTCATTGATTCCCATGATTGATATAACACCAAAATGGTACATAAAAATTAAATTTTCTATTGCAGAATTACGGGCTTGAGACTGTTGTGCAATTAATTCTAATGTCTTCCATCATGTTCCCTGTCATTTACAGTGCAGTATAGAATTTATATTTGCATTTACAGTGCTCCAGACATGTCTGTAACCCCTTTGCCGATCCTATCTGGTATTCATAAGATTTGTGCCGTTTACGGGTGTGAAAACATTTGCAGGCTTGAGGCATTGCAGCAATTGAATAGCGATTTGCTATTTTAGTGATCGTAACTCGTGCGTCCGTGAAAGATCAAAGGCTTGGACGGGTTTAACTTGCAATGTTAACAATCAGAAGGAATTGGAGCCCGCAAAAAGACAACAATTGAATAGCAAAATAACGTAAGGCCTCCATTACAGAAGCCCGCATCTCCTGAGGGCTCTACTGAATGAGGCCCATTGTTTGCACTTTACTCTTGGAATCTTGGGCCTCTATTCAGTTAAGCAATTGTTAGTTACTGGAGCACATAATGTAGCCCGTAAACTAATTTTCTATTCAATTGGCAACTTTTAGCTACCCACAAACCATTTGTGGATTACAGGTTAAATATTCCTGCAGTTGTCAATCATAACTCCAACCCATCTAAGCATTTGATCTTTCAAGCCTGTAAATGTTACAATCACAAATTGGTAGTCAATTGCTACAGTTCCTCAAGCCTACAATTGTTTTCACACCCGTAAATGGCAAATGTAGAAGAAAATCCAACGGGTAGCAGATAGGACTTGCAAGGGGGTTAAACACCTGTTCGTAGCACTGTAAATGCAAAAAAAAAATCAATACTGCACTTTAAAAGATGGGGAAAGCGAGGAAAGACATTATAATTAATTGCACAACAGTCTCAATCTTGCAAATCTTCAATAAAAAAAATGTTATGTTTAATTTTCATATTAGTGTTGATAATCAAGGAGTTAATACATATCAGGCAACCCACATGGACTAGACCAGTATCGTCATTCATTTTTATTATTTTGTACACTGCCTGAGTTCTAAATGCTAATTGATTGACGTTTAACCTCCATGTTTTACTGACGTCATAATGACAGTCTCATTTGCTATTGGCTGTTTCTAAATCGGTAGCTACGGCCTTGCTTAATTGATCGACCATGATCATGCTCTTAAATGCTACTTACGGGTGCATGGTTTACGATTTAGGCTTTCGGCCAGGTAGCTGCGGGCTTGATCAATTGAATCGATCTGTAACTGTTGCAAATTTTAAGCCTAGGGGCCTAGGTCATGCAAATGAGCTCACAATGTGTTTAATCTAACAGCCATTGTAAACATGGGGACTTTATAGTATATGCCTGTTGTAATATCATAACATTACAAACTTGCTGTAAAGATGTCTATTGGAATATGCCTGTGTACATGTTGCCTCTTTCCCTGCCAGTACCATCTGTGGGTGACTGAATTCAATGTAAAAACAAATTAGCAGGGGAGAAAGTGGCATGTATTCAGTGCTTCTCTGTAGGATAGACTCACAATATATTTATACTATGTTCTCTGAATCCTTAGAACACCCCTTTTCACACCAAAGGCTCTAGCAAAGTTTAAACTGAAAATTGTGTTCTTCTGCAGCTCACATAACTTGCCTCCACTAACATATGTAGTAAAGTATAAAGCTTGGAGAATCTTCCATATTGTCCATGCTAAGCTATGAACTCTCCAAGATTAACACCTTATTTCATTTGGAACACTGCTTTTATGTGCCAACACAAGATGTGCTTTATAACTTTATAACTTTTACATATGTACATTTATATCTCCAAGGGCCCTCCCTATTAAATTCACCAAATTGTAGTTCCTGAAGCCTGTAATGTTGGCCGCAAATGTTATCGCTATTAAATTGGTCTCTTTTAACTACCCACAAACGTTCTGCGGGTTACAGGCTAAAAAACAACTTTGGTTGCCAAAATCTGAACTCCGACCCAGCTAAGCCTTTGATCTTTCAAGCCCGTAAATGTTACGTTCTTTGTTCATGAAACATCTAGTTCTTATATGTTATCCGTCTAGCAAGCAGCATCCATTCTATGTGAGTTTAATAAAATCTAGTAAAATGATAATTACTACTTCTAACTGATAGTATAACAAATAATCAGTAGGGTACATACACCCTAAGACACTTTGGGTTGAGGGTGAATTTAGCTGATCGGAATTCTACCCTGTTGTCTTCCCTATTTGTTTTTCCTTTATTTTTATGTGCATAAATGATTCAGATACTTGATTTTATCATTTTGAATGAATGTTTGGAAGGCCTGTTTCTAATGGATTTGAGGATGAATGAGCATTGAAAAGAGAATTAACTAAATTTCAAATTGTTTCCAGGTTGTAATTAACAGTCTTACCAAAATGTTGAAAACGTTTCCTTTAGAACAAAAATATTAATAAAAACGTCTAAGAAATCCCAGTGAGAAAATAATATATGGCTATAGTCCATATAGTCTGAGTTATTCTGATGTCCTTGGGTGCCTTATAGCACAGATCTAGGACCGCCATTCTGTGCCACCAATAAAACCCATAAAACCCCCTACACCTAGTTAAGCACGTATTCTAACAGTTGCAGAATGTTTCACTCTCAAATAAAACTGCCTTTGGAGATAGCTTGCGAGTACAGAGAATAGACAAGCTCTGTGTGTCTTGCAGCTACAGTATTACCGATACATCTTTCTATATATACACCTTCCCATGTCAGGGAAGAGGATAAATAATACAAAAAGGAAGGCAGGGGGTTGATGACCACTTTGCCTCTTACCCACGACCCCTATGAGCCTGGGTATCCCCCAGGACCCCTCAATATATATTCACCTTCCCATGTCAGGGAAGCAGATAAATAATACAAAAATGGAGAGGGTTGATGACTCCTCTGCCTATGACCCACTACCACTACTACTCTATGAGCATGAGCATCCCCCAGCTTCCTCCCGGTACCTCCATTGCACCTAACATTAACTCTTTAACATTTGGGTCCATATAAAACACATGGTATAATAACCTACAACAATGAGGCACCTAATATTAATCATTATCCCATAAATGTTACTATAGACCCTGATGGTAACCATGGTGGTTCTTATGGTCTCCCATGGTACTTAACCTAACCCTCTACAATGGGAATCCCCATGCACCACATGGCACCCTAACTAATGCCATAGGGGTCCTTATGGACCTCTTTCCGCACATGGGAGTCCAAAAGAACCCCCATAATCCCTGCCGGTACCACCTTGAAAATTAACTAAATCCAAGAACTAAAATAAAAAAATACTCAGTAACTAATTATAGAAGGCTTCATCCCCTTCTCTGATTTCAACCAATCAGAATGTACAGAGTAAAATATGTGCATTCCAAAAATCAGAGTGCTCCATCTTTCCCTGTTATGTCTTTAAGTTACAGTGCCTTGCAAAAGTATTCATCCACCATGATTTTTTACCTATTTTGTTACATTACAGCCTTAAGTTCAATGTTTTGTTAATCTGAAATGTATGTGATGGATCAGAACACAATAGTCTAAGTTGGTTAAGTGAAATGAGACAAATATATACATAAAACAATTTTTTAGACATAGAAAACAGAAAATTGGCATGTGCGTATGTATTTACCCCCTTTGTTACTAAGCCCATAAAAAGCTCTGGTGCAACCAATTACCTTCAGAAGTCACATAATTAGTGAAATGATGTCCACCTGTGTGCAATCTAAGTGTCACATGATCTGTCATTACATATACACATCTTTTTTGAAAGGCCCCAGAGGCTGCAACACCTAAGCAAGAGGCACCACTAACAAAACACTGCCATGAAGACCAAGAAACTGTCTAAACAAGTAAGGGACAATGTTGTAGAGAGGTATAAGTCAGGGTTAGGTTATAAAAATATATAAAAATCTTTGATGATCCCAAGGAGCACCATCAAATCTATCATAACCAAATGGAAAGAACGTGGCAAACCTGCCAAGAGACAGCCGCCCACCAAAACTCACGGACCGGGCAAGGAGGGCATTAATCAGAGAGGCATCACAGAGACCTAAGGTAACCCTGGAAGAGCTGCAGAGGTCCACAGCTGAGATTGGAGTATCTGTACATAAGACGACAATAAGCCGTACGCTCCATAGAGTTGGTCTTTATGGCAGAGTGGCCAGAAGAAAGCCATTACTTTGAGCAAAAAACAAAATGGCACGTTTTGAACTTGCGAAAATGCATGTGGGAGTCTCCCAAAATGTATAGAGGAAGGTGCCCTGGTCCACAGTGAAACATGGTGGTGGCGGCATCATGCTGTGGGGATGTTTTTCAGCAGCCAGGACTGGGAAACTGGTCAGAGTTGAGGGAAAGATGGATGGTGCTAAATATAGGGATATTCTTAAGCAAAACCTGTACCACTCTGTGCGTGATTTGAGGCTAGGATGGAGGTTCACATTCCAGCAGGACAATGACCCCAAACACACTGCTAAAGCAACACTTGAGTGGTTTAAGGAGAAACATGTAAATGTGTTGGAATGGCCTAGTCAAAGCCCAGACCTCAATCCAATAGAAAATCTGTGGTCAGACTTAAAGATTGCTGTTCACAAGCACAAACCATCCAACTTGAAGGAGCTGGAGCAGTTTTGCAGGGAGTAATGGGCAAAAATCCCAGTGCTAAGATGTGGCAAGCTCATAGAGACTTATCCAAAGTGACTTGGAGCTGTGATTGCCACAAAAGGTGGCTCTACAAAGTATTTACTTTAGGG
This sequence comes from Discoglossus pictus, assembly GCA_027410445.1. Classification (NCBI taxonomy): domain Eukaryota; kingdom Metazoa; phylum Chordata; class Amphibia; order Anura; family Alytidae; genus Discoglossus; species Discoglossus pictus. The sequence goes on from JAPZIH010000712.1 coordinate 523,055, forward strand.
GGGTGAATAGTTATGCACATTGACTTTTTCTGTTATTTTGTCCTATTTGTTGCTTGCTTCAGAAAAAAAAAAAAAAAAAAAACATCTTCAAAGTTGTGGGCATGTTCTGTAAATTAAATGATGCAAATCCACAAACAATCAATGTTAATTCCAGGTTGTGAAATATGGTCCCTCATGAGGGGATAGGGTCCATAGGGATCCATAAGGACCCCTAGGGTAGTAGTTAGGTGTCATGTGAGTATATAGGGACCCCGATGGTGTGTTAAGTTTAGGTATCATGGGTGCAGGATAGTATACCATGGGGGTTCATAAGGTGTAGGTGTTCACGTTAGGGGTTCTAAGTAATCCTAAACAATTAAGTTAGAAGTTCATCAACAGCATTGGATTTTAGCAATCCAGACTTATTGGAAGCATTTTTCTGCCTTTACTGAGCATTGAAGGTACGGTACCCTGAGGCTTTTTTGCAAATTTTGAGCCCTTCGAGACATCCGGGCAAACTTCAGAGAGACTTCCGGGTAAAAAATGCATTTGAAAAAGCATTGCAAATTTATTAAAATAGAGTATGTGTGCAAAAAATCATATTTAAAAAGTCAATCCATGTAAATTTCTAAGAAGTGTGATGTAATTTTAAAGAGTTTATATAGACTAAAAGCTTTAACTCCATCCCAAAAAAAATATAATGTTTAAACAATGTAATGTTTAAATGACATTAAGAAAAGTATGATATGCATGAAACAAATTTATCCTGAAATGCAAAGTATAACAATATGGAGATAGTGCTATTTTAAAGGGTGTTCTGGGGGTACTCCTGATTAACAGGCAACTACAGTTATCCGGCACATAGGTGCCGGATAACAGGGGTTTTACTATATATATATATATTGAGGGTATGTTAGTGTTAGGGCTAGTGTAGTATGTTCACATTAGGTAGTAGGTGTTTCATGGCTTTGCTATGGAGACTACTGAGTTTTAGATGTGGAGTCTACTACAAGTTAGACAGTTAATAATGAGGGTTAATTCACAACCCTCATTATTAGGGACAGTTGCTTAACCTCTTGAGCTATCTCTCCACTTGTCTATATATGAGTGACTAAATCCTATTATAGCTAATGCAGGAAATACCCTCACTCAAATTGCACAGCAGATTATAATTAGTACTGTTTTTATGGACACTTGGTCTATTGGGTCTAGTGACTGAACCTGATGTAAGTTGGCCAAGTGACAAGTTGAATCAAAGGGGTATTGTAATGGCTATAAAGAGCTTGTGAAATACATGTTGAATTGTTTTGTTTTCCCTCAGGCGCTAGTTGTATGCCCTAGAGTCCTGGGGCCTCGTTCCACTGAGTTATTTGAGCCTGGAGGACTCTGGGTCCATTTTCCATTTTTAGGCCAATTGTTTTGTGTATAGGGTGTGCATCTATGTAAATATTACATTAAGATAATTGAAATATTCCCCTACTCGTGCTGGCCCCCTACCCCTCGCCCAGACATTCAGGGCTCGTAGTGTCTTATCAACCCCTGCTGTGTCCAGATCCTGACAGTACGTATCTGATAGATGGGGTGGTTCTTCCATGGTACTCTTAAGTAAGTAGGGAGTAGGTTACGAGTGCAGATTCCAGCCAAATCTTGGTAAGGAATATAAGGATACTAGCGACTTGCCCGTCAAAAATGACGGCAATAAAAACTAAAGCCTGGCAATGCTGTTTGCCAAACAATGTAAGCCTCTCCCCCTCTACTTTACTGGCCTTGTGATGAGCGCCTTTGGCGCTCATCACAGGCCTTGCAATGAGCCCCTTTGGAGCTCATTGCGAGTCTCTCCCTCTGTCTACTTCCACTCTCGTGTCTTATTTCCCCCCTCTCTCTCCCTTGTGTCTCCTTCCACCTCGTCTACCTCCTTTGTATCTCCTGTCCCCCTGTGTTTTTACCTCCCTCTCCCTCCCGTGTCTCTAAACCCCTCCCCTGTGTCTCTTTCCCCCTTCTCCGTCCTATGTATCTCTTCCCCCCCTGTGTCTCCCCCAACCCTCCCCTGTGTCTCCCCCAACCCTCCCCTGTGTCTGTTTCCCCCTGGCCTGTGTCTCTTTCCCCCTCCCCCTGTGTCTGTTACGGCCTTCCTCGTGTCTCCATTTCCCTCCCTTATGTATCTTCCCACCTGCACTCTCTCCCCTGTGTCTCTTCCCCCTCCTCTCACTCCCCTGTGTCTCTTCCACCTCCTCTTTCTGTGCCTCTTCCTCCCTGTCTCTTCCCCCTCACCCTCTGTGTCTCTCCGCACTCTGTGTCTTCCACCCTCTCCCTCTGTGCCTCTTCCCCCGCCTCTCTCTGTGTGTCTCGCCACTGTGTCTCTTCACCCCTTCCTCTGTCCCCCCCCCCCTCTGTGCCTCTTTCCCCCTCTCTCTGTACCTCTTCCCCCCTTTCCCTCTGTGTCTCTTCCTCCCTCACCCTCTGTATCTCTCCCCCCTGTGTCTCTTCCCCCCTCTCCCTCTGTGCCTCTTCCCCCTCTCCCTCTGTGCCTGTTCCCCCCTGGTCTGTGTCTCTTTCCCCCTTCCCCTGTGTCTGTTCCCCTCTTCCCCCCCCATTTCCCTCCCATGTGTATCTTCCCCCTGTTCTCCCTCCCGTGTGTCTTTTCCCCCTCCTCTACCTCCCCTGTGTCTCTTTCCCACCTATCCCTCTGTGCCCCCCCCCTCCCTCTGTGTCTCTTCCCCACTCTCCCTCTGTGCCTCTTCCCCACTCTCCCTCTGTGCCGTGCCTCTCCCCCCCCTCTTCCCCACTCTCCCTCTTCCCCACTCTCCCTCTGTGCCTCTCCCCCCTCTTCCCCACTCTCCCCCCCACTTCCCCACTCTCCCTCCCCTCTTCCCCACTCTCCCTCTGTGCCTCTACCCCCCTCTTCCCCCCTCTTTCATCTGCTCTCGTCTCGGGCCGCGCTGCGCGCAAGCATGGCTTGCGCCGCGCTCTGCGCATGCGCGGCTCGCGCCACGCTGCGCGCATGCGCGGCTCGTGACACGCTCTGCGCAATGCGCAGCAGCTTATCATTGTCAAACTGCGATTCGTCTGAAGCGTGACGACGAATCGCAGTTAGACAATTATAATATGTGATGTTCTTAAAGCTCTAAGTGAGAAAATATTAGTGTGAGGATATTTATGGGTGAATTTGCACAAACCCCTAAGGGAAGTAATAAAAAAATGGTAGTGTTTAGAAATATTGGAGCAGAGTTTCTTCACCCAACTGAAAAATTGCGGGAATGAACAGTTATCGTCTTTTATAAAAACACTAAAAAAACTGAATTTGAGTGTAAATGTCTTTGTCACGGGAGAATGGTATCAAATAATGGTGAATTATGGGGATAACATGCCCTCAATCAACACAAGTTTGATTTACTATATAATATTGCAATATGTGTCACTGATCCCTTTTTTTAATCGTCATTTAAATAAAGTTTTTCTTTTAGACCGTTTACATTTTATATCATTTTCCAAAAATAATTTAGATGATTTTTTCAAACAATTATGTAGAATTATTACAACTCCACTAGAATAATGCTCTAAAAATGTAATATCAGATAGTGGAGGAGCTAGTAAATGGGGGGGGCAAAGATATTAGCACCAAGGGTAATTTGGTACTTGATAGGTACCTATATAGGCTAATAAAAAATCCCAAAATATTTGTAGGTGGTCAGTTCACCCCTAGGTTTATCAGAACATAATTTACATAATATGTTTTATCTTCTTCTCTCCCCTAATAAATTAAGACTCTTCATTAAAAGAAGGCCACTACCAATAGCAGAGGGTCTTTGCACCTAAGGCAGTGGGGGGAGTAGGTGTGCCACTGATAACAGAAATGTATCATATTCTACAAATGCATTGGTATAACCTGGTTTCCTGGGCGCTGTCCTGTGCGAGCTTGGCTATAGCTGGCAGAGCACGGTTGGTGATGTCCTTTGTATCACCCAGGATATAATCTGCGCCGGTCAGTTCCACTAACTCTGCCAAATGCTGAGCTGCACAGCTTTTTACAGCAGTGTTTAAGTGACTGGAAAGGAACAAAATAGATTTCATATATGAAAATAACATGTCAGATGCAACTAAAATATCCATGTTAGCAATATGTTTATCTACAACTACAGAATAAACAGTATAAATGTTTTAGTAACAATCATTTTTGGCTAAAGTGCAGCTGAGGAAGAACAATGTACAATCTGTAACTATACTCACATTCCTTACTTTATCAGCGTCTTATCTTACACACTCACTCCCACACACATTGTTACTGATACTTACACACTTGCAAGCATTCACAAAGTTTATACAATCCATGGTGACCACCTGAATCTATGTTACAAAAATAATCTCAGACAACAATGTGCATCCAATATAGGATGGTCTCATGACTGCACGTTATCTGGTGAGGCTCATATAGTGTTAGGGTTATGGCTAATATTGGATTTTAGAGAAGTCTCCTCTCCTTTCATTTGGTCACATAGGACAGTTTGGTCTCTATGGTCTGAGCACTAGGGTTACCCATTTATAGACTCCAGTTGGACTACTGCAGCAAAACCCCAATATCTATGTACAGGTGCTGGTTGACTGGATGACATTTATTTGTGAAATTCATATAAAGCAGATTTATCTTTTATCTTTTCCTCAGTATAACATGAGACTTAATTTATTTTTATTACCTTTTATTAGATTTTAACAACATATAATAATATAAATAAATAGATCAATAGACAATAAATGAAAGAAAAGACAGCCTCCCAATAGTTGCTAAACATAACTCCATCTAGCCCCCAGCAGTAGACAGGCAGTGGGAATGTATTATAGTTTGCTCATATAAGGTATTGACCAGTGATACAGACATCATAATCCCAATATGACAGTTGCAAGGCTTGAACCCGTACTATAGTACAGATGCATTACAAAACTCCTACTCATCCCAGAGAACTTAGAACAAACAAATGCAATCCAAATGAATCATGAGGCCCCCAGGCGCTGCTTCAGGTGCAAACCTCAAAGCAGCGCCACCAGTTTTGGCTAACAGTATTAATGTGTAAATTATCTATAGGCTATGATCCATATTAGCTGAACAGCCCGACAGATTTCCATGACCCCGGCAAGATCCAATGGGCTTTAGAAAAAATAAACACACTGAAACAGCGTTTCTTGGGAAAAATACGGGCCACAGCGTTATTAAAGCAACCATAAACCAATAACCAATTAACATAGTTAACATTGTTAAATCACAGCTCAAATAACATCCCGGAGGAGGAGCCCGGCCCGGTCAGTAACCTCACGCCCTGGGCCCGCGCCCAGAACCTCCCAGTGCTTTCCTAAGCACTCCCATGAGGCAGGGCAACACCCACTTAAGCCCGTGGGCCGGGTGCCTCACCTCCCACCAACCAAAGAAATTCCTATTTGCATCCTAACTTAGAATTCACAGAATCCTAACCCTTCAACTCTTTTACACCCCCCCCTTTTTTTTTTTTTAAACCTAGCTTAAGCTTCCTGAACTTTGCTCAACCAGCCTCACACTCTAGACATACCTTACTTCATTATCTGCTACTTTCCTATCTGACCACCATTTCAGGGGAGGGAGGGAATCAGCTCAATGGCCGGCGCGGAGTGAGGAGTAAGCCAGCGAAACAGGCTTAAGTCCCTCCTCCTCCTCCCGGCCAATCAGCATCGCCCAGGCTCCGCCGGTCACGCAGTGCTGCGTCAGACCCGGCGTGCCTGGGCTGCCTCCGCGCCGGCCAGGAAATGCTGTTCCAAAGCAAATATAACAGTCTATAGATTAGAGGAGCTCCCTTCTTTATTTAATTCTGTTTTGTGCATAAGTGTGCCATTCATCACAGTTAAAACTCCAGCAGGCTCATCGGTGCACCAAGAGAGGCAATATAGGGCTCCCACTCACAATATATACAATATATTCCCTCTTCTGACTGGTGTATTAGTAATGTGGTCCTTAAAACATGTTAAAATAATGTCTACTGTCAGCCCCAAACATCTCAGTGGCCCATCTAGCAGCTCCTAAGTTACTATCTGAACAATAATGTGTAGATTATAGATTTATTTAAATTAAAATAGATTTGCTTATGTATCATATCAAATGATTTTATGAAATAAACAATGTGACACTATTTGTCAAGTATGTACAACACTAACGACATTAGCAGCTGTGTAAGGAATACATTACATTTTATGAAAAAATTAGTTTATTAGTTTATGAACACAAGGATCCATTTTGTGTTTGTTACATCACATCCTGAGAGCTGGTTCATGAGAGGAGGCAACAGACAAAAATCAAATGGCTTTGTTATGTAATTTGATAAGTTTAAAAATGACACCACACTCCTTCCTCGCACAGGCCCAGAAGTAGACAAGCTGCATTAATAGATACAACCACATATCTCTCTCACACACACATAACTTTCACCTATATGTCATTGATTCCTCCAGGGTATAGCAGAGGAATCTAATTTTGTTTTGAAATTAAAAACTAGCATTTTCTCCTGCTTATCTATGCACTCAAAGTTTACAAAGATATAAATACTGTATATATGTATATTTGTCACTGTACAGTGTCATTTAAACAGTACAAGTATATTATGCAAAGTACAGCTATATACACAAGTAATAACTATCATTAATGCCAATGTTGTGCTCTGCATAAATTCAGTGCAGTGTAATACCTGAGCCCCCCATTTATTAGGGCTACGAGCGCAGATCTAGGAATGACGTTCTGTACTACGGTGCTGAGAGTCTTGTCCACATCTTCACGAATAAAATTGTTGGATTCGCCAGCCTTGTGGAGAAGTATCTTGATACAACCATCCAGATCAAAACTCATGTTCTTCTTTAGATGGGTGAACATGTCCCCTAAACAGACAATCGCAGCTCTGGAGACACCCGAACGTAAGTTCTTCACCTAAGTATGATACAAACATTTTTAATTATATTGAGACTTTTGCAATTGAACCCCACAAAATCACACAAACGTTCTCGCCCCACTGTAGGCTCCCCCTGCCCCAATGATGCTCGGGCCCCCAGTACAAGCTCCCCCTGCCCCACTGTAGGCTCCCCCTGCCCCAATGATGCTCGTGCCCCCAGTACAAGCTCCCCCTGCCCCAATGATGCTCGTGCCCCCAGTACAAGCTCCCCCTGCCCCACTGTAGGCTCCCCCTGCCCCAATGATGCTCGGGCCCCAGTAAAAGCTCCCCTGCCCCACTGTAGGCTCCCCCTGCCCCAATGATGCTCGGGCCACCAGTACAAGCTCTCCCTGCCCCACTGTAGGCTCCCCCTGCCCCAATGATGCTCGTGCCCCCAGTACAAGCTCCCCCTGCCCCACTGTAGGCTCCCCCTGGCCCAATGATGCTTGTGCCCCCAGTACAAGCTCCCCCTGGCCCACTATAGGCTCCCCCTGCCCCAATGATGCTCAGGCCCCCAGTACAAGCTCCCCCTGCCCCAATGATGCTCGTGCCCCCAGTACAAGCTCCCCCTGCCAGCAGCTCAGCACTTATTGGCTTCGCCTCTGCCTCTGCGGCTCCCGTCCTCCTGCCGGAACTACTTTCATGGATCAATCCAGTCATGAGTGGATTGATCCAGGAAAGTATTTCCGGCCGGAGGACAGGAGCTGCAGTGGTGAAGCCAGGGAAGGTGCCAAAGAAAGAAGACAAGAAAGAAGGTGAGGAAGAAAGAAGACATGAGGGGGACAGAAGACACAAGAGAGGGAAAGAAGGAGGTGGGAAGGAGACACAAGGGAGGGAGAGGAGGGGGGAAGGAGACACGAGGGAGAGGAGGGGGGAAATGAGACACAAGGGAGGGAGAGGAGGGGGAAATGAGACACAAGGGGGGAGACGAGGGAGGAAATGAGACACAAGGGAGGTAGAGGAAAAAGAGACACAAGGGAGGGAGAGTAGGGAGAACAGAGACACAAGGGGGGAGAGGGGGGAAGGAGGAAACAGGGGAGGGAGAGGGGGAAAGACAGGGAAAGGAAGAGGGGGAAAGGAGGCACAGGAGATGGAGAGGGGGAAAAGTAGACACAAGGGAGGGAGAGGGGGGAAAAGGGGGAGGGGGAAAGGGGGTACAGGGGAGTGAGGGGGAAAGGAGGTACAGGGAGAGAGAGGGGGGAAGGAGACACAGGTGAGGGGGGAAGGAGACACAGGCGAGCAATGAGGGCCCATAGCCTCGCATTGTGTCAAACAGCATTGCCAGGCTTACAATTTTATTCCTGTCATTTTTGACTGGTAATTTCCTAGTATTATATAGAACAGGGAGTCTTGTAAACACCCTAATTACTCACTCAACCCAACACTTAAGTGGACTGTTACAATCCCTTTCTGATGCTATAATACTGTATTATTTTTATATAAGGCATTTAGCAAAGGGGTTTAGATACACTAAACACAGTCATATCTGTTTATACGGGTCTTCATTGGGGTTAGAGATGGACTAACCTTCTGTACAGAGGGCAGCTTGTTAACAGTGGTCTCAGAGGCAGCAATATATGCTGGTTGCAGGTCTGTTACTTCTGATTTTGTATTAATATTAATGTAAAATATCAAGCACACATCCCGCTTCTCCTGGTCCCAACATACCTTGATTTATTATATTCTGCTAGCTACATCTATATTTTTCTTTGAACAAAAAAATAAATAAACCAACCTCCTTAGTAACAGCTGCTCTAATGTCTCGAATCTTTTCGATTGCCACTCTTGGATGGTGTACTGTGAGGCACCGTATTAAATTTAAGCCCTTTATCTTCTTTTCCCTAAAAAAGCAAATAGTAAGAGAGGATTAGACACACAAAATAGATCACAGCGCTCCATAGAATATGGTTTGGGAAAAAGAGATCCAGTATATGGCGGTGGATGATTGAGACAGGAAGTGAATGCAGAAATAAGTAAAAATGCTTCAGTGATAAAACTGGATTTTATATGAATTATGTCATTACTACATTATTCTTTGTGTAAGGGCATTGTAGATTTGGTGGGCTATAAAAGAAGAAAAGTAAAAAAGTGACTTGTTTGTTAAATGGAAGCTAATGCAGAATGTATTTTAGAGATAAGACTGGCAAATCTCCCCACCCGGGGCTCTGAGGTTTTTGGACTTTAAGGATAAATATGTTCATTTACTTTTTCTATATTCCTTCTATATACTAATGTCATACAAACCTCCAATTCTTATACATAACTGAATTTCATTTACAAGGCCTATACAGCCTTTTTTGGATATACGTTGTACTATGGGTTATTTTTTCAATTTCTTTCTATTATGAACAGACAGAATAAAAAAATGGAAGGGGGAGAACCTAAGACAGGGTAACCTTTGAAGGAAAACTGGATGGTGCAATCACTGAGGTCTCACTTGCGGAAATGTCAGTGACATCCCAATGTATCCATATGTCATTTGTTTTGGTGGGAAACCTGCACTACAGTAAGTCCAATAAGTACACAGTCTCTACTTACACAGTTTCATTTTAGATACAGAGTTCTGGATAAGTACTTAGAAAAAGCAGACATAAGATGGCCAAAATCACCAACATCTGCAAAATCTGAGCCATAAATAACTGAATAGTACTGTGAATATAGAAGGTTTTTTTTGCAGTTATGCTACAATATGTGCTCTATACATGCATATGTACATTGCATTTACGATTTATTCAACGTACAGTTTTCAAAATACACTAATACCTTTGTAAACAATTAGGGTAAGTGGGGATGTACTGTATTGTATGTTTTCTTTTTCTTATTTCTGTTTTTTTAATAAACCAACTATTTAGGAAATGAACCAGATTTCAACCACAGAAGAAAATATTGAAAGCAGTGACATGCTGTGTTTCTGAGTATCATGGGACAATGAAAATGTGAAGCCCCTCTCTGTTGCTGTGGCCTTAGGTCTCAGCTGTGAAACATGGCACCATATATGTGAGAGAACTGAAAGATAAAGGGAGGTTCCAGAAGGTGACAATCTCTTTCTCTGTGGCTTTCTGACCCCATTATAGGACTCCTGTGCCCCGGGGTCCGCCAATCTACATACTAACCTAGCAAGGACCTCCATGGCACTAATACTATGGCATCTTATATAAGCCTATATGCCATGGCGGTTCTGTAAAGACCTCTATGGCACCTACAGTTAACCTCCTATCCACAGTTAACTCCTATGCCTGTAATGACCTCAGTGACATCTAAAAGTAACGCGCTATCCATGCGGGTTCTGTAAGGACTCCTGTGGCTTCTCATATACTATACTTAACCAATTAACCATTACCATGAAGGTCATGTAAGGCCTTCAGTGACATGCATAAATTAACCCCATAAATGGACCCGTGTGGTATTCTAAGCAACCCTAACTGCCATGGGGTCCCATGGAACTTATGAATTGACCCCTCAGTACCATGGGGGTATATATAGACTTCCATTGTATCTAAACCTAACTCCCTAACTACCATGGATTTTTGTATAAGAAAGTCAACCCCTAATGTGCCATGGGGATCCTTAAGGGTTTTGGGTTTTGCAGTTTCTCATGTTCAGGATAGAACTGCCTGGTATTTCTGGGCTGGATCACTGTTTTGAGTTAGGTGTTGTTTCGTTCTCAGATTGAGCGCCTCTGACTTTGTTATTGCCTATGCAAATAACCCTTAGGGGTTTTGTCATGCTAAGAGTGATTGTGGGCTCCAGATATGGTCTCCTTGCCAATTGTGTCTTAGAGAGTTCAGCTACACCTCACTGACAAGACCCAAGAGAGTCCAAAACATACATCTAAGATTATAGCTATAAATCACAATTGGGTGAGCAGGGAATTGAATCCCTTCCGCCATTGGGAGGAGGGAATCCCTGGGGTTCCTTGGTCTTGTAGGACTAATTTACAATTGGGTCTTAAACCCCTGCTGATCTCATAATTTGTAACCCCTTGTCTGCAAAGGGAAGGGGTTTATGTACATAGATGTGGGGAGGGGTATATGTTTTAACTATGCAGCCCTGCTGCAGAGACTACTGAGCTGACAGCTCATTGTCTCCTGGAGCAAGCTGATTGGGGACAGTAGGGCATCAAGGCTGAGGTGAAACAGCCCTATTGTGTTTTGCCCAGTTAATGGTGGTCTTTGTAGCAGTTTGGATTAGAAGGGATACATAGCTTGTACAAAAAATGCTCCAACATAAAAAATAAATAACATATCATTCTGATAAACTTTACGTGTACATGGTGCTAATACTAACATGTTTGGTGTATTCCAAGTATCATATGTTTCTTCACCATTTGCCTTTACTTACCATTCGCTGTCAGCCAACAGTCGTAAGGCTTCTACCACAGAGGCCTCGGGATGATAAAGTGGCTTAAGTTTTGATTTATCTGACTCCTTATTACTTGGCGTGCTTTTCACTGTAAATATATTACATGTGAACAATTAGATGTGGGGAAAAAAGGACTACAATTATTAAATAGTATACTCAGAAAATATGCTTTGGGCAGACCAACTTGGCAAAGAAGTTCTAATCAGAAATCGCAGCTATCACATGCTGATGATGTACTCTGATCAGTTACATTAATTATTAAGGTTAAAGTATCTTTGGACTTCCACAAAATAATTTAATGGTATGCATGGTAAGCATCTTATTTGTACAAGGTATTATTATTAATAATATTGTCCCTGTGATATATTAGAAGAGCCCATTTGTATTATCTGCAGAGAGGTGCCACTCACAGCTGTGCCCCAAAGAAGTAGCAACTCCCCGATTATATGGCAAAACTCGGAAGAAATTCAGAGATACCTACACAAGTTTTGTCTTTGACAAATGTCATTTATAGGAATAACTGTAAACTTGCTTTGTATCAATAACAAACTATATCAATTTGCAACAAGTTGTAAAGTATGTATATTAGAGAGATAAAGAATCCCTTTAAAATTGTTGTTAGGGTAATATAGGTCCAAGATATTCAACTGGGAATTGTTCATTTCAGCTTTATGTAGTCTTGGGTGGGTTACACAAATATGCTTTTTTAAAATTTTAGAATTATTATTGTACAATTTGTGCAGCTGAATAAATATAATATTCATGATAATTGATGTTGTATAGCAAAAGTATTCATTGATTTACAAGTTTTTGTAACATGAACTGTATTAACTGCCTTGTATTATTTTGTGGGTGCTGATTTCAGATCTGGGCTTCACAAAAGACCCGCGTGTCACATTTATTTATATAACAAAGACCTGGTGATCAGGACAAAATGTGAGCTCCTAATGTGAGCTGCATTACATGTTATGTTAGCCTGACTGAATGGGTGAAAGGTAGGAAAGAAAGCATTGCCATTTGTAGTTCCCATGATTTGGTGCGAGACAACCAGTCACTTGATTGCTATTTTTGTTTGACTTAAACAGAAAGCTTTTCGAAAAAGCTCAATATCAAGTATCCAAATGTACCTTAGATTATAAGAGTAGTTCCTCATGGAGAAGGTCTCCACATACATAAGTCTCCAGAAAACTGGGAAGATATAGACGGCCAAGGAGGACAGTCAAGCCACAGCACCAAGGGGTGGCCCCCAAGTGACTGGGAGATACAATGACTGGGAGAGGGAGCTCAAGGTCTTTACTGAGCTAGGTGCCCGCTGCTGGGGCTTCAGGCCTGGTGGACCAGCAGGATCCAGCCTCCATGTCAGGTGAATATCACATACACCAACATGCCACCACATGTATATCACACACACTTCACATGTACATGATGACCAACAAGAACACTGACATGTCAGCTCTATGGCATTAACACGGGATAGATGGATCAGTCATGCGCCATTAAATCCATAAAACTGACAAATCACTGTCATTCGTGGTGACAACACCAGTAATCAACCAATAGAGAGTCCATGTATGAGTGTGCACACTGCAGCAGATGCAGTCAGAATCAAGATAGCATTAGGAGCCAAGAAAAATCAAGATCAAAAGCCAAAGAATAGATCACATCTAGCAAATGATAGCTACTCATAGATGCAAATAAGAGATCCAGGTTCAAGCATTGATGTCAGATAGTTAGGAATGAACACAAGTTCTGGGTCCAGTGGTGAGCCAGAGGTGGGGGTGTCGGCTCCATCAGGGCAGGACATCCGGGACAGAGCCCCCGCCCAGCAGGAACCGGCGCAGGGGAGGAGGAACCAAGAGGATCTGAGGGCCCTGGTTACAAGGATCAGTCACATCGGTGGCATTTTGGCAGTGTATGCTATGGCAGTGGACTTGTAAAGTCTCTCAATGACATGTTAAAGAGAGCCATCATTAATACATACACTAGTGTAGCATGTGTTCGATTGCTTGGATCTGGGTGACAAATTACCCTGTCTACCTTCCTAATAATAGAGTCCCCTACCACCAAAACCTGTCTGTTGCTCTGCCTATGCTGCCCTCCCACTCCTCCAGTAGAACTGTTCTCCCGGCTGTTAGAGGGAACAGCTCTATCTGGCATTGCCCTTCCTGAATGGACATCCCCAACAGTTTCACTCAATCTGGCAAATCTAATGGTGTTTGCCAACTCAGAACTGGCCTGCCTCCTCCTGTTCCCCCTGATTCCCCTTCTAACAGTAACCTAGCTACCTCCCTGGCCATCCTCACTAGCCCCAGCTTCTCTCTCCATACTAGGCCCAGCTAAACTGTGCTCCGTGAGCACAACCTCCCCACCTGCAATTCTCCTCTCCAGATCTTCAATTTGAGCTTCCAGAGAGGCAACATGCTCACACCTGTCACAGAGGTATGAAGCCTGGATCATCTGTTCCAGTAGTGCATTCATGAATGAAGCAAAGCTCATTGTACATGTGGGTGGCCTGATATGTACTAACTCATTGAATCACGAGCTTGATCGAAGGCCGAATATTACACATGGAAATATATTTCATATTCCACATTTACTGCCTTGCGTCTGAAGGCCGTAACTCGCACCTAGCTTAAATTGGATTTGAAGGATGCATCCGTTGCAGGTCTCACGATCCAATTAAGGGCTTGGAATGAAATAGTGCTATGAGGGCCCCAATGATCAAATATGTAAATAAAAGATATATTTTTATTGTCATGTAAACCCTCAATATGGCTGCCATATTAACCCTTTAGCACGCACAAAGGCTAGAATGTATCCCCTAAACATATCAAAATCATCTGATTTACATCTGACTCATCACATCTAGATTTGGGAACATGAATAGTGGCTATATTTCAATGCCACAAGACATAGATCAAGTAGCATGAGACCAAATTAAAATGTGAGCCAGGACATTAGGGGTTACAAATTGAACTGGCTAAACCACTACATGATCAGGGAAATTCATCACATGATCAAGCTCAAATACACCAGTGAGCTATTCCAATGGTGAAATCAACCAGGATAATCAAAGCTGTGGTAATTAGCAAGCTATAAAACACCATCATCAACCAGTCATTAGCAAGTCTGAAAAATCATGGATAGAAGCAACTTGAGAGCGCTGTACATGTATGTGAGTAGAGCGCAGTGTCGTAATGTTGCAGAGTGGACAACCGAATGTAAGGCGTGCGGCTGAGGAGTGGCTGAGGCATGACAGAGGGGCGGCTGGGAGTGAATGTGCATGAGCGTGCTGATGTAATCCATGGTGGCCCGGAACCAAGCCAGGCAACTGGCTCATCACAGGATATGCCTAGGATCATGGTGGGGGGTCAGGTAGGGGACAGAGCTCCAGTGGCACAGGGACAGGGGGATGTGAGGGCACCTGCAGACAGGGAGGAGGACTTTGATGTGGGTGATCAGCTGTTGGGGGGGCCAGATGAGGGAATCCTGGAAGGTGTGGAAATCTAAGTGGGGGCTCCTGCCCAGCTAGACCAACGGGGGTGGGGGGGGGGAGCAGGCCCAGGAGCGTGCCAGGAGGCTTCGCACACATAGGCTTTAAAGGAAGAGAGTAACATTAGAGGGGTTAACTGATGTGGAAGTGTATGAGCATTTTAGGAGGAGCTCCATGCGGTCCTGAGGGAGGACCTTTAACCTTCCTCATGGACCAATAGAGCCATCCCAGGCATGACACGGATGTTAGCCGCCATACACTTCCTATCATCTGGTAGTTTTCAGACCACTGTCAGCATAGTAGGAGGAATGTTTCAGGCAAGCATTTTTAAGGTGCCTGAGTACCTTCATCAATGCTATTGTTCTGAAAACTGCAGGATACATCAGTTACCCCCACACTGTGGAAGATATCTTGAAGGTCAAAGCCGATTTCTTTTGAATAGAAGGTATCCCAAATGTGCTCAGTGCTATAGATTGTACACATGTAGCATTGATACCTCCTAGAAATCAGGAAGCACTGTACAGAAATCGCAAACGCTATCATTCCATCAATGTACAAGTTTTTTCCTCTCTCTCAGACTTTCATTTGCAGCCTATCCATCTCACCTTCCTTGCTTTCCTCTCCTCTTCTCTTCTCCCACAAGCTATTCTATCTCCTCCAATCACAATCTCATCCCCTCCCCAACACTCATAAGCAGAAACATTACTGTAAATCACACTCCCGTATTCTCTCACTCTCACTCCTCCTTCTGCTAGCTGCTGGAGACATATCCCCTAACCCAGGTCCCTCCCTCATTTCTACCTGCTTTCAGCCACGCTCTACTCCAAGGGCAGAAAACACCAGAAAAACACAGAATTTGATACCCATCACTTGTCACAAACCCTCCACTCTTCCTTTCTCCTGTGCTCTCTGGAACGCACGATCAATCTGCAATAAACTGACTTTCACTCACAACCTTTTTACTACCAACTCCCTCAATCTACTGGCTCTTATTGAAACCTGGCTCTCCTCTTCTGATACTGAATCCCCTGCAGCACTCTCGCATGGGGGTATTCACCTCAGTCACACACCTAGACCTGGGAACAAACAAGGTGGTGGTGTGGATGTATTGCTTTCTTCTCGCTGTACGTTTCACCTCATACCCCCTGTCCCATCCCTCCAATTTTCCTCTTTTGAAGCTCATACTATCCGCCTCTTCTCTCCTATCTCTCTTCGTGTTGCTGTAATCTATCGCCCTAAAGGTACTCCCTCTCAATTTCTTGATCACTTTTCCGCCTGGCTCACACAGTTTCTTTCCTCCAACATTCCCACACTGATACTTGGCGACTTCAACATTGCCATTGACACCCCACCTCTTCAGCAGCCGCCAAACTACTTGCACTCACCTCTTCCCTCGGCCTCTCACAACTTACAGATTCTTCAACTCACCATGCTGGACACTCTCTTGACCTTATTTTTACCAATATTACCCATACCTCTAACATAGTCATCCACCCTCTCCCTCTATCTGACCTTCACCTGCTTACCTTCAACCTCACCACATCTTCCTCCCATCACTCTTCTTCAACCCTATCCACAATAACCCACAGAAACCTGCTAGAACTCGACCCTACACAACTCTCCACTGTGCTCCAACCTCTTCTCAGCACTATCACCAACCTCAACTGCCCTGAAACTGCCACCTCACACTATAACTCTACTCTCTCTTCCACACTTGACACCCTTGCCCCCATAACTACATGCAGACGCCCTCAATCTCATCCACAACCATGGCACACTACACACACGTTACATTCAGAAGTGCTCCCGCACTGCTGAACGACTATGGAGGAAATCACGCTCCGCAGCAGATTTCCTTCACTACAAGTTTATGCTACGTTCCTACTCCTCTGCCCTCAACCTGGCCAAACAGCAGTACTTTACATCACTAATATCAACTCTGTCCTCTAACCCAAAACGTCTTTGTGCCACTTTCAATACTCTCCCCCGCCCACCACCTCCCACCATCCCTTCCTGTCTCACGGCTGAAGACTTTGCCAACCATTTTACACATAAAATCCAATCTATCCACAAGGAACTCTCCTCTCACCGTGGCTCACACATACTTCACTCTCTCAACTAACTCAACTAACCAACAACACCCAATCTACCCCCCCCCCTCCATTCCCACAGCCACTCTGAACTACTTTACCCCTGCAACAGAAGATTAAGTCTCCATCCTAATATCATCCTCTCACCTCACCACCTGTCCTTCAGATCCTATTCCATATCAGCTCATCCTTTCCCTCTCTACTACATCTTCAATCTTTCCCTAAACACTGGCACGTTTCCATCATCTCTAAAACATGCCATAATTACACCCACTCTCAAGAAACCCTCATCCAATTCTGAGGTTGCATCTAACTATCGCCCTATCTGTCACAACCTACAATGATGATGGAGTATAGAGAATCCTAGTCCTCTTATCTCCTGTAGGTTTTAGACCTAAGATTTGGGAGACTCAGACCAATGGACAGTCTATGTAGATGCAAGAGCATAAGTCCCAGCTTTTGGTAGGGTGCCTGGGAAACCTGGAAGGGAGTCAGAAACGATCTCCTCTACCAGCATATGCCCCTGGGTCAATAATACACCTGCACACAAAGTCTTGATGAAAATTATGAACAACTTTATTTGGAAAACAACATCTTTTAAACAGGCATACAACATTACCAGGAGGGGCTACCTTTAGTCAGCCCCTAACTGCCTCTGGCCAACCATGGGAACCATGAGACTCCTCCCCAGGTCCACCTACTAGGTGAGGCCAACTAATTCATTTGGGCTCTGAATCTCCAGGGCAAAGCATACCTTGGTTCTCTTGTGCCCATGCTATGAAGGCTGAGAAGCCTCAGGCCATCCCATTGTTTCTGGATGCCTGCCTGTCTACTCTCCAGCTGTGAGCTCCCCATTTTTAGTACTCTGCTGGACACTTAGCTAATGGGATTAACAGGCCTTTGGGAACAAAGGAGGCTTGGCTGTTTTCAACGGCTTCCCCTCTACAATATAATAACATAAATTCATATTTACAAATACAACACACAATGTTTCACACACATACAACCAACACATCCCACCAGCTCCCTCACATGACACCCATTACAATGAGCCTAAACATGGAAGGGATGGGAATATGCCAAGTGGCAAACCCACAATACTTTATCCCCTAGACCACAAAATAACAATACAACCCTACAACAGTATAACAGGGGGTCTGCGAGCCCCAAACCCCACTAAGTACAGATGTAGGTATCCTGTACTCCAGTTGTCTTCTAAATGGCCATGTGGAGAGTAGAGTCCGATCATAAAATGGCTCCTAGAGGTGACCACTGCCAGTCCCAATATGGCTGCCGCCTGAGCCATGAACTTTGTCCAAACACAATATGGCCACTGGGTGTGGCCTCTGCTGCCTGTCCCAATATGGCCACTGGCTGATTCATGACACTATATCTCTACTTTCCCTGGCTTCCAAACTGCTGAAGCGACTCGTCTATAACCGCCTTACCAGTTTCATCTCCTCCAACACTCCACTGAGACAGCCCTCATAAAAGTCACCAATGACCTGCTCACCGCCAAGTCTAAAGACCACTTTTTTATTTTGTATCTTCTGGATCTCTCTGCTGCCTTTGACACAGTTGACCATCCGCTTCTACTCCACATTCTCTCCTCCCTCGGCATTCAAGACACTGCTCTCTAGTGGTTCTCATCATACCTCCAAGAACGATACTTTAGCGTCTCCTTCTCCGAGACATCTACTTCTCCTCACCCCCTGTCTATTGGCGTAACCCAAGGATCAGTCCTAGGCCCCCTCCTTTTCTCCATCTACACATCCTCACTCGGCACCCTAATAAACTCTTTTGGGTTCCAATACCATCTCTATGCAGATGACACTCAAATCTACCTCTCAGCACCAGATCTATCCCCCTCTCTTCTAGCACACGTCTCTGACTGAGTCTCTAGTATATACTCTTGGATGTCCGCCCACCGTCTGAAACTCAACATGTCTAAGACTGAACTCTTAATCTTCCCTACAGCTTCAATTCCTCACATCTCTCTCTTTCTGTCAACAATGCCATCATCACTCCCACTTCCCAAGTCCGTTGTCTCGGTGTTCTACTGGACCCTGCCCTCTCTTTCATCCCACACATACAGTCTCCAACCAAATCCTGTCTTTTCCATCTAAAAAACATATCCAAAATACGCCATTACCTTACACAAGACACTACTAAGATTCTAATACACTCTCTCATCATTTCTCGTCTTGACTATTGCAACTCGCTCCTTGTTGGCCTGCCCATCACTCACCTTTACCCACTTCAATCCATAATAAATGCCTCTGCCAGACTCATCTTCAGTACACATCGTTCAGTGTCGGCAGCTCCTCTTTGTCAATCACTTCACTGGCTTCCCTTAGCCTCCAGAATAAAGTTTAAAGTCTTGACCCTAACTTATAAAGCCCTCAACAACAGCGCACCCCCATACATCTCTGCTCTCATCTCCAAATACTCCCCCACACGCCCTCTTCATTCTGCTAATGACCTTCTTCTTTCTACCACTTGTCACCTCCTCTCACTCCCGCCTGCAGGACTTTTCTCGCACTGCCCCTATTCTCTGGAACTCCTGAAATGTTAATGTTATCTTTTTACTTCCCCTATGCCCTACACTTGCGCGACTTTACTCCAAAACTTAACCTGGATTCGGTTCTTTCAAATTCCACTTAAAAAAAGAGGGAAAAACAAAGCCAAAAAGCTAGACACAATCTACTCCCGGGTAATTATCAATCTGCTTCAAGCCACACTGATGCACGACCACAATGTCAGATATAACGTATAATTTTATATAATCTCATAATGTACGAAGGTTTAACTCCAAGTTTAAAAGAAGGAAAGCTTTTTCATTTTACCAAAAAAGGAAGGGAATTACTGTATATACTCGAGTATAAGCCGAGTTTTTCAGCCCTTTTTTTAAGGCTGCATTGCACATGTGACGTCACATGCGTGCCAGGTCAAGGAGCGGAGTCCGGAGCACAAGCAGGTAAGTGAGGGGAGAGGTATTTAGGGGGTTTTAGGTGGAGGAGGGGGGTTGAGGGGGGTTTAGGTTGAGGAGGGGGGTTGGGGTTGAGGATGGGGGGGTTGAGGAGGAAGGTTGAGGAGGTTGTTGAGGATGGGGGGGTTGAGGAGGGAGGATGAGGAGGGAGGTTGAGGAGGGAGTTGAGGACGAGGAGGGAGGTTGAGGATGAGGAGGGGGGTTGAGGATGGGAGGTTGAGGATGGGAGGTTGAGGAGAGAGGATGAGGATGGGGGGTTGAGGATGGGGGGGTTGAGGATGGGGGGGTTGAGGAGGGAGGTTGAGGAGGGGGGTTAGGGTTGAGGGGGGGTTGAGGTTGAGGAGGGGGTTGATGATGGGGGGGTTGAGGAGGGAGGATGAGGAGGAGGGATTGAGGATGGGGGGGTTGAGGAGGGGGGTTGAGGAGGGGGGGTTGGGGTTGATGGGGGGTTGAGGTTGAGGAGGGTTGAGGTTGAGGAGGGGGTTGAGGAGAAAGGATGAGGATGGGGGGTTGAGGAGGGGGGTTGAGGATGGGGGGTTGAGGAGGGAGGTTGAGGATGAGGAGGGAGGTTGAGGAGGAGGGGTTGAGGAGGGGGGTTGAGGATGGGGTTGAGGAGGGGGTTGAGGATGAGGAGGGAGGATGAGGATGAGGAGGAAGGATGAGGAGGGAGGTTGAGGATGAGGAGGGAGGTTGAGGATGAGGAGGGAGGTTGAGGAGTGGGGTTGAGGAGGCACAGGGAAGGGAGAGGTTGGAAGAGACACAGGGAAGGGAGAGGGGAGAAGAGACACAGGGAAGGGAGAGGGGAGAAGAGACACAGGGAAGGGAGAGGGGAGAAGAGACACAGGAAAGGGAGAGGGGAGAAGAGACACAGAGAGAAAGGGGGACACAGAGGGCACAAGAGGGACACAGGGGGCAGCACATTTCCCACCCTCGGCTACCCCCAGTATTTTGTGGTAAAATGGGTGCCTCGGCTAATACTCGGGTCGGCTTATACTCAAGTATATACGGTATCTAATCATTACGGGTACAATACTGAACAAAAAGACATCTCTAGTAAACATATACATCCCTATGACCTCTCCGCACAACTTCTTAATCAAACTACTTAATATGCTACATTCCTTAGACACAGGTAAAATACTAATGTGGGGTGACTTAGCTCTCGACCATGGATTGGATAGATCCAAATACACCTTAAGAAACAGATATTCCCCCAAAATTAGAAAAATAAATAACCTACTGGAAAAAATAGTTTGGTGGATGCATGGAGAGGACATCACTCCACAGAAAGGGAATATACGTATTTTTCACCTAATCACAACTCATACGCCAGAATAGATACAATACTACTTGACTCATAAGCATAGATCTAGATCTGAACCTCAAATATCAATATAGCTGGAGATTAAATTATTTGTTAATAACAAATCCTGAATTTCAAATGTAAATAGAAGCAGACCTAGATTTACACTTCACATGTAATGACCAATCACAAACCAAAATAGGGTGGCTCTGGCTGACTCACACAGCATACATAAGAGAGACTCGACTGAGTAGCATCTACATATAAAAAAAAGAATCATCTCAAATATTTACACATACTAGAGAGACAAAATCAAAATAGCTTCTCAAACTCGCTTAGGCAAAAGATTAAAAAAATTAGGCCATTAAGCCAACACACGATAACCGCCAAGTGAAACCACAGAGGTTTCCTGCAGGCCTCAGTGTGGCCTCCCCTGATTGCTTTGGCAAGAGAGCAAAGGAGAGATCTTCCCATGAGTGGGTGACCGGCTCCGTCAGAGCACACGGGAGACCTCCGCAGCTCGCCATAAGCAAAACATTAGGCCCTCAATGACAGAGGCGCGCTACACACTGCAAATTATCAAGGTGTTTCATATTATCTCTGTATCCTCTTGTGCGATATGGGAAATGATTTTGGGAAGGACTCTGGCAGGGATTAAACACAGAACATTATGATCTTTACTTTTCAGAATCTGAAACAACTAACATTTACTTTAAAGGGATATGGAAGTTTTCAGGATGTTACTAGGTAAATAATATACCTGTAAATATATTAACTTGTATGTCTGTTTTACTGCCTACAAAAAAAATAGTCCCTGTATGGGTCAGCCCTGCAGCTTATGCAGACACAGACTCTAAGGCTGGATGTACAGTGTAGTAACCTAGCCTATCACAAACCATGTCTCAGCAGCATGTTGCTGAGAGATGGTCACTGATTGGTTAGTATGCAGACACCGATTCTAGGGCTGGATGTACAGTGTAGTAACCTAGCCTATCACAAATCATGTCTCAGCAGCATGTTGCAGAGAGATGGTCACTGATTGGTTAGTATGCAGACACAGACTCTAGTACTGACTGTGCATTGTCTCATACTAACCATTCAGTAACTGGAACACATTACAACAGATTCAGCCATACAGAGTCTGTGTCTTCATAAATCATATTCAATTAATAAAAAAAAAAGTTATATTCAATATTAAAATTAAAGATCAGTCTCCACCCACTATAAGGTCAAGCAGCTCCCCTCCCAAAAAACCCTTCCCATAACAGCAAATCTTACCCATTGTTGCTCTACCCCACTACCCCTTTCCAAAATATATATATACACATATATAAACATTACCCCCACACAGCACCCACCCCTCTTAGCATCCATCCTCACCCAGTCCTTGTCAGTAGCCCTCCCCTATAAGCATCCATCCTCGCACAGCACCCATCGTTATCTCCTTTCTTCGTCCCTCATAGAATTCATCCCCCAGCATAGTTTGCTGCCACTTTGTAGCGCTTGCCATCTTCCCTTCTTCCCTGATACACATCCCCACCATACTGAACTGCTCCACACTGTCACCTCTTGGAGCTTCAGTAGAAATGCTCTTATTTAAATAAGCACACACCAATTTCAGGAGTGTATGCAGCCCAGAAGGCACAGGGGGGCCCAAAGGGACCTTAAACTACAGGGGAAAAAATCACACATCACTGGGCCCCCCCAAAGGAGGGCCCTGGTGCACTGCACCACCTGCACCACTGGTTTAACCACCCCTGGGTAACTGATACATTTTCAAATACATTATGTCCCACTAAAGCAATGAACCCTATTTATTTGGGACTTGTTTTCAAGGTTTTCCTTGTTAATTTGTGATGCTGTAGGGGCAGCATTTCACTGATTGTTTATTTCTTTATCATATCTTATTTTTCCTAAAACCTTTTAGACCTGTCTCACAGACAACCCCGCCCTTAATAACCTTATCAGGAAGGAGACAAACACCCAGATGGAGGCTCATACTCTGCTCTAATCTTTGAAAATAAATACAAACTAAAGTGCAAATGTAAGATGTTTTAGAAGCTACACTTAACTAAACACATGAAACCTCAAGACAGGGGAAAAAATTTTGTACTGCAAAAATAAAAAATAAAAAAAAAATTTAAATTGTACAGTGGCCTTTTAAAAAGTGTTGAGGTATTGCAGTCTGTCAAAAAACTTGCGCCTAACGGCTCTTGTCATCAATCAACGTTTCAGTTTCAAAATTATGAAAAATTATCAAAAATTCCAGAATAGTTTGCTTTTTCTTTCTTCATTCACAGTATTTAGTTACTAATATGTATAACTATATATAAAAAACAATAGCTTCGACTTTGCTAAAACATTATTAATATAGTCCTCACGGACATTTTGAGACATTTTACCTCCATCGCATGCTCAGATTATGCCCACAAAATATATCCCAGCTGGTTTCCCATTAGCTGAAATAATTTAATTTTAATTTTAAATTAAAAATCCATTTGTAACTCAATAAGAAAAAGAGGATCCAACTCTGTGGTAAAAGGTAAAAATATTATTTTACAGAATAGCTCTGGGGACTCCATGTTATATAAACATGGGGAATGTGCTGCACAGTTTAGTTAAATCAGATTTAAAATATTAATATTAAAAAAGTAATATTTACATTTTTTGTTTTAAAAAGGTAAAATTGATATAGATGGAAAATGATTGGTCACTTATGCCTAGATCAAGACCAGAATCATTTTATAAATATGAGGTTATGAGTATTATATTATTTGTCCCTAAGGAAGTCAAATTTTCTAGATGAAATGTGTCCAATTATTTTATTATAAGAATATTTTGTTATCTGCAGCAATAAATATTTGTTCATACTATACAATAGTGGTCCCTTCACACTCCTTTTTTTTTTTTTAGGTAAAATTGGTATAATTGGTGCAGTTAGAGGAGGACGCATTAGAGGAGAGGTTATGTAGGGAACAGTTTGTGGATGAAATGCATCAAGCTATTTTTTTGTACGAGAATGTTGTTATTTTGGGGCAATAAATATTTGTTAATACTACATCATTGTCCCTCTGCACTTCATCTTTTATATATTTGATAAAATTGGTATAATTGGTTAATTGGTGCAGTTAGAGGAGGAGGCATTAGAGGAGTGGCTTTTCAGGGAACAGTTTGGGGACAAAACATGTCGGACAATTTTATTGTAAGAAAATTTTATTTTTAAATAATTATTTATTCATGCTAAACCATTGTGCTCCCTTTGCACTCCATTTTTTCATATTTTTAGGTAAAAATTATATAACGTGCAGTTAGAGGAGGAGGCATTAGTGGGGCGGGTTATACAGGAAACAGTTTTGGAGAATATATAGGAAGCAGTTCTAGGAAAGTCTTTAGGGAAAGAGATATAGGGTGCAGTAAGGGGAGGAGTTATAGGAAAACTTTTAGGGGGAGTTATAGGATGCAGTTAGCAGACTAGTGGGGGAGCTAGTGAATGGAGGGCCCCAGTGCAAAATAAGCTGGAGCCCCAACTCAACTTCTCTATACCTGGTAGGTGCTCACACAATACTGAGCCGCACAATACCATACTGAGCCGGGCAATTACATACTGAGCCGGGCAATTACATACTGAGACGCGCAATAACATACTGAGACGCGCAATAACATACTGAGCCGCGCAATAACACACTGAGCAGCGCAATAACATACTGAGCCGCACAATAACATACTGAGCCGGGCAATTACATACTGAGCCGGGCAATTACATACTGAGACGCGCAATAACATACTGAGCCGCGCAATAACATACTGAGCCGCGCAATAACATACTGAGACGCACAATAACATACAGAGCCGCGCAATAACATACTGAGCCGCACAATAACATACTGAGCCGCACAATAACATACTGAGCCGCACAATAACATACAGAGCCGCACAATACCATACTGAGCCGCGCAATAACACACTGAGCCGCGCAATAACATACTGAGGCGGGCAATTACATACTGAGACGCGCAATAACATACTGAGCAGCGCAATAACATACTGAGCCGCGCAATAACATACTGAGCCGCACAATAACATACTGAGCCAGGCAATAACATACTGAGCCGGGCAATAACATACTGAGCCGCGCAATAACATACTGAGCCGGGCAATTACATACAGAGCCGCGCAATAACATACTGAGACGCGCAATAACATACTGAGCCGCGCAATAACATACTGAGCAGCGCAATAACACACTGAGCCGCGCAATAACATACTGAGCCGCACAATAACATACAGAGCCGCGCAATAACATACTGAGCTGCACAATAACATACTGAGGCGGGCAATTACATACAGAGCCGCGCAATAACATACTGAGCCGCGCAATAACATACTGAGCCGCACAATACCATACTGAGCCAGGCAATAACATACTGAGCCAGGCAATAACATACTGAGCCGCGCAATAACATACTGAGCCGGGCAATTACATACTGAGCCGGGCAATTACATACTGAGACGCGCAATAACATACTGAGCCGCGCAATAACATACTGAGCAGCGCAATAACACACTGAGCCGCGCAATAACATACTGAGCCGCACAATAACATACAGAGCCGCGCAATAACATACTGAGCTGCACAATAACATACTGAGGCGGGCAATTACATACAGAGCCGCGCAATAACATACTGAGCCGCGCAATAACATACTGAGCCGGGCAATTACATACTGAGCCGCGCAATAACATACTGAGACGCGCAATACCAAACTGAGCCGCACAATAACATACTGAACCGCGCAATAACACACTGAGCCGCGCAATAACATACTGAGACGCGCAATACCAAACTGAGCCGCACAATAACATACTGAGCCGGGCAATTACATACAGAGCCGCGCAATAACATACTGAGCCGCGCAATAACATACTGAGCCGCGCAATAACACACTGAGCAGCGCAATAACATACTGAGCCGCGCAATAACATACTGAGCTGCACAATAACATACTGAGCCGCGCAATAACATACTGAGCCGCGCAATAACATACTGAGCCGCGCAATAACATACTGAGCCGCGCAATAACATACTGAGCTGCACAATACATACTGAGCCGCGCAATAACATACTGAGCCGCGCAATAACATACTGAGCCGCGCAATAACATACTGAGCCGCGCAATAACATACTGAGCCGGGCAATACCATACTGAGCCGCGCAATAACATACTGAGCCGTGCAATAACATACTGAGCCGCGCAATAACATACTGAGCCGCGCAATAACATACTGAGCCGGGCAATACCATACTGAGCCGCGCAATAACATACTGAGCCGTGCAATAACATACTGAGCCGCGCAATACCATACTGAGCCGCGCAATACCATACTGAGGCGGGCAATAACATACTGAGACGTGCAATAACATACTGAGACGCGCAATAACATACTGAGCCGCACAATAACATACTGAGCCGCGCAATAACATACTGAGCCGCGCAATAACATACTGAGACGTGCAATAACATACAGAGCCGCGCAATAACATACTGAGCCGCGCAATAACATACTGAGCCGGGCAATTACATACTGAGCCGCGCAATAACATACTGAGACGCGCAATACCAAACTGAGCCGCACAATAACATACTGAACCGCGCAATAACACACTGAGCCGCGCAATAACATACTGAGACGCGCAATACCAAACTGAGCCGCACAATAACATACTGAGCCGGGCAATTACATACAGAGCCGCGCAATAACATACTGAGCCGCGCAATAACATACTGAGCCGCGCAATAACACACTGAGCAGCGCAATAACATACTGAGCCGCGCAATAACATACTGAGCTGCACAATAACATACTGAGCCGCGCAATAACATACTGAGCCGCGCAATAACATACTGAGCCGCGCAATAACATACTGAGCCGGGCAATACCATACTGAGCCGCGCAATAACATACTGAGCCGTGCAATAACATACTGAGCCGCGCAATACCATACTGAGCCGCGCAATACCATACTGAGGCGGGCAATAACATACTGAGCCGGGCAATTACATACTGAGCCGGGCAATTACATACTGAGACGCGCAATACCAAACTGAGCCGCACAATACCATACTGAACTGCTTAATAACATACTGAACTGCTTAATAACATACAGAGCCACACATTAGCCACAAAATAAATTATATATCTCAGAAATTATTTACTGTAGAGAAAAACTGCTAGTACAATATATAGCCAGTTTTGTGTTGATCTTTAAAATTAAATCAATTTCCTGCTTGGGTGACAGGGTCCCTTTAATCACTTTAGGTGGTAACAGAGACAGTGTCATTTCTGGTTATTTATTTTTTAGAATATCTAATGTTCAAACTCAATTATCTAACAATTCTATTATTTTTTTAATTGCAACTGATAATAATTATATGTAATTATATGTGTACATGACTGTGAGCATCGCTGTGGCTAATATTTAAAGAAGCAGCAACCCTGAGACCAGATAGATCAGCCGCATGCAGCTCCAGAGAGACCTCGCTCAGCTCTCTCTCTAGTCTTGTGATCAATGCGGTTTACCACTGCTCTCTCAATCACACCCACCCACCCATATTCCTCGGCCTCACACCGACCACAGCAGCAGCAACTCTCCCACCAGAAACAGAGTGTGGTGATCTGCTTTCTTCAGTCGGGCTTGATAAGGCTGTTATGGCCAAACCTACCCAGCAGATACACCAAGTTCCTTATATCCCTTCACCAGACAGCTGATGTCTTCAATTAGATGCAGTATTTAAAATAGCAATGCAGGCTCAGCTTTATAAAAACATCAGGAACTGCTTTTATTGCTGTAGACATTTCATATCAGAGCCGACTTTTTCCTCAGACACACACACTCTGCAACACTCTGTGTATCTTCTGGACTCTGTATAAATTACCACAGACAAGGCCTCATCTGCAAGGCATCACAACATCCACTTCAGTCACACAGCCATATTACCTCCCTTTTCTTTAGGAGTATATGTCCTCAAGATGTCACCTTCTTTTTCTTTGAATGTTGATGTCTTCCAGACATGTCCCCTTCCCTTTCCTTAGGAACATATATCTTATCTAAGACACCACCACAGCAGTATCTCCATTACCTCTCTTTCCATGTAACTGAACTCTCAACTGCCTGACTCTGACAGTTACAGCCGACAGCACAACATTCTAAAATATTTAACACTTAATGAACCAAACATGCATCACACAGAATCACACATCACAAGCCAATCACACATAGGCAAGCAACGTAACATACAGTAATTAGCATAACATAACATAATGTAACTATAAACAGACCGCACCACCGGATCACATGAGTCCAAAAAATGGTGGTCAGGAGGATCCTGACACAGAGAAACTCTCAGATACCACTAGTAAATTATCTATCTATCTA
This sequence comes from Discoglossus pictus, assembly GCA_027410445.1. NCBI lineage: Eukaryota > Metazoa > Chordata > Amphibia > Anura > Alytidae > Discoglossus > Discoglossus pictus. The sequence continues at coordinate 551,644 of JAPZIH010000712.1, forward strand.
TCTATCTATCTATCTATCTACACACCCCATCATGGAGCTGTGGGAAAGACCCAGAATCCTTCACTGCAAGATGACCTAGGCTTGTCTGGAAGTACTATAAACACATGATTCAAATAATAAAGAAACATGGGGCTCGGTGTACTTATAGTTACATAGTTACATAGTTACATAGTAATTAAGGTTGAAAAAAGACTTTCAGTCCATCAAGTTCAACCTGTTAAGATCTCCTCTGATCTGCAATATGCGGATTAGTTATTAATTAAATTATTGATTAAATAATTATTAATAGTATAGTATTGGAGAATGAATAAAGAGTTAGTCCATCAAGTTCAACCTTTTTAGATCTCTATTGATCTTTTTAATTTGGACTATTTATTATTATTGTTAATTGTTAATTATTGTTAATTGATCCAGAGGAAGGCAAACATAAAAAAAACCCCATTGAAACTTTGCCAATTGTCTCATAAGGGGGAAAAAAAGCAAAATTCCTTCCTGACCCCAGAAACTGGCGATCAAATTTCTCCCTGGATCAATATTCCTTCGCTAGTTATCTAGGATAGCCTTGAATGCCCTCTTTATTCAGAAATATATCTAACCCCTTTTTGAAGTTGTCTATCGAATTCGCTGTCACCACCTCCTTTGGTAGAGAATTCCACAGTTTAACCACCCTAACTGTGAAGAACCCTTTTCTTTGTTTAAGGTGAAATCTTTTTTCCTCTAACCTCAACGGATGTCCTCTTGTCAGTTGAAAATCTCTTGCTACAAAAAGCTCACTTGACAAAGCCTTATATTGACCCTGGATGTATTTAAATAACGTAATCATATCTCCTCTTAGACGCCTTTTTTCTAGCGAAAATAAGTTTAATTTTGCTAGTCTTTCTTTATAACTTAGCCCCTCCATTCCCCTTATTAGTTTTGTTGCCCTTCTCTGTACTTTTTCCAGCTCTAAGATGTCTTTTTTGTGAGGTGGTGCCCAAAATTGTACTCCATATTCCAAATGAGGGCGTACTAGAGATTTGTATAGTGGCAGAATTATATCTTCTTCCCTGGCTTCTATACCCTTCCTAATACATGCTAATATTTTATTTGCCTTTGTAGCCGCTGCTTGGCTTTGAGCGCTGTTACCTAGGTGGTTGTCCACTAGTACTCCCAAATCCCTTTCAATATCTGATACCCCTAGATTTGCTCCATTAAGATTATAGATTGCTTGGCTATTGTTCCTTCCCAAATGCATAACCTTACATTTATTTGTATTAAATCTCATCTGCCATTTAGCCGCCCATTTCTCTAATTTATGCAAATCCTTTTGTAGGGAAAGTACATCATTATCTGATTTTATTACCTTGCACAACTTAGTGTCATCAGCAAAAATGGAGACACTACATTCGAGTCCTACTTCAATGTCATTAATAAATATGTTAAAAAGGAGAGGACCCAATACTGAGCCCTGAGGAACCCCACTTATCACATTAGACCAATCGGAGTATGTTCCATTTACAACAACCCTTTGCTTCCTGTCTTTTAGCCAGCTCTCGATCCATGAGCAGATATTTACTGCAATTCCTGTATCCCTTAGTTTGCTCACTAGTCTTCCATGTGGCACTGTATCAAATGCCTTTGAAAAATCTAAAAAGACTACATCCACTGAGTTGCCCTGATCCAAGTTCCTACTAACCTCCTCATAAAAACTAATTAGATTGGTCTGACACGACCTTTCCTTCATAAATCCATGTTGACTGCTACCTATGATCCTGTTCAAATAGACATATTCTTGTATTCTGTCCCTTATTAACCCTTCTAAAAGCTTCCCAACTACAGAAGTGAGGCTCACTGGTCTATAATTCCCCGGATTTGCTCTAGATCCCTTCTTAAATATAGGTATCACCTCTGCTTTTCTCCAGTCATCTGGTAGAGACCCATGGCAGTGGCATGTTTAAGGGGATAGCCCCCGCTAGGCCCAAAGTGTACTAATGGCAGTGACATGTTTAAAGGGTCAGTCCCTGCTAAACCCAAGGTGTACTAGTGGAAGTGACATGTTTATGGCTCAGTCCCTCTTAGGCCCAAAGTAAACTAATGGCAATGACATGTTTATGGGCTCAGTCTCTGCTAGACCCAAAGTGTACTAATGGCAGTGCTACATTTTAGGTTTAGTCCCTGTTAGGCCCAAAGTGTACTAATGGCAGTGACATATTTATGGCTCAGTCTCTGTTAGGCCCAAAGTATACTAATGGCAATGACATGTTTATGGGCTCATTCTCTGCTAGACACAAAGTGTACTAATGGTAGTGACATAATTAAGGCTCAGTCCCTGTTAGACGCATAGTGAACTAATGGCAGTGACATATTTAAAGCTCAGTCCCTGCTAGGCCCAAAGTGTACTAATGGCAGTGACATATTTATGGTACATTCCCTGTTAGACCCAAAGTGAACTAATGTCAGTGACACATTTAAGGGCTCAGTTCCTGCTAGGCTCAAAGTGTAGCCCTAAAGTGTACTAACGGCAGTGACATGCTTAATGCTCAGTCCCTGCTAGGCCCAAAGTGTAGTACTGTCAGTGATATGTTTAAGGCTCAGTGCTTGCTAGGCCCAAAGTGTACTAATGGCAGTGACACATTTAAGGCTCAGTCCCTGTTAGACCCAAAGTGAACAAATGGGAGTGACGTGTTTAAAGCTCAGTCCCTTCTTGGCCCATAGTGTACTAATGGCAGTGACATGCTTATGGCCACAGTCCCTGTTAGACCCAAAGTGAACTGTCAGTGACATGGTTAAGGGCTCAGTCCCTGCTAAGCCCAAAGTGTACTAATAGCATTGACACGTTTAGGGCTCAGTACCTGTTAGGTCCAAAGTGAACTAATGGCAGTAACATGTTTAAGGGCGAAGTCCCTTCTAGGCCCAAAGTGAACTAATGGCAGTGACATGTTTAAAGCTCAGTCCCTGCTAGGCCCAAGGTGTACTAATGGCAGTAACATGTTTAAGGGCGAAGTCCCTGCTAGGCCCAAGATGTAGTAATGAAAGTGACATGTTTAAGGCTCAGTCCCTGTTAGGCCCTAAGTGAACTAATGGCAGTGACATCTTTAAAGCTCAGTCCTTGCTAGTCCCAAAGTATACTAATGGCAGTTACATGTTTATGGGCTCAGTCTCTACAAGACCAAAAGTTTACTAATGGTAATGACATGTTTATGGGCTCAATCCCTGCTAGGCCCAAAGTGTACTAATAGCAGTGACATGTTTAAGGGTTTAGCCCCTGTTAGGACTAAAGTGTACTATAGACAGTGAAATGTTTATAGGCTCAGTTTCTGCTAGGCCCAAAGTGCACTAATGACAGTAACATGTTTAAGGCTCGTTCCCTGCTAGGCCCAAAGTGTACTAATGGCAGTGACATGTTTAAGGCTCAGTCTTTGCTTGGCCCAAAGTGTACTAATGGCAGTGACATGTTTAAAGCTCAGTCCCGGTTACACTCAAAGTTAACTAATGGTAGTGACGTGTTTAAAGCTCAGTCCCTGCTAGGCCCAAAGTGTACTAATGACAGTGACATATTAAAGGCTCAGTCCATGTTAGACACATAGTGAACTAATGGAAGTGACATGTTTAAAGCTCAGTCGTTGCTAGGCTCTAAGTGTACTAATGGCAGTGACATGGTTAAGGGCTAAGTCACCTATGCCCAAAGTGTAGTAGTGAAAGTGACATGTTTAAGGCTAAGTCCCTGCTAAGTCCTAAGTGAACTAATAGCAGTGACATGTTTATGGGCTCAGTCCCTGCTAAACCCAAAGTGTACTAATGGAAGTGACATGTTTAAACCTCAGTCGTTGCTAGGCCCAATGTGTACTAATGGCAGTGACATGTTTAAAGGGTCAGCCACTGCTAAACCAAAAGTGTAGCAATGGCAGTGACATGTTTAAGGCTCAGTCCCTCTTAGGCCCAAAGTATACTAATGGCAATGACATGTTTATGGGCTCAGTCTCTGCTAGACCCAAAGTGTACTAATGGCAGTGCTACATTTTAGGTTTAGTCCCCGTTAGACCCAAAGTGTACTAATGGCAGTGACATATTTATGGCTCAGTCTCTGTTAGGCCCTAAGTATACTTATGGCAATGACATGTTTATGGGCTCATTCTCTGCTAGACCCAAAGTTTACTAATGGCAGTGACATGTTTATGGGCTCAGTCTCTGCTAGGCCTGGAGTGTACTAATGGCAGTCACATTTTTACGCACTCAATCCCTGCTAGGCCCAAAGTGTACTAATGGCAGTGGCATAATTAAGGCTCAGTCCCTGTTAGACGCATAGTGAACTAATGGCAGTGACATATTTAAAGCTCAGTCCCTGCTAGGCCCAAAGTGTACTAATGGCAGTGACATATTTATGGTACATTCCCTGTTAGACCCAAAGTGAACTAATGTCGGTGACACATTTAAGGGCTCAGTTCCTGCTAGGCCCAAAGTGTAGCCCTAAAGTGTACTAACGGCAGTGACATGCTTAATGCTCAGTCCCTGCTAGGCCCAAAGTGTAGTACTGTCAGTGATATGTTTAAGGCTCAGTGCTTGCTAGGCCCAAAGTGTACTAATGGCAGTGACACATTTAAGGCTCAGTCCCTGTTAGACCCAAAGTGAACAAATGGGAGTGACGTGTTTAAAGCTCAGTCCCTTCTTGGCCCATAGTGTACTAATGGCAGTGACATGCTTATGGCCACAGTCCCTGTTAGACCCAAAGTGAACTGTCAGTGACATGGTTAAGGGCTCAGTCCCTGCTAAGCCCAAAGTGTACTAATAGCATTGACACGTTTAGGGCTCAGTACCTGTTAGGCCCAAAGTGAACTAATGGCAGTAACATGTTTAAGGGCGAAGTCCCTTCTAGGCCCAAAGTGTAGTAATGAAAGTGACATGTTTAAGGCTCAGTCCCTGTTAGGCCCAAGGTGTACTAATGGCAGTGACATGTTTAAAGCTCAGTCCCTGCTAGGCCCAAGGTGTACTAATGGCAGTAACATGATTAAGGGCGAAGTCCCTGCTAGGCCCAAAGTGAACTAATGGCAGTGACATGTTTAAAGCTCAGTCCCTGCTAGGCCCAAGGTGTACTAATGGCAGTAACATGTTTAAGGGCGAAGTCCCTGCTAGGCCCAAGATGTAGTAATGAAAGTGACATGTTTAAGGCTCAGTCCCTGTTAGGCCCTAAGTGAACTAATGGCAGTGACATTTTTTAAAGCTCAGTCCTTGCTAGTCCCAAAGTATACTAATGGCAGTGACATGTTTATGGGCTCAGTCTCTACAAGACCAAAAGTTTACTAATGGTAATGACATGTTTATGGGCTCAATCCCTGCTAGGCCCAAAGTGTACTAATAGCAGTGACATGTTTAAGGGTTTAGCCCCTGTTAGGACTAAAGTGTACTATAGACAGTGAAATGTTTATAGGCTCAGTTTCTGCTAGGCCCAAAGTGCACTAATGACAGTAACATGGTTAAAACTCAGTCCCTGTTAGGATCAAAGTGTACTAATGGCAGTGACATGATTAAAACTCAGTCCCTGCTAGGATCAAAGTATACTAATAGAAGTGACATATTTAAGGCTCAGTCTTTGCTTGGCCCAAAGTGTACTAATAGCAGTGACACGTTTAAGGCTCAGTCCCGGTTACACCCAAAGTGAACTAATGGCAGTGACGTGTTTAAAGCTCAGTCCCTGCTAGGCCCAAAGTGTACTAATAGCATTGACATGTTTAAGGGCTCACTCACTGCTAGGCCCAAAGTGTACTAATGGCAATCACATTTTTATGGGCTCAATCCCTGCTAGGCCCAATTT
>JAPZIH010000713.1:0-10000 GCA_027410445.1 Discoglossus pictus
TGTACTGGTTGTACCATGCCCAGCTCTGGGTATATTCTCTGTACTGGTGGTACCATGCTCAGCTCTGGGTATATTCCCTGTACTGGATGTACCATGTTCAGCTCTGGGTATATTCCTTGTACTGGTGGAACCATGTTCAGCTCTGGGTATATTCCCTGTACTGGTGGTACCATGTTCAGCTCTGGGTATATTCCCTGTACTGGTGGTACCATGCTCAGCTCTGGGTATATTCCCTGTACTGGTGGTACCATGTTCAGCTCTGGGTATATTCCCTGTACTGGTGGTACCATGCTCATATATGGGTATATTCCCTGTACTGGTGGTACCATGTTCATCTCTGGGTATATTCCCTGTACTGGTGGTACCATGCTCAGCTCTGGGTATATTCCCTGTACTGGTGGGGCCATATTCAGCTCTGGGTATATTCCCTGTACTGATGGTACCATGCTCAGCTCTGGGTATATTCCCTGTACTGATGGTACCATGCTCAGATCTGAGTATATTCCCTGTACTGGTGGTACCATGTTCAGCTCTGGGTATATTTCCTGTACTGGTAGTACCATGTTCAGCTCTGGGTATATCTCTGTACTGGTGGTACCATGTTCAGCTCTGGGTATATTCCCTGTACTGGTGGTACCATGTTCAACTCTGGGTATATTCTCTGTACTGGTGGTACCATGCTCAGCTCTGGGTATATTCCCTGTACTGGTGGTACCATGCTCAGCTCTGGGTATTTTCCCTGTACTGGTGGTACCATGTTCAGCTCTGGGTATTTTCCCTGTACTGGTGGTACCATGTTCAGCTCTGGGTATATTCCTTGTACTGGTGGTACCATGTTCAGCTCTGGGTATATTCCTTGTACTGGTGGTACCATGTTCAGCTCTGGGTATATTCCTTGTACTGATGGTGCCATGCTCAGCTCTGGGTATATTCCCTGTACTGGTGGTGCCATGTTCAGCTCTGGTTATATTCTCTGTACTGGTGGTACCATGTTCAGCTCTGGGTATATTCCCTGTACTGGTGGTACCTTGTTCAGCTCTGGGTATATTCCCTGTACTGGTGGTACCATGTTCAGCTCTGGGTATATTCCCTGTAGTGATGGTGCCATGTTCAGCTCTGGGTATATTCTCTGTACTGGTGGTGACATGTTCAGCTCTGGGTATATTCCCTGTACTGGTGGTACCATGTTCAGCTCTGGGTATATTCCCTGTACTGGTGGTACCATGTTCAGCTCTGGGTATATTCCCTGTACTGGTGGTACCATGTTCAGCTCTGGGTATATTCCCTGTACTGGTGGTACCATGCTCAGCTCTGGGTATATCCCCTGTACTGGTGGTACCATGCTCAGCTCTAGGTATATTCCCTGTACTGGTGGTACCATGCTCAGCTCTGGGTATATTCCCTGTACTGGTGGTACCATGTTCAACTCTGGGTATATTCTCTGTACTGGTGGTACCATGCTCAGCTCTGGGTATATTCCCTGTACTGGTGGTACCATGCTCAGCTCTGGGTATTTTCCCTGTACTGGTGGTACCATGTTCAGCTCTGGGTATTTTCCCTGTACTGGTGGTACCATGTTCAGCTCTGGGTATATTCCTTGTACTGGTGGTACCATGTTCAGCTCTGGGTATATTCCTTGTACTGGTGGTACCATGTTCAGCTCTGGGTATATTCCTTGTACTGATGGTGCCATGTTCAACTCTGGGTATATTCTCTGTACTGGTGGTACCATGTTCAGCTCTGGGTATTTTCCCTGTACTGGTGGTACCATGTTCAGCTCTGGGTATATTCCCTCTACTGGTGGTACCATGCTCAGCTCTGGGTATATCTCTGTACTGGTAGTACCATGTTCAGCTCTGGGTATATTCCCTGTACTGGTGGTGCCATGCTCAGCTCTGGGTATATTCCCTGTACTGGTGGTACCTTGTTCAGCTCTGGGTATATTCCCTGTACTGGTGGTACCATGTTCAGCTCTGGGTATATTCTCTGTACTGGTGGTGACATGTTCAGCTCTGGGTATATTCCCTGTACTGGTGGTACCATGTTCAGCTCTGGGTATATTCCCTGTACTGGTGGTACCATGCTCAGCTCTGGGTATATTCCCTGTACTGGTGGTACCATGTTCAGCTCTGGGTATATTCCCTGTACTGGTGGTACCATGCTCAGCTCTGGGTATATTCCCTGTACTGGTGGTACCATGTTCAGCTCTGGGTATATTCCCTGTACTGGTGGTACCATGCTCAGCTCTGGGTATATTCCCTGTACTGGTGGTACCATGTTCAACTCTGGGTATATTCTCTGTACTGGTGGTACCATGTTCAGCTCTGGGTATATTCCCTGTACTGGTGGTACCATGCTCAGCTCTGGGTATATTCCTTGTACTGGTGGTACCATGTTCAGCTCTGGGTATATTCCTTGTACTGATGGTGCCATGCTCAGCTCTGGGTATATTCCCTGTACTGGTGGTGCCATGTTCAGCTCTGGGTATATTCCCTGTACTGGTAGTGCCATATTCCATGTACTGGTGGTGCCATGTTCAGCTCTGGGTATATTCCCTGTACTGGTGGTACCATGCTCAGCTCTGGGTATATTCCCTGTACTGGTGGTACCATGTTCAGCTCTGGGTATATTCCCTGTACTGGTGGTACCATGTTCAACTCTGGGTATATTCCGTGTACTTGTGGTACCATGTTCAGCTCTGGGTATATTCCCTGTACTGGTGGTACCATGTTCAGCTCTGGGTATATTCCCTGTACTGGTGGTACCATGCTCAGCTCTGGGTATATTCCCTGTACTGGTGGTACCATGTTCAACTCTGGGTATATTCCCTGTACTGGTGGTACCATGTTCAACTCTGGGTATATTCCCTGTACTGGTGGTACCATGTTCAGCTCTGGGTATATTCCCTGTACTGGTGGTACCATGTTCAGCTCTGGGTATATTCCCTGTACTGGTGGTACCATGTTCAGCTCTGGGTATATTTCCTGTACTGGTGGTACCATGCTCAGCTCTGGGTATATTCCCTGTACTGGTGGTACCATGTTCAGCTCTGGGTATATTCCCTGTACTGGTGGTACCATGTTCAGCTCTGGGTATATTTCCTGTACTGGTGGTACCATGTTCAGCTCTGGGTATATTCCCTGTACTGGTGGTACCATGTTCAGCTCTGGGTATATTCCCTGTACTGGTGGTATCATTTTCAGCTCTGGATATATTCCCTGTACTGGTGGTACCATACTCAGCTCTGGGTATATTCCCTGTACTGGTGGTACCATGTTTAGCTCTGGGTATATTCCCTGTACTGGTGGTACCATGCTCAGCTCTGGGTATATTCCCTGTACTGGTGGTATCATATTCAGCTCTGGGTATATTCCCTGTACTGGTGGTACCATGTTCAGCTCTGGGTATATTCCCTGTACTGATGGTATCATGTTCAGCTCTGGGTATATTCCCTGTACTGGTGGTACCATGCTCAGCTCTGGGTATATTCCCTGTACTGGTGGTACCATGCTCAGCTCTGGGTATATTCCCTGTACTGGTGGTACCATGTTTAGATCTGGGTATATTCCCTGTACTGGTGGTACCATGTTCAGCTCTAAGTATATTACCTGTATTGGTGGTGCCATGTTCAGCTCTGGGAATATTCCCTGTATTGGTGGTGCCATGTTCAGCTCTAGGTATATTACCTGTATTGGTGGTGCCATTTTCAGCTCTGGGTATATTCCCTGTATTGGTGGTGCCATGTTCAGCTCTGGGTATATTCCCTGTACTGGTGGTACCATGTTCAGCTCTGGGTATATTCCCTGTACTGATGGTGCCATGTTCAGCTCTGGGTATATTCCCTGTACTGGTGGTGCCATGCTCAGCTCTGGGTATATTCCCTGTACTTGTGGTACCATGTTCAGCTCTGGGTATATTCCCTGTATTGGTGGTGCCATGTTCAGCTCTGGGTATATTCCCTGTACTGGTGGTACCATGTTCAGCTCTGGGTATATTCCCTGTACTGATGGTGCCATGCTCAGCTCTGGGTATATTCCCTGTACTGGTGGTGCCATGTTCAGCTCTGGGTATATTCCCTGTACTGGTGGTACCATGCTCAGCTTTGGGTATATTCCCTGTACTGGTGGTGCCATGTTCAGCTCTGGGTATATTCCCTGTACTGGTGGTGCCATGTTCAGCTCTGGGTATATTCCCTGTACTGGTGGTGCCATGTTCAGCTCTGGGTATATTCCCTGTATTGGTGGTGCCATGTTCAGCTCTGGGTATATTCCCTGTATTGGTGGTGCCATGTTCAGCTCTGGGTATATTCCCTGTATTGGTGGTGCCATGTTCAGCTCTGGGTATATTCCCTGTACTGGTGGTACCATGTTCAGCTCTGGGTATATTCCCTGTACTGGTGGTACCATGTTCAGCTCTGGGTATATTTCCTGTACTGGTGGTACCATGCTCAGCTCTGGGTATATTCCCTGTACTGGTGGTACCATGTTCAGCTCTGGGTATATTCCCTGTACTGGTGGTACCATGTTCAGCTCTGGGTATATTTCCTGTACTGGTGGTACCATGTTCAGCTCTTGGTATATTCCCTGTACTGGTGGTACCATGTTCAGCTCTGGGTATATTCCCTGTACTGGTGGTATCATTTTCAGCTCTGGATATATTCCCTGTACTGGTGGTACCATACTCAGCTCTGGGTATATTCCCTGTACTGGTGGTACCATGTTTAGCTCTGGGTATATTCCCTGTACTGGTGGTACCATGCTCAGCTCTGGGTATATTCCCTCTACTGGTGGTATCATATTCAGCTCTGGGTATATTCCCTGTACTGGTGGTACCATGTTCAGCTCTGGGTATATTCCCTGTACTGATGGTATCATGTTCAGCTCTGGGTATATTCCCTGTACTGGTGGTACCATGCTCAGCTCTGGGTATATTCCCTGTACTGGTGGTACCATGCTCAGCTCTGGGTATATTCCCTGTACTGGTGGTACCATGTTTAGCTCTGGGTATATTCCCTGTACTGGTGGTACCATGTTCAGCTCTAAGTATATTACCTGTATTGGTGGTGCCATGTTCAGCTCTGGGAATATTCCCTGTATTGGTGGTGCCATGTTCAGCTCTAGGTATATTACCTGTATTGGTGGTGCCATTTTCAGCTCTGGGTATATTCCCTGTATTGGTGGTGCCATGTTCAGCTCTGGGTATATTCCCTGTACTGGTGGTACCATGTTCAGCTCTGGGTATATTCCCTGTACTGATGGTGCCATGTTCAGCTCTGGGTATATTCCCTGTACTGGTGGTGCCATGCTCAGCTCTGGGTATATTCCCTGTACTGGTGGTACCATGTTCAGCTCTGGGTATATTCCCTGTATTGGTGGTGCCATGTTCAGCTCTGGGTATATTCCCTGTACTGGTGGTACCATGTTCAGCTCTGGGTATATTCCCTGTACTGATGGTGCCATGCTCAGCTCTGGGTATATTCCCTGTACTGGTGGTGCCATGTTCAGCTCTGGGTATATTCCCTGTACTGGTGGTACCATGCTCAGCTTTGGGTATATTCCCTGTACTGGTGGTGCCATGTTCAGCTCTGGGTATATTCCCTGTACTGGTGGTGCCATGTTCAGCTCTGGGTATATTCCCTGTACTGGTGGTGCCATGTTCAGCTCTGGGTATATTCCCTGTATTGGTGGTGCCATGTTCAGCTCTGGGTATATTCCCTGTATTGGTGGTGCCATGTTCAGCTCTGGGTATATTCCCTGTATTGGTGGTGCCATGTTCAGCTCTGGGTATATTCCCTGTATTGGTGGTACCATGTTCAGCTCTGGGTATACAGGAAGTGCAGAATTATTAGGCAAATGAGTATTTTGACCACATCATCCTCTTTATGCATGTTGTCTTACTCCAAGCTGTATAGGCTCGAAAGCCTACTACCAATTAAGCATATTAGGTGATGTGCATCTCTGTAATGAAAAGGGGTGTGGTCTAATGACATCAACACCCTATATCAGGTGTGCATAATTATTAGGCAACTTCCTTTCCTTTGGCAAAATGGGTCAAAAGAAGGACTTGACAGGCTAATAAAAGTCAAAAATAGTGAGATATCTTGCAGAGGGATGCAGCACTCTTAAAATTGCAAAGCTTCTGAAGCGTGATCATCGAACAATCAAGCGTTTCATTCAAAATAGTCGACAGGGTCGCAAGAAGCGTGTGGAAAAACCAAGGCGCAAAATAACTGCCCATGAACTGAGAAAAGTCAAGCGTGCAGCTGCCACGATGCCACTTGCCACCAGTTTGGCCATATTTCAGAGCTGCAACATCACTGGAGTGCCCAAAAGCACAAGGTGTGCAATACTCAGAGACATGGCCAAGGTAAGAAAGGCTGAAAGACGACCACCACTGAACAAGACACACAAGCTGAAACGTCAAGACTGGGCCAAGAAATATCTCAAGACTGATTTTTCTAAGGTTTTATGGACTGATGAAATGAGAGTGAGTCTTGATGGGCCAGATGGATGGGCCCGTGGCTGGATTGGTAAAGGGCAGAGAGCTCCAGTCCGACTCAGACGCCAGCGAGGTGGAGGTGGAGTACTGGTTTGGGCTGGTATCATCAAAGATGAGCTTGTGGGGCCTTTTCGTTTTGAGGATGGAATCAAGCTCAACTCCCAGTCCTACTGCCAGTTCCTGGAAGACACCTTCTTCAAGCAGTGGTACAGGAAGAAGTTTGCATCCTTCAAGAAAAACATGATTTTCATGCAGGACAATGCTCCATCACACGCGTCCAAGTACTCCACAGCGTGGCTGGCAAGAAAGGGTATAAAAGAAGAAAATCTAATGACATGGCCTCCTTGTTCACCTGATCTGAACCCCATTGAGAACCTGTGGACCATCATCAAATGTGAGATTTACAAGGAGGGAAAACAGTACACCTCTCTGAACAGTGTCTGGGAGGCTGTGGTTGCTGCTGCACGCAATGTTAATGGTGAACAGATCAAAACACTGACAGAATCCATGGATGGCAGGCTTTTGAGTGTCCTTGCAAAGAAAGGTGGCTATATTGGTCACTGATTTGTTTTTGTTTTGTTTTTGAATGTCAGAAATGTATATTTGTGAATGTTGAGATGTTATATTGGTTTCACTGGTAAAAATAAATAATTGAAATGGGTATATATTTGTCTTTTGTTAAGTTGCCTAATAATTATGCACAGTAATAGTCACCTGCACACACAGATATCCCCCTAAAATAGCTAAAACTAAAAACAAACTAAAAACTACTTCCAAAAATATTCAGCTTTGATATTAATGAGTTTTTTGGGTTCATTGAGAACATGGTTGTTGTTCAATAATAAAATTAATCCTCAAAAATACAACTTGCCTAATAATTCTTCACTCCCTGTACACATGGATACATATACACACCTGAGCCACACACTACACATGGATATATATATATACACACCTGAGCCACATAGTACACATAGATATATATATATATATATATACACACCTGGGCCTCACACTATATATGGATATATATACACACCTGGGCCACACACTACACATGTATATGTACACACCTGGGCCACACACTACACATGTATATATACACACCTGGGCCACACACTACACATGGATATATATACACACCTGAGCCACACAGTACACATGGATATATATACACACCTGGGCCACACACTACACATGGATATATATACACAACTGAGCCACACAGTACACATGGATATATATACACACCTGGGCCACACACTATATATGGATATAAATACACACCTGGGCCACACACTACACATGGATACATATACACACCTGAGCCACACACTACACATGGATATATATATACACACCTGAGCCACATAGTACACATAGATATATATATATACACACCTGAGCCACACATTACACATGGATATATATATATATATATATACACCTGGGCCTCACACTATATATGGATATATATACACACCTGGGCCACACACTACACATTGATATATATATATACACCTGAGCCACATACTACACATGGATATATATACACACCTGAGCCACACACTACACATTGATATATATACACACCTGGGCCACATACTACACATGGATATATAAACACACCTGAGCCACACACTACACATTGATATATATATACACCTGAGCCACATACTACACATGGATATATATACACACCTGAGCCACACACTACACATGGATATATATACACACCTGGAACACACACTACACATGGATATATATATATACACCTGAGCCACATACTACACATGGATATATATACACACCTGAGCCACACACTACACATGGATATATATATCCACCTGAGCCATACAGTACACATGAATATATATACACACCTGGGCCTCACACTACACATGGATATATATACACACCTGGAACACACACTACACATGGATATATATACGCACCTGGGCCACACACTACACATGGATATATATACACACCTGAGCCACACACTACACATTGATATATATACACACCTGGGCCTCACACTACACAAGGATATATATACACACCTGAGCCACACACTACACATGGATATATATACACACCTGGGACACATACTACACATGAATATATATACACACCTGGGCCACACACTACACATGGATATATATACACCCCTGAGCCACACAGTACACATGGATATATATATATATATATATATACACACCTGGGCCTCACACTATATATGGATATATATATACACACTTCGGCCACACACTACACATGGATATATATACACACATGAGCCACACACTACATATGGATATATATACACATCTGGGCCACACAATACACATGGATATATATATATATATATATATATATATACACACCTGGGCCACATACTACACATGGATATATATATACACACCTGGGCCACACACTACACATATATATATATATATATATATATATATATATATATACACACCTGGGCCACACACTACACATGGATATATATACACACCTGGGCAACACACTCTACACATGGATATATATACACACCTAAGCAACACACTACACATGGATATATATACACACCTGAGCCACACATTACACATGGATATATATACACACCTGGGCCACACACACTACACATGGATATATAAACACACCTGGGCCACACACACTACACATGGATATATATATACAGACCTGAGCCACACACTACACATGGATATATATATACACACCTGAGCCACACACTACACATGGATATATATACACACCTGAGCCACACACTACTCATGGATATATGTACACACCGGGGCCACATACTACACATGGATATATATACACACCTGGGCCACATACTACACATGGATATATATATACACCTGGGCCACACACTACACATGGATATATATACACACCTGAGCCACACATTACACATGGCAATATATACACACATGAGCCACACACTACACATGGATATATATACACACGTGAGCCACAGACTACACATGGATATATATTCATACCTGGGCCACACACTATACATTAATATATATACACACATGGGCCACACACTATACATGGATATATATACACACCTGGGCCACACACTACAGGGAGTGCAGAATTATTAGGCAAATGAGTATTTTGACCACATCATCCTCTTTATGCATGTTGTCTTACTCCAAGCTGTATAGGCTCGAAAGCCTACTACCAATTAAGCATATTAGGTGATGTGCATCTCTGTAATGAGAAGGGGTGTGGTCTACTGACATCAACACCCTATATCACGTGTGCATAATTATTAGGCAACTTCCTTTCCTTTGGCAAAATGGGTCAAAAGAAGGACTTGACAGGCTCAGAAAAGTCAAAAATAGTGAGATATTTTGCAGAGGGATGCAGCACTCTTAAAATTGCAAAGCTTCTGAAGCGTTTCATTCAAAATAGTCAACAGGGTCGCAAGAAGCGTGTGGAAAAACCAAGGCGCAAAATA
>JAPZIH010000713.1:17500-36675 GCA_027410445.1 Discoglossus pictus
ATCATCAATCCTTGATCAGTTAGTCTATCTGCCCCTAATATTGTACCTTCATTATTATTACACACCCACTATGGTGCATTTAACACTGTGTTATCAATCTTTATTTCACAATCCTGAGATTTCACTGCCTGAATTTCCGCTCCTCCAACACCCATGAGCTGAGTTACAGTCAGAGGCTGTGAAAGAGGTCATTTTTATCAGTCAGACTAACAGAAGCACCTGTATCCAGCAGCATTTTGGTTGAGTGGCCCCTTACACAACCTTGGACATAAGGTCTACCATTAGAGTCCATGGACAATGAAGTGACCATGAACGTTTTTGGGGCCAGACACCCCTATTTTTTCCTAACCTTTCTGTTGGGACTAACCTTTTTATTTGGACTAACCTTTTTTCCTCCTACCTCAGCAACAGATATAACTTGTGAGGGAAGTACACTCTGCATGGGAGCCATAAGATTTGGGGTAGTTGTTGCAATTTTTTTCTGGACTGAACAAACTAATTGTTCTGCAATTAAGCAACGATTATAACAACCATCTAATTCATCTTGTAACTTATCCTTATCTTCTAACTCATTTAGTTCTTCTTGTAAGGACTCCTCTTGTTTCAACTGATCTAATTCACTCGGCAACTTTTCACATTTACAATCCTCAGAAAACTTATTTTCAGACAAGGCAATATCATTCATGTTCCTAATCTGTTCTCTCAGTTTATGATTTTCATTTATCATTTCTGTAACTTTGTTAGTATATTGTATCTCTGCAGCTTCAGAGGCTAATTTACCCGCCATAAACATAGCCAAAACATTCCCCAATTTCTGTTTACTTTTCTTTAAATTGGAGTTAGTCTCATTGCACTCCTGCCACACCGACATCCACTGATTAATAAGTGATCCTTCAGGCCTCATGTCACATCTCACTGTGGCATGTTTACTAATATACTTTTCTATTACATCCATGATCAATTCTCTAGTCGGTGATCAATCCACTGGAATTACACGTAGTCAGGGCCTATCACACCTCGCACCCTGACGTATTGCTAACACTTATAACCCTTGGTACTCACCGTATCTTGTGCGTCCACTCAACGGATCTTGTAGCCCAGTGAGGAAGAACTTTCTACCGGCATCCAAACGACCAGCGTCTGTCAGCGAGACCTACTTCACTTCACCGCGATGCAAAAAAAAACAAATGTACTCCAAGAATTCTTCATCTATTCTTCATCAGAACCCAAAAAACTGTATCCCAAAGAATCACGTCGGGCTCACCAATGTATCCCAAAGAATCACGTCGGGGTCACCAATGTTGGAGATCTCGGGTCACCATTAAAGATCTTCGTTCGTTATTATTAGGATTTAGGTTACGGATGAAAAACTTACGATAAAATCTTCCAAAATACTTCAGTCTTTAGCATGTGTTTATTGGTTATAAGTACAAAAATTTGTTACATTAGCAATTTCAGACATGTCATGTGTGAATGAATATCTACCTGATTCTTAGAATGAAGTAAGTCACAAAATACAAACTTCTTATAGATTTACAAAGGAATGTGATGACATCACAAAAACTAATCATTCAATCTTCTACTCCACTCATTCAGTCTGTAGGGACTTCATTGTATTAGTCTCTTTGATATTCCTTTTCAACATTTGAATAATTCCTTCCACATGTATCCATAATTGAACATAATAAAGCAAGTGTTATTCAATACCATGTATTGTAGGTAAATATTCCAGATAATCTCTTCCATATGTCTGGTTCTCCATACATCAATAATCAAAGGTCATTCAATATCACCTTTCAAGGATAAATGCACAAAGTCAGTAACTTCCATTCTGACCCTTAACCTTGTCTACCAATTTTGATAGAGCTTGGTTTAACTCCTTGATTGCCAGGTTGTGTTCCTTAGTTATTTGTTCATTCAGAGAATACTTTATTGGTAATGAATATTGTTTATGCGTGATCAATTCAGTACCAACACTATCTATCTCTATCTATCTCTATATGTCTGTCTATCTATCTATCTATATCTCTCTGTATCTATCTATATCTCTCTATCTGTCTGTCTGTCCATCTATCTATCTCTCTATCTATCTCTCTGTCTATCTATCTATCTGTAACAGAGTTGGTACACAAAGTCCAATATCTCCGCTGGTATACGGTAAAATATCCAAGAAGCACTGCACAGTCTCACAAGGCCCATCCACCCATATTGGACGACACTCAATTGGGAGTCAAAGAATTATGAGTCTTTATTTTGTTATGCAGAAATATATACACATCTCTTTCCACAGGCAATACACATCCCCCATATTTGGCCACACAATACACATAGAGAGAACAATAGGTGAGGTCACACCCACCGGAGGCTACCTGGCTACTTTGATACAATACCAGACCTTGATCAGATTATCCTTCTCTTTGTGCTATCTCTTCCAAATGTAAACACTTTGCAAAATAGGCTTTTCCTGCTACTAGGAGCCCCTGTAACAGGATTATCTATTAGGCTAGCAGACCAACATATCTACAGTATAGCAATGTGATCATATTTTAACCATAAGAATTAAATAACCATAAAACAGGGTAAAACAGTGATGGGTTCCGTTACACTATCTCCCTGTCTGTCTGTCTGTCTATCTATCTCCCTGTCTGTCTATATATCTATCTCTCTGTCTGTCTATCTATCGGTCGATCTATCTATCGGTCTGTCTATCTATCTATGGGTCTGTCTATCTATCTGTCTGTCTATATATCTATCTGTCTGTCTATATATCTATCTATCTCTTTTTCTATCTATCGGTCTGTCTGTCTATCTATCTGTCTATTTAGCTATCTCTCTGTCTATCTAACTGTCTGTCTGTATCTATCTATCTCTCTGTCTATCTATCTATCTCTGTCTATCTATCTCTCTATCTATCTCTGTCTATCTATCTATCTATCTCTGTCTATCTATCTATCTATCTCTGTCTATCTATCTGTCTATCTATCTATCTCTGTGTGTCTATCTGTCTGTCTGTCTATCTATCAAGCTATCTCTCTGTCTATTTATCCCTCTATGTGTCTGTCTATCTGTCTATCTATCCCTCTATCTATCTGTCTTTCTGTCTGTCTATCTATCTCTATCTATCTATCTATCCCTCTGGGTTTTTTTTTTAATAACATTTTCATCAGACGAGTGAAACATTTTTATATAGAGAGCGCCCCCTACTGTGCCGATTGGCTGCTGCTTGCACTGCAGGGGATTCTGGGACTTGTAGTTTGATGCTTTAACATCCGGTACTTTCACTTCCTGTTGTTTTCCACGTGGGTTTCCTAGCGCGGATCCGGGTGTGTGTCCGAGCTCTGAGCAGGTAAATAAAGGGATTAATCTTCCAATTACTGATCAGGAGATAATACAGGAAGTTATTTGTGTCTGTGACTGGTTATCAGGTGTGAGTGGGATCAAGACAGAAAGTGATACCGGATATAATGATATTATACTATATATATAATACAGAGTGATGGGAGAGGGGCTGTCTATCTGTCCCTCTATATATATATATATATATATATCACATATATAGTTGTGAGCGTACGAGTCGTTGCTCACGCTTGCGGGCTCGCGTAGCGAGCCCGCGGCCCTCGCGAAGCGAGGGCCGTGGCTCGCGAAGCGAGCCGCGGCCCTCGCGTAGCGAGCCGCGGCCCTCGCGTAGCGAGGTCACTGGGCAAGGGCCTCAGTTGCTGGCATGGAGCGCCGAAGGCGCTCCATGCCAGCAACTGAGGCCCCTCGCGAAGCGAGGGCCTCAGTTGCTGGCGAGGTCACTGGGCACGGGTCTCAGTTGCTGGCATGGAGCGCCGAAGGCGCTCCATGCCAGCAACTGAGGCCCCTCGCGAAGCGAGGGACTCAGTTGCTGGCGAGGTCACTGGGCAAGGGCCTCAGTTGCTGGCATGGAGCGCCGAAGGCGCTCCATGCCAGCAACTGAGGCCCCTCGCAAAGCGAGGGACTCAGTTGCTGGCGAGGTCACTGGGCAAGGGCCTCAAACCCTCGCAAAATTCACGTCGCTACTCAAAAAACACGACACACAAATTACGACACTCGCTAAATTTTACGAGGCACGCAAACAACGTACGAAACACGTTACCACACATTACGACCTCGCAAACATCGGACGCAACACGCCGACATACAAACATTTAAAACACAATACATACACACAGCACATACATAAAAAACTTACCTACACCAAGAGGGAGCACCCAGGACCTCAAAAATGCAACTTACACCTCGATTTTACTCGAAATAAAACAGTTTAGAGACTAAAAAAAAAGCTAAGCGAGAGAAAAAATGGCCGCCGAACAAAACGTAAACGAGGCTACAGCACTCTAAACTCGCAAAACACCACAAAACACCTACGGATATTCCGATACAGACCGGAAACAACGTACGAAACACGTTACCACACATTACGACCTCGCAAACATCGGACGCAACACGCCGACATACAAACATTTAAAACACAATACATACACACAGCACATACATAAAAAACTTACCTACACCAAGAGGGAGCACCCAGGACCTCAAAAATGCAACTTACACCTCGATTTTACTCGAAATAAAACAGTTTAGAAACTAAAAAAAAAGCTAAGCGAGAGAAAAAATGGCCGCCGAACAAAACGAAAACGAGGCTACAGCACTCTAAACTCGCAAAACACCACAAAACACCTACGGATATTCCGATACAGACCTATACCACACATTACTCGCCATTTTACACCAATGCGGAAGTACACGACTACGCTAACGGTTTGGTCTCGCGCACGCACAGTGTTACACTGCACACATTCAGCATGCTTATACAGCAGCTCCACACCACTAATGCTGCAGCAACATCAACACAGATTGCCAGCTCTTCATCACAATGCTTCAAAATAGGTACACTATATTCATTTACTAATTTAGCTACCTTACAATTTCATTGCCGTCATTTTTTGACGGGCAATTGGCTAGTATATATATATCTATCAGACAGACAGATAGACACAGACAGCCCCTCTCCCATCACTCTGTATTATATATATAGTATAATATCATATCCGGTATCACTTCCAGTCTTTATCCCACTCGCACCTGATAACCAGTCACAGATAGATGGATAGACAGATAGATGGATAGACAGATAGATGGATAGACAGATAGATGGATAGACAGATAGATGGATAGACGGATAGATGGATAGATGGATAGACAGATAGATGGATAGACAGATAGATGGACAGACAGATAGATGGACAGACAGATAGATGGATAGACAGACAGATAGATTGACAGACAGATAGATTGACAGACAGATAGATTGACAGACAGATAGATTGACAGACAGATAGATTGACAGACATATAGATAGATTGATAGATAGATAGTGGTTTTTTTTTAGAGGAGATTTTTTTCAAAGTGCTACGGGTCTCGCAGTGTGAATTGTGTATGTGATTTTTCTGTTGATGTGTAGTTCCGCGGGTTGTGGGTATGATGGGCAAGTCGTTCGGGGTCGTGTAACAAATCCCATGTGTGACCGTCTCATGTTTATTTGTACAGACAGTGACAAAGTGATACCATCAGGTCTCTCAGAGTCTGACCAAGAGGAAGAGACCTATATGAGGAGTCCCCGGGAGATTAAAGAGGAGGAAATTCCTGTAAATATCAGTGAAGGTGAGTAATATCTTATGGACAATTATCACTCACTTCAGTCCTTATTGGGATGTATTTCTCCTTCATCTCTCACCCAAGAAGTTTTACACACATCGCAGCTCATGATAAAGGTGATTTTCTCCCCAATGACACAATATCTGGTCTTCTGTCCATACAAAGTAATAACATTCGGTTGTTTCCGTCTTTGTGGATCTTTCTACTAAAGGATTTAGATATTAATAAGACACAAATACTAGATAGATAGTAAATAATTACAATGGTCAAGGTCTATAATCTGTTTATCTCTATCTGTAGGACCTTTAGATGTGAGGCCTCCAGTTGTCTCCAAGGTTGAACAAGAAGATCTGAATATAAGAGATCAGCAGCAGGTGAAGGAGGAGGAGAGTCCTGGGAGTATCAGGGAAGGTGAGGAAGTAATACACAATAAGAACAATAATAATACATTCTGTAACGTCACACTGTCACCATAACAATATGTTTATTTTTTCTTAAAGTGAATTCAAAATGGTCTATACATTGCAATAGCTATTTATCTCTGTAGTACATAATTCTCAAGATATGCAGCATTCTTTGTGCAACTCATTATCGTAATGGATAGCTCAGAGAGCTTGATAAGGGTGGGGGGAGTGTCTAGAATTTGTCAGCAATGTGGCAAGTGTGCAGTTTAAATAGCCTGCGTGCGCAAGGCCAAACCGTTTTGTTTAGGCGGGTAAGGTGGCATTTTAGAATCCTAATGTTATGAGTTGTAAGTAAGTGTTGTAAATGTGTTACTTGGCTCGCGAGCATTTTCCGTCCGTCCCTTGTAATGGTATATTTTATATCTGCTACGTTCCTGGCTAACTCGTACGTTCCTGGCGGTGATTTTCGCAGCTCTGTGTCTTTTAGCCTCATTTTTATTTTTTTCATCCGTCATTTTTTTTCTCTCTTAGTCGATTTTCAAGTGCGGAAACTTCTTAAATGCGACCTAAATGTGCGTGCAACCTCACTCCCAGACGCCATGGCTGTCTCCCCGTGCTGTGTGTGATGCTTGTTTTTTATATTTTGCTTTTATTTTTATGTGTTTTTGGTGTTTTTTTATGTACGCGTTTCGGCCATTAACTTCATATTTTTTATTTTTTTAAGTCCCTATTTCCTCATTCCGCGTTATTGTTTTTTTTTCAAAGTCCCTTTGGCTCATTGCAGCTGACGTGGGAGCCTTTGCGAGGTGCGCATTTGCGGCCAGAGCAGCGGCCCTCGCTTTGCTAGCTCGCAAAGTGTGATGATGACTCGCAGTTTGACATTAATTATATGTGATTATTTGCAACTAAACTGTGAGCTCAGCACAGATTGTGCACAGATGCACTCTATGGTCTCTACATGTACATTCACCCACTCACCTCAATCCCCATTGTCTCTACACGTACATTCACCCACTCACCTTAATCCCCATTGTCTCTGCATGTACATTCACCCACTCACCTCAATCCCCATGGTCTCTACATGTACATTCACCCACTCACCTCAATCCCCATTGTCTCTACACGTACATTCACCCACTCACCTCAATCCCAAGTCTCTACACGTACATTCACCCACTTACCTCAATCCCTATGGACCCTACACGTATACTCACCCACTTACCTCAATCCCCATGGCCCCCACACGTACATTCACCCATTTACCTCACTCCCTACGGACTCTACACATACATTCACACACTTACCTCAATCGCTATGGACTCTTCACATACACTCACTCACTTACCTCAATCCCTATGGACTGTACACGTACATTCACCCTCTTACGTCACTCCCTATGGAATCTGCACGTACATTTACCCACTTACCTCACTCCCTATGGACTCTGCACGTACATTCACACACTTACCTCACTCCCTATGGACTCTGCATGTACATTCAACCACTTACCTCACTCCCTATGGACCTTACACGTACATTCACCCACTTACCTCACTCCCTATGGACCTTACACGTACATTCACCCACTTACCTCAATCCCTATGGACTCTACACATACATTCACCCACTTACCTCACTCCCTATGGACCTTACACGTACATTCACCCACTTACCTCATTCCCTATGGACTATACACGTACATTCACCCACTTAACTCAATCCCTATGGACTCTGTAACGGATCTCCTGGCACCCTGACCGGGTACCTCCGTTGATAGACGCGTCCTAGTTTGCGCCGAGGCCTACAAGCACCGCACCGGACACCTCAATCACCACAGACTCCACAACCGCCGTAGTTTAGCTGGAGCCGCGCCGACTTCCTTCCACCCTGTATGATACTCCAGCATCCAGGACCGTGTGGGGAAGACCTCTCCTTCAAGGATGGTACATCAGGAACAAGCGTTCAGTAGTTACAGCTCAAGGGAGTATGCAAAAGCATAGCAATCCCCAGTATGATAGCGATCCCCTCCAATAACGAGATGAGACTACGTTTTGAAGGGTCAAGTAGAACTATCTTTAATGAAAGGGGATCTTCTTTTATGCAATGGTGCCCTCTGAAGGGCTACACCCACATATTTATCACAGCCAATTAGATACATGGTTCAACCCCCACGTCTCCTCCCCTCAGATAACAGGTAACACAATTAAAACAGACACAATTTTAACCACATTCTGGATGTACCCCAAAAACAGGGGGTACACCTTTAAGTCCAGCACCGTTCAATATCTCTCACCCAGGGGAACACCATATTAAAAAATGGCATGAATCAGACCAGGGGTTCAAAAGTTAGTAAAAGTATGTTTTTCACATAACACACAGACATCTCACATATCCCCCACACAATACACATATAGGACAATAGGTGTGGTCACCCCTCCCTGAGGCAACTTGATATAATCAGACAATGATTAAATCAGCCTTCTTTGTTCTTATCTGAGAATGAAAACAGTTTATACAATCGACTTTTCTTATCTGTAACAGGATTATCTATTAGCCTAGTAGCTTTGATATTCTGAGCCAATATATTCTGTAGAACATAAAACAACATATCTACAGTACAGCAATGTGATCATATTTTAACCAAGAATTAAATAACAATTAAACAGGGTAAAACAGTGATGGGTTCCGTTACAGCTGGGATCTGAGCGCACAAAACTACTGAATAGCGCTCAGATCATCTTCACACAGTTCAATTGCCATGTAGCTAAAGTCTTTCCCATAGTCTTTCATAATATGAATGGGCTCCATGGCATAGCTTTCTGTGGTATCATGGTTCACACAGGGCAAGTACCGAATGACCCCCCTGTATGTAAAGGGCCAGAATGAGTGACATACACTCTGGTATGGCTGAATACTGTGTTTGAAGGGCAATATGTACCAGGGCCATAGTCGCAGGGCAGGAGGCTGGCAAACAGTCCTCTCCAAGACAAAGTGGCGAAGGGCACTTCCTCACAGACTCTACACGTACACTCACCCACTTACCTCAATCCCTATGGACTCTACACGTACCCTCACCCACTTACCTCAATCCCTATGGACCCTACATGTACATTCACCCACTCACCTCAATCCCCATTGTCTCTACACGTACATTCACCCACTCACCTCAATCCCCATGGTCTCTACACGTACATTCACCCACTTACCTCAATCCCTATGGACCCTACACGTACATTCACCCATTTACCTCACTCCCTACGGACTCTACACATACATTCACACACTTACCTCACTCCCTATGGACTCTGCACTTACATTCACACACTTACCTCAATCCTTATGGACTGTACACGTACATTCACCCACTTACCTCACTCCCTATGGAATCTGCACGTACATTTACCCACTTACCTCACTCCCTATGGACTCTGCACTTACATTCACACACTTACCTCACTCCCTATGGACTCTGCACGTACATTCACACACTTACCTCACTCCCTATGGACTCTGCACGTACATTCACCGACTTACCTCACTCCCTATGGACCTTACACGTACATTCACCCACTTAACTCAATCCCTATGGACTCTACACGTACATTCACCCACTTACCTCACTCCCTATGGACCTTACACGTACATTCACCCACTTACCTCAATCCCTATGGACTCTACACGTACACTCACCCACTTACCTCAATCCCTATGGACTCTACACGTACACTCACCCACTTATCTCACTCCCAATAGACCCTACACATACATTCACACACTTACCTCACTCCCTACGGACCTAAATGTTCATTTCAATGTAATGTTTTTATTTTAAATTGTAATTTTTTTATTTTAATTTATTTTATTTTTTATTGTAATTATTTATCTTTAGTAAATTAAGTTTTTATTATTTACATACATTTTAGTTAGGTGTTAAGATATTATGGATTTTTACAGGTACCCCCATGGTAGAGGATTAGGGTACTATGGAAGTCCATAGGGACCCCTATGGTAGAAGACTATTTTTAGATACCATGGGGATCCCTATTGGGGATGGTCAGTGGGGCATTCCAACTGCCCTCTGAACACTTAGTACAATTTCTTTACTAATATAACCTATCTCAGAAACAGTAGTGCCCATTTTATTAACAGCATCTACTAATTTATTCCTATTACTATTTAATCTCCACACTCTCAGCATCTGGGTAAGGTCATCCTTTTTCAATGATAATGGATGAAAAGATTAAGCATATAAAAGAGTATTTGTATCGGCAGGCTTAATACTCCACTGTGATGTCATTATTCAACTTTATGTAGATATCGTTATCACTTAATTGATTCAAAATCTCTTTCATATAATCCTCATAAATCATAAGCACTAGGGAACATTTCTTATTTGCTGGTGTAATGACCCCAATCTGCCATTTTATTTTCATTAGCACAATTCCTGATAGAAGACTTTGCACACACAGGAAGTTTGTATCTGCACAGTGGGAAAGTGTCAGTAACTACAGTCGGTGCTCTTTGCAGCACTAATGGGCAGATTGTTAGTTTACAGAAACACCCACCCAGTAACAAGCATAAAAAATGACAGCCTGCAGCAAGTAATAATTGCATGTAGAAGTTGCAATATGTAAAGTTTGTTGTTATACAGTATTTGTTTTTTCTTTTAAATAACACTTTGCAGACTGTCAGATTTAGTTAAGCAAAAGACCATAATTGATGATAATTGGTATGCACCGGATCACTTCACTCTATATACTGTACATTCAGACATATTTTGCTTTGTTTTTGTATGATTTGACTTTTTATTAACTGCAAATTGGTCTCTTTAATTGATTATAATTACTATAATAGGTATATACTAACTAATTATTTCCATATAGAAGAATGTTAAAGCGGTTAGAATTTACTCTTTTTTTTTTTCTCCAACAGATGGATCCAAGATTTGGAATAACATTGGAGAAGACCACATTTGTAATACAGTAGAAAAACTATTTCCATGTTCTGAATGTGGGAAATGTTTCAGTCATCTCTCGGATCTTAATGTACATAAGATGACTCATACAGGAGAAAAACCTTTTCCATGTTCTGAATGTGGGAAATGTTTCAGTCAGGCCTCATCTCGTAATAACCATAAGATGACTCATACAGGAGAAAAGCCTTTTTCATGTTCTGAATGTGGGAAATGTTTCAGTCAGGGCTCACACCTTAATACACATAAGATTACTCATACAGGAGAAAAGCCTTTTCCATGTTCTGAATGTGGGAAATGTTTCAGTCATCTCTCAGCTCTTAATAGACATAAGAAGACTCATACAGGAGAAAAGCCTTTTTCATGTTCTGAATGTGGGAAATGTTTCAGTCATCTCTCAGCTCTTAATAGACATAAGATGACTCATACAGGAGAAAAACCTTTTTCATGTTCTGAATGTGGGAAATGTTTCAGTCGGGTCTCAGCTCTTAATAGCCATAAGATGACGCATACAGGAGAAAAGCCTTTTTCATGTTCTGAATGTGGGAAATGTTTCAGTCATCTCTCACACCTTAATACACATAAGAGGACTCATACAGGAGAAAAGCCTTTTTCATGTTCTGAATGTGGGAAATGTTTCAGTCAGCTCTTAATAGCCATAAGAGGACTCATACAGGAGAAACGCCTTTTTCATGTTCTGAATGTGGGAAATGTTTCAGTCAGGCCTCACAGCTTAATAGACATAAGAGGACTCATACAGGAGAAAAGCCTTTTCCATGTTCTGAATGTGGGAAATGTTTCAGTCATGTCTCAGCTCTTAATAGCCATAAGATGACGCATACAGGAGAAAAGCCTTTTTCATGTTCTGAATGTGGGAAATGTTTCAGTCGGGTCTCAGCTCTTAATACACATAAGAGGAATCATACAGGAGAAAAGCCTTTTTCATGTTCTGAATGTGGGAAATGTTTCAGTCCGCTCTCAGATCTTAATAAACATAAGAGGACTCATACAGGAGAAAAGCCTTTTTCATGTTCTGAATGTGGGAAATGTTTCAGTCCGCTCTCAGATCTTAATAAACATAAGAGGACTCATACAGGAGAAAAGCCTTTTCCATGTTCTGAATGTGGGAAATGTTTCAGTCAGGTCTCACATCTCAAGCGACACATGAGAACTCACACAGGATAAACACCATTTCCATGATCTGAAACTCACACGAGAAAATGTTTCAGTAAGATTTGAAACGACACAAGAAACTCACACATGATAAAGACCAGTTGTATGTATGGAATGTGGGTAATGGTTTAATATGAGTCCGCCATTACACATCAACATGACGCATCATGCAATTCTACTTAAATCATATAAATGTAAGTAATTAAAAACATTAGCAAGCTTATAAAGATCTATGGATATCTGAGTTGTAAATCACATTAATAGAGCAGTAAGTTGTACTAATGTATCAGCTTGTATTATTACAATACATGATATGATGCTGGACTGTGCATTGCTGCTTTTTGCTTGGTTACCAATAACCTTTCGATTTAAGGGATCCAGAACGTATAGACTTTGCTCTACACCATCATGCTGAGCACTCATTATACATTTTGGACCTGTAAACTAAGCTATATATATTTTTTTTATATAATCTTTATATTATTTTTTAACCTTAATATCCCCTTCCATTAATTTTCCTATTTTCTATGTACATTTGTTGCATCAAACAAAGCAATGAGTTTAAAGGCCTTGAAAATAAATAAAAATATGCTTTTAGTTACGGAAAGAGTCAGAAATGTCAATAAAGTTATTTTTTAATTGAATAAGAATTGACTGGGATATTTCTTGATTTAATCATATATCACCCTCATCCACTGTTCCCTCTAAGCTGTGCGCGCACAAATACCCTGAGATGAGAGCACACAACTAAACATGGAGTGCACACAGATCCCTAGGGGGGTATGTAATCTTAGTTTTCCCAATTAACTTTTTCCACACTAGGAGAAATAGATCTCCATTGACCCTTTTCCTTTTGCCGGTGCTCCCTTTGAGATAGCGCTGGTAGGCGGAGAAACTCGATAGGGCAAATCTGGTGCTGATGTCAGATGTCGACGTCCGACATTAGCTTGCTCTCTCAAAGCATCAGAGTCATTCACCCTTCCATGCTGTGTAAACAACATTTCAATGTGTGCACAAAACAAATCAAAGAATCACACAGGACAAAAGGAAAAGGGTCAATGGAGATCTATTTCTCCCTGGGTGGAAACAATTAATTGGGAAAACGTTATAAGCACATAACAAAGAAAGAAATCATACATTGCAAAATAAAATGTATATAGTGTCAATGGAGATCTATTTCTTAATGGGTGGAAGAAGGTTCATGGGAAAACTAAAATTCAATATCCACCTGTAGGGAATTAGAAATGAATGTTCTTTCATATGGAATTAGTACGTGATGCTACCAGGCTGGTGGAGATAGAGACTGAGTACTTGGTGGGAACATAGAACAGAATCTGTGGTTAAATGACTGAAGATATTTAGAATATCTGAAGGAGTTACTATTTAGTAAAAATAGTGCACTTTTATGGTATACTATGGCCTTGATTCAATTGAGCTGTCGTTGTTTACAGGAGCCCGTAAACTAATTTGCTGTTCAATTGGTGTCTTTTTGCGAGCTGCAAACGATCTACGGGTTACAGGCTGAAAATCCCTGCGGTTGTAAAAATAGTAACTTACAACCCATCTAAGCCTTTGATCTTTCAAGCTCGCAACAGTTACAATCGCAAAATCGCTATTCAATTGCTACAGTTCCTCAAGCCCGCAAATATTTTCACACCCGTAAATGTCAAATATAGAAGGAAATCCAACGGGTACCAGATAGGACACACAATGGGGTTTAACCCTGTTCGTAGCACTGTAAATGCAAACAAAAAAATCAATACTACACTTTAAAAGACGGGGAAAGCGATGAAATACATTAGAATTAATTGCACAACAGCCTCAAGCTCGTAAATCTGCATCAAAAATTATTTTTTTATGTGTAATTTCGGTTGTATATCAATTTTTTGAATAAATGAGTTAATACATATCAGACCACCCACATGGACTAGAACATTTCCTTCATTCATTTTATTATTGTGTACATTGCAGGATTGCGAGTCTGATCGCATATCGGGACATGAGTGACCGAGCCAGGGCAGTGTTGGCGTTACATTCCCCGGGCATGAGTGACTGAGTCAGGGCAGTGTTGGCGTTACATTCCCCGGGCATGAGTGACTGAGTGAGGGTAGTGTTGGCGTTACATTCCCCGGGCATGAGTGACTGAGCCAGGGCAGTGTTAGGGTTACATTCCCCAGGCATAAGTGACTGAGCCAGGGCAGTGTTGGCGTTACATTCCCCGGGCATGAGAGACTGAGCAAGGGCAGTGTTGGCGTTACATTCCCCGGGTTCAGCACCGCACCCTCCAGCCGAATGTACCTGTGTGTAAGTGAGGAGTGAAAGCTGCTGCTGCTAGAACAGCACTAACTGACACATATACTTAGCAGAGCATCCTATATGCAGCTAATCTAGGCCTCTTTATTATGTAACTTTCGAGCAACCAGAAACTACCATTATCCGGCACCTACCAATCTCCATGGGTGCCGGTTGTAACGGAACCCATCACTGTTTTACGCTGTTTTATGGTTATTTAATTCTTGGTTAAAATATGATCACATTGCTATACTGTATGTATGTGGTCTGAGTGCCATTCAGTAATAATGTGTGCTCAGACCTAAGCTATCTGCAGATATGTTCTGGGTTATAAAATGTTGTTATTATATCTGTAAAAATATTGTATTGTGTGGTATGCAGTCAAATATCTTTGGTCTCATACACTTGGTCAGGAGTTGCCATCTGCCACTTAATAGGATTTGCTAAACCACACAAGAGATAGCAGAACAAAAAGGTTTTAGCAGACGAGATGGCACCATGAACAATGGGGGTAGGGACTCTTGAATAATGAGATGACCTGGGGTTTCCCCATACTCCCAGCAGGGGAATAAGTAAGACTAGTGATGTTACTCTCTCCACCGTCAGAGGGAGAATGAGCAGTTAGCCACGCCTAGTGGGCGGCTCCTGGGGGAGGGGACTCCTGGCTCCCACGCATTAACCCTGTCTGATTGGCCAGAGGTAATTAGGGGTTGACCAAAGGTAGTCACTGCCCCTACTGTGTATGTGAAGTGTTTAAAAATGTGTTTTTGTTTTTAATAAAGAATAGTTCTACTTGACCCTTCACAACGTAGCCTCGTCTCGTTCTTTGGGGGGAATTTATGGTACCGTTACTCTGCCACATTTTACAGCACTCCTGGATTATACAATGGGATATCGTGGATGGGAATAAACATTTCATTACTGCACAGCACCTTGCTTCAGAAAAGGACGTCTCCAACGGCTGGTACCCTCTCACTACCGGGGTAGCCGTTACATTGGTGGCAGTGGTGGGATGGTCCTTTTCATCCCCAACGCAAGTGCTGAATGGAATCCCAGTACGCTAAACTGAAAAGACCCACACTAAAGGATCTCTTGGAAACCAGAGGAAGGAGTGCCAACAACCGACCACGGAGAGAGCTGATAGCTGACCTACTGGAGCTGGACGAGATGGATCGATCCATGGAGGTCGTGGACCAACCTACCCCTGTCAGCGTGGAGGAGGAAATTACAAACCTGGTTCAGCAGAGATTATCCATGTACCCAGCAACATCCGTGGAGCTAATAGATCAGCTGTTCCGGGAAGCAAGAACGGAGATACAAAATAGGAGGGGGCACGAACTTGAACTGGCAAGAGCTAGACAACCCCTGGCACATACAGTTCATACTCCCCCACCCGCTGCTACAGGGCAGAAAATACCCTTCACTGCCTTTAAAGCGTTTGTGGAAAGTGAGGAAGAAATTGATGGATATTTGGCTGACTTCGAGAGGCAGTGCTCACTACACCAAATACCACCAGACCAATGGGTCACTATTTTGGCTGGAAAGCTATCAGGAAAAGCAAATGAGGCTTTTCGGGCGCTTACTGAGGAAGATATTGCGCAGTATCGCCGGGTGAAGGCTGCACTGCTCACCAGATATGCCGTCACCCCGGAAACATATCGCCGTCGCTTCAGGGAGTCTAAAAAGAAGGCTGCAGACTCCCACATGGAATGGGCCAGCAATATACAAAGGGTGGCATCACATTGGGTGCAAGGGTGCAATGCCAACACAGGAGAGGAAGTACTACAGCTATTCCTGATGGAACATTTCTTCCAAGATCTGGCGGCAGATATACAGGATTGGGTGAGAGATCGTCGCCCTGCTAACTTAATCGAGGCAGCACGGCTAGCGGACGAATACGCAGAGTCCAGAAAGGTGAGCCAAGGGTCCACACGACCAACCTCTAGAGCAGAGCCACGCACTTCAATACCCGCTGCACGCACAGAATTTCGGGCCCCAGTATCCCCAGGACCGCCACGGCCTCAGGGGTCTAACCACCAACCCCGGGATTCTTACAAAATGACGTGCCATCGCTGCAGCAACACAGGGCATATTGCCCGTTATTGCCCTTTGAGATCAGCCAATAACAAATGGAGGCGCACAACACCCCACACAGAGACCCCGCCATCACGTCCCTCTGCTGCTCACTGCCTGAAAATCAAAGGGAGCCCTGAGGAGTGTTTGGGAATCTTGTATGAGGCCAACCCCGTACAGGCTGCCTCCCCGGATAACCGCCAGCATCACCGCCAAGAGGTGCGTGTGAATGGACAGATAGCACAAGGCTTAAGAGACACTGGCGCTACCATCACTTTGGTGCAGAAACATCTCGTGAAACCAGAACATGTATCTAATCGTACCGTTGCTGTTCGTGTCGCAGGGGGGGCTGTTTTTCGCTTACCCACCGCCCGGGTACACTTGGATTGGGGAGTCGGGTCGGGAAAGACCACAGTAGGCATCATGGACAATTTACCTGCTGAGGTTGTGCTGGGCAACGATATTGGCCCTCTAGCCTCAGCCTTTTTACCCACGACTGCTGCTGCTTGTCCCATGACCACCCGCTCAAAGACCCGTACCGAGGACGATCCTACAACAGGTCGGGAGACCCAGGTAAGCCACAAGCAGACACTTAGCACTAACGCCACAGAGAGACCCATAGCGTGGGACACCCCTGAAGAGCTTGGGAGGGAAACTAGACAGGACCCCACCCTCCAAAAGTACCGAGCATTAGCCGACGATAGAGGGGATGAGCGGGAACGTTTTATATGGAAAGGGGTTTCTATGGGACAGAGATTGTGGCCCACCTTTTGGACATTGG
This sequence comes from Discoglossus pictus, assembly GCA_027410445.1. NCBI lineage: Eukaryota > Metazoa > Chordata > Amphibia > Anura > Alytidae > Discoglossus > Discoglossus pictus. The sequence continues at coordinate 34,875 of JAPZIH010000713.1, forward strand.
GATACTGGACTGTTGGGATGGGATCCTGGATTTTTTTGGGTGGGTGTACAGGGGAAGAACAGTGGGCCCTGTACAATAGCGGCCCGACCACGAGCTGGGGGAGGAATGTACTCTGCAACTTGGGACGATTTTGCTAAAGGACTTCAGTTCATTTGGAAGGCTGATGCTTTTCTGCTTCATTATTTAATTGTCGGAAACCTGTTTGTAAAATGTATTTTCCCTCCCCTTGAAATGTTTATTGCTGTGAATGCTGATGGGTTGTCAAACTGTAGAAGTGACCAACAAATCGTTTTGTCCGGACATCCCAGGCCGATCCGTTGGGATCAGACCGTGTATGCCGGCTTATGGTCACGGGGGAGGTGTGTAACGGAACCCATCACTGTTTTACGCTGTTTTATGGTTATTCAATTCTTGGTTAAAATATGATCACATTGCTATACTGTATGTATGTGGTCTGAGCGCCATTCAGTAATAATGTGTGCTCAGACCTAAGCTATCTGCAGATATGTTCTGGGTTATAAAATGTTGTTATTATATCTGTAAAAATATTGTATTGTGTGGTATACAGTCAAATATCTTTGGTCTCATACACTTGGTCAGGAGTTGCCATCTGCCTCTTAATAGGATTTGATAAACCACACAAGAGATAGCAGAACAAAAAGGTTTTAGCAGACGAGATGGCACCATGAACAATGAGGTAGGGACTCTTGAATAATGAGATGACCTGGGGTTTCCCCATACTCCCAGCAGGGGAATAAGTAAGACTAGTGATGTTACTCTCTCCACCGTCAGAGGGAGAATGAGCAGTTAGCCACGCCTAGTGGGCGGCTCCTGGGGGAGGGGACTCCTGGCTCCCACGCATTAACCCTGTCTGATTGGCCAGAGGTAATTAGGGGTTGACCAAAGGTAGTCACTGCCCCTACTGTGTATGTGAAGTGTTTAAAAATGTGTTTTTGTTTTTAATAAAGAATAATTCTACTTGACTTGAATAGTTCTACCCTTCACAACGTAGCCTCGTCTCGTTCTTTGGGGGGAATTTATGGTACCGTTACTCTGCCACATTTTACAGCACTCCTGGATTATACAATGGGATATCGTGGATGGGAATAAACATTTAATTACTGCACAGCAGCTTGCTTCAGAAAAGGACGTCTCCAACGGCTGGTACCCTCTCACTACCGGGGTAGCCGTTACACCGGTTAACTGGGAGTTTACTGTACTATAAAAGGAGATTAAGATATCTTGTAAATTCAATAGCTCTGCAGCATTGTGAGAAGAGTTCACCCAATATTATGTATATACAATTAAGAAGGTTAAATTCCAGTTACATGTGGAAGCGAATTGAATCACTTAGTGTGAGTAATAAACCTATTTTTACATGTAAAACATTGCAACATTTCTTAACCCATACTCCGTTATATTGTAAACAAATGCTAAATTTCAAGCAATGTATGCTAGTGAGCTTAAGACACAATAACATTGATTATCACCTGACTTACTCTCCTTGCAAAATGTTGCACAACAAAAAAAATTATCATACACATACTCCAAAAAATTAGAGGGAACATAGCCCTCATCCTCTCTTTTTCCCTCCATCCTCTCTCTCCTAGCCTCTTCTCCCCCACAAATCTTCCTTATCATTATCCCTCTTTCTCCCCATCCAATCTCTCTCTCTTTTTTCATCACATTCCAACTGTTGTGGACGAAATTTTAGAGAACCACTCTTTCAATTAGGAAAGTCTATGTGCCATTTCAAAATATCTAAAAAACAACAACAAAATGTAAAACAGCGAAATTAAAA
>JAPZIH010000713.1:37175-42175 GCA_027410445.1 Discoglossus pictus
AGGGGAATCCCTAGCACCGATACACAGAGAAAAGAAGGGCGGGAGAGAGAAGGAGAAAAACACCTAGTGCAGGTCACTTCTAGTGATACCTGATAAGATGTAGGTAATAAAGTGAGACTCTCACCTGCATAGACCTCAAATATCATGAGGTATGTTCATAGCATCAGTGAGATCCACTATTAATGGGTCTTCTGGACAATTCCTGGGTAAACAATGGTCATCTGGTAGTCAGGCCCTCTGTTATGGGCTGAGAACTCTGAGTATACAGTGTGAGCGACTATAAGTGCTCTGAATGTAATATACTGTAGTATAAACACACTGCACTGGAGGCCAAATATATCATAAATAAATGACAGGGCTGTGCTAGGGGGTCTTGGTGGTGTTCCCATAACAGGGGTGTGCTAGGGGGTCTTGGCGGTGTTCCCATAACAGGGGTGTGCTAGGGAGTCTTCGTGGTGTTCCCATAACAGGAGTGTTCTAGGGGGTCTTGGCGTTGTTCCCATAACAGGGGTGTGCTAGGGGGTCTTCGTGGTATTCCCATACCAGAGGAGTGCTAGGGGGTCTTGGTTATTTTCACATACTAGGGGAGTGCTAGGGGTCTTGGTGGTGTTCCCATAACAGTGCTGTGCTAGGGGGTCTTGGTGGTGTTCCCATAACATGGCTGTGCTAGGGGGTCTTGGTGGTGTTCCCATAACGGGGCTGTGCTAGGGGGTCTTGGTGGTGTACTCATAACAGGGCTGTGCTAGGGGGTCTTGGTGGTGCTCCCATAACAGGGGAGTGCTAGGGAGTCTTGGTGGTGCTCCCATAAAAGGAGTGTGCTAGGGGGTCTTGGTGGTGTTCCCATACCAGAGGAGTGCTAGGGGGTCTTGGTTATTTTCACATACCAGGGAAGTGCTAGGGGTCTTGGTGGTGTTCCCATAACAGGGGTGTGCTAGGGGGTCTTGGTTATTTTCACATACCAGGGAAGTGCTAGGGGTCTTGGTGGTGTTCCCATAACAGGGGTGTGCTAGGGGGTCTTGGTGGTATTCCCATAACAGGGGAGTGCTAGGGAGTCTTGGTGGTGCTCCCATAAAAGGAGTGTGCTAGGGGGTCTTGGTGGTGTTCCCATACCAGAGGAGTGCTAGGGGGTCTTGGTTATTTTCACATACCAGGGAAGTGCTAGGGGTCTTGGTGGTGTTCCCATAACAGGGGTGTGCTAGGGGGTCTTGGTTATTTTCACATACCAGGGAAGTGCTAGGGGTCTTGGTGGTGTTCCCATAACAGGTGTGTGCTAGGGGGTCTTGGTGATGCTCCCATAACAGTGCTGTGCTAGGGGGTCTTGGTGGTGTTCCCATAACATGGCTGTGCTAGGGGGTCTTGGTGGTGTACCCATACCAGGGGAGTGCTAGGGGTCTTGGTGGTGTTCCCATAACAGGTGTGTGCTAGGGGGTCTTGGTGATGCTCCCATAACAGTGCTGTGCTAGGGGGTCTTGGTGGTGTTCCCATAACATGGCTATGCTAGGGGGTCTTGGTGGTGTTCCCATAACGGGGTTGTGCTAGGGGGTCTTGGTGGTGTTCCCATAACGGGGTTGTGCTAGGGGGTCTTGGTGGTGCTCCCATACCATATACTCACTCCCTCTACACTATACACACACACATTTTATTCTACTCACACCAGATAACTAATCAGTGATCCAGATAACCCCTAAATTATCTCCTTGTCACCAATTAGAACATTAATCACTTTATTTACCTGCTGAGGACACACAAATATCAGCTCCGGGCCGCACTGCTGGAAAGGAACAGGAAGTGAATGTTCAGTGCACTAAACTACAAGTTCCAGAATCACGTGCAGTAGAAGCAACAGCCAATCAGTAAAGTAGAGGGGCGTGTTTATGGCAGCCCGGTTTCCATGGTGACACGGCGTGTATATTAATATGTCCCACTCTCTGGATCTCTCTGGAGCAATAAAGCAGAGCTGTTATCAAATAGTGATGTCACCGCCAGCCCGATTATTTAACTGGCAGGACATTTGTGATGTTATTGCTTTCCTATAATGTGTGTATCGTGTATTACACCCACTGACTGAAATGTCTGTCTGACTTACCCAAAACAAACAAGGCGATCCATGTGACCTGCGGATAAGCTTCCTGTACAGCGTGCGTCATGACGTCAGAATTACTTCCTAACAATCGGTACACAAACTGTGTCAACCTATCTATCTATCTATCTATCTATCTATCTATCTATCTATCTATCTATCTGTCAGTTTGGAGGGAGGGGTGTATATATGTTTTTATCTCATATGTATTTGTACTTATTTATACATATATAGTGATGGGAGATGATTTCTCTCTCTGTGAATATATATTTATAGTGCAGGGCAGTGTATACCACGGTATATATGTATTTATATTTAGAGTATATCTATCTACACATATATACCCAGTCTGCAGTGTGTATATCACTAATATAGTTGTCGTACTTTGAGTTTGTGTGTAATGCTCACAGATTGTGAGTTGCGCATCCGTGCTGCAAATCCCCTCTCTCTCCCAGTATGGTGTCACAGCTCCAGACCCCTCTCTCCCTCCCTCCCCCCTCTCCTCTCTCTCTCTCCCCCCCCCCTCTCTCCCTCCTTCTCTCTCTCCCCCGCCTCCCTCTCTCCCCCCTCTCTCTCTCTCTGTCTACCTCCCTTCCCCCCTCTCTCCCAGTATGGTGTCACAGCTCCAGACCCCTCTCTCCCCCCTCTCCTTTCTCCCTCTCTCCCCCTCTCTCTCTCTGTCTACCTCCCTTCCCCCCTCCCTCCCAGTATGATGTCACAGCTCCAGACCCCTCTCTCTCTCCCTCTCACCCCTTCCCTCCTCTTTCTCCCCATCCCTCCTTCTCTCTCTTTCCTCTCCTTCCTTCTCTCTCTCTCTCCCTCTTTCCCCCTCTCTCTCTCCATAATGTCACAGCTCCAGACCCCTCTCTCTTGCTCCCCCTCCCCCCTCTCTCTCCCCCTCCCTCCCTTTCCCCTCTCTCTCTCTCCCTCCCCCCATCCCCCCTCCTTCTCTCTCTCCACCCTCTCTCTCTTCCCCTACCCCCTCTCTCTCTCCCAATCTCTCTCCCCTCCCTCTCACCTCTCTCCCCCTCCCCTCTCTCTCTCTCCCAGTATGGTGTCACAGCTCCAGACCCCTCTCTCGCTCCCTCGCCCCCCCTCCTTCTCTCTCCTCCCTCCCTCTCTACCTCCCTCTCTCTCTCCCCCTCTCTCCTCCTCCCTCTTCTCTCTCTTCCCCTCCCTCCTTCTCTCTCCCTCCTTCCCTCTCTCTCTACACCTGCCCCCCTCTCTTCCCCCCCCATCTCTCTCCCCCTTCCTCTCTCTCCCACCCTTCCTCCCTCTTTCAATCTCCCTCCCTCTCCCCCTCCTTCTCTCTCTCCCCCGTCCCTGTCTCTCCCAGTATGATGTCACAGCTCCAGAACCCCCTCTCTCTCCCCCCCCTCCCCATCCCTCCCACCACCCCCCTCCCTTCCCCCCTCTCTCTCTCCCCCTCCCCTTTACCCCCCTCTCTCTCTCCCTCCCTCTCTCCCTGTATGGTGTCACAGCTCCAGGCCCCTCACTCGCTCCCTCGCCCCCTCCTCTCTTTCCCCCTCCCTCCCCCATGTCCTTTCTCTCTCTCTTCCTCTCTCTCCCTCCCTCTCCCCCCCTCCCTCCCCCTCTCTATCTCTCTCCCTCTCTCTCTTCCCCCTCTCCCTCTCTCTCTCTCCCAGTATGGTGTCACAGCCCCAGACCCTCTCTGTGTGTATCCCTTGTATCCCCGGGTCTGTGCAGCTTCCTGTCTCGGCACACAGTGATCAATACAATAACACAATCAGTCCTATCTTTACATTTGTATGTGCAGAGTGAGAGACAGATGTATATACAAAGCGTCACCATGGAAACAAGATTACATTAGAGGCCCGCCCCCTAATGTGACGGGAAGATCCTGTTGGTGCCGCTATGCATTGTGGGATTTCCGGTACATCCACTTCCGGTCCAGTCAGCTGGTGCGGCCTAGAGCGGATCCGGGTGTGTGTCCGAGCTCTGAGCAGGTAAATAAAGAGATTAATGTTCCAATTACTGACCAGGAGATAACACAGGAAGTTATTTGTGTCTGTGACTGGTTATCAGGTGCGAGTGGGATAAAGACCGGAAGTGATACCGGATATAAAGATATTATACTATATATATAATACAGACCGATCTATCTATAATCTGTCTATCTATCTATCTCTCTGTATATATATATATATATATATATATATATATATATATATATATATATATATATATATTTCTATCTATCTGTCTATCTATCTCTCTGTCTATCTATCTATCTATCTCTGTCTCTCTGTCTATCTATCTATTTATCTATCTATCTATATTTTTATCTCTCTCTCTCTGTCTGTCTGTCTATCTATATATCTATCCCTCTATCTATATATCTATCCCTCTATCTATCTATCTATATCTCTATATCTATCCATCTATCTATCTCTCTGTCTGTCTATCTAGCTATCTATCTCTATCTATCTCTATCTATCTGTCTGTCTGTCTATCTATCATCTATCTATCTATCCCTCTATCTATCTATCCCTCTATCTATCTTTCTCTATCTATCTATCCCTCTCTCTATCTATCTATCTCTCTGTCTATCTATCCATCTATCCCTCTGTCTATCTATCCCTCTGTCTGTATATATCTATCTCTATCTGTCTGTCTATCTATCTATATATCTATCCCTCTATCTATCTATATTTCTATCTATCTGTCTATTTTTATCTATCTACCTATCTATATCTGTCTGTCTGTCTACATCTCTATCTATCTATCTATCTCTATTCATTTATCTATCCATCTATATAGCTATCCCTCTATCTATCTATATTTCTATCTCTCTCTGTCTGTCTATCTATCTCTGTCTATCTGTCTATCTATATATCTATATATCTATCCCTCTATCTATCCCTCTATCTATCCCTCTATCTATCTATCTATCTATCTA
>JAPZIH010000713.1:47175-151365 GCA_027410445.1 Discoglossus pictus
TCTGTCTACCTATCTATATATCTATCCCTCTATATATCTATCCCTCTATATATCTATCCCTCTATATATCTATCCCTCAATCTGTCTGTCTATCTTTCTGTCTATCTATCTATCTATCCCTCTATCTATCTATCCCTCTATCTATCTATCCCTCTATCTATCTATCCCTCTATCTATCTATATTTCTATCCCTCTATCTATATATCTATCTATCTATCCCTCTATATATCTATCCCTCAATCTATCTGTCTGTCTGCCTATCTATCTATCTATCTATCTCTCTGTCTATCTATCTGTTTGTCTGTCTATATCTATCTATCTCTATCTATCTATGTATGTCTGTCTATCTATCTATATCTGTCTATATATATATATATATATATATATATCTCTGTTTATCTATCTATCTATCTATCTCTGTCTATCTATCTCTCTGTCTATCTATCTATCTCTGTCTATCTATCCCTCTATCGGTCTGTCTGTCTATCTATCTATCTATCTATCTATTTATCCCTCTGTCTGTCTATCTATCTGTTTGTCTGTCTATATCTGTCTATCTCTATCTACCTATCTATGTCTGTCTGTCTATCTATCTATAATCTCTCTATCTATCTATCTCTCTGTCTATATATATATATATATATATATATATATCTTTCTATCTATCTATCTGTCTATCTATCTCTCTGTCTATCTATCTATCTCTGTCTCTATCTATCTATCTATTTATCTATCTATCCATCTATATATCTATCTATCTATATTTCTATCTCTCTCTCTCTGTCTGTCTGTCTATCTATCTATATCTCTATATCTATCCATCTATCTATCTATCTATCTCTCTGTCTGTCTATCAAGCTATCTATTTCTATCTATCTCTATCTATCTATCTATCTATCTATCTATCTATCTATCTCTCTGTCTATCTATCATCTATCTATCTATCTTTCTCTGTACCCTTCAAACCATAAAACCAATATTTACTTTCAACAGCTTGCTGTGTACCCTGACAACCTACATGACCTAAAAGCCTGTGATTTTCTTTCACAATGTCTTTAATCAATATCCTAGGTGGGATCAATTTTAGACCATCTGAAGTTTCCTTAAACAAGATACCTTCTTGTAAACAGAAACCATCCTGAGGTTGACCCTCCTCTATCTGTCTAAACATCTTTAGTAGCAGTTCGTCTTTCTTTTGCTCATCTTGCAAACTCACATTCATGTCCTTTTTACCTATGCTCAAAATCTCGTGATTATTTTCCTTAGCATAAGTATGACATTCCCAAGCCTGTACTCCTTCCTCATCTCCTTGTGAGGAGTTTCATGGATTTCCTTTCATTGCTGCTTCCTTTGCCATCACATCCACTTGTGCATTCCTCTGGGCATGCACATTATCTAACACTTTCTGATGTGCTTTCACTTTTATGATGGCCACCCTATGTGGTTGTTTCTCTCCCTAAATCAGGTCACAAATGTCTATCATCAATCCTTGATCAGTTAGTCTATCTGCCCCTAATATTGTACCTTCATTGTTATTACACACCCACTATGGTGCATTTAACACTGTGTTATCAATCTTTATTTCACAATCCTGAGATTTCACTGCCTGAATTTCCGCACCTCCAACACCCATGAGCTGAGTTACAGTCAGAGGCTGTGAAAGAGGTCATTTTTATCAGTCAGACTAACAGAAGCCCCTATATCCAGCAGCATTTTGGTTGAGTGGCCCCTTACACAACCTTGGACATAAGGTCTACCATTAGAGTCCATGGACAATGAAGTGACCATGAACGTTTTTGGGGCCAGACACCCCTATTTTTTCCTAACCTTTCTGTTGGGACTAACCTTTTTATTTGGACTAACCTTTTTATTTGGACTAACCTTTTTTCCTCCTACCTCAGCAACAGATATAACTTGTGAGGGAAGTACACTCTGCATGGGAGCCATAAGATTTGGGGTAGTTGTTGCAATTTTTTTCTGGACTGAACAAACTAATTGTTCTGCAATTAAACAACGATTATAACAACCATCTAATTCATCTTGTAACTTATCCTTATCATCTTCTAACTCATTTAGTTCTTCTTGTAAGGACTCATTATCTTGTTTCAACTGATCTAATTCATTCTGCAACTTTTCACATTTACAATCCTCAGAAAACTTATTTTCAGACAAGGCAATATCATTCATATTGCTAATCTGTTCTCTTAGTTTATGATTTTCATTCATCATTTCTGTAACTTTGTTAGTATATTGTATCTCTGCAGCTTCAGAGGCTAATTTAGCCGCCATAAACATAGCCAAAACATTCCCCAATTTCTGTTTACTTTTCTTTAAATTGGAGTGAGTCTCATTGCACTCCTGCCACACCGACATCCACTGATTAATAAGTGATCCTTCAGGCCTCATGTCACATCTCACTGTGGCATGTTTACTAATATACTTTTCTATTACATCCATGAACAATTCTCTAGTCGGTGATCAATCCACTGGAATTACACCTAGTCAGGGCCTATCACACCTCGCACCCTGACGTATTGCTAACACTTATAACCCTTGGTACTCCCTGTATCTTGTGCGTCCACTCAACGGATCTTGTAGCCCAGTGAGGAAGAACTTTCTACCTGCATCCAAACGACCAGCGTCTGTCAGCGAGACCTACTTCACTTCACCACGATGCAAAAAAAAACAAATGTACTCCAAGAATTCTTCATCTATTCTTCATCAGAACCCCAAAAAAAACTGTATCCCAAAGAATCACGTCGGGGTCACCAATGATGGAGATCTCAGGTCACCATTAAAGATCTTCGTTCGTTATTATTAGGATTCTGGTTACGGATGAAAAACTTATGATAAAATATTCCAAAGTACTTCAGTCTTTAGCATGTGTTTATTGGTTATAAGTACAAAAATTTGTTACATTAGCAATTTCAGACATGTCATGTGTGAATGAATATCTACCTGATTCTTAGAATGAAGTAAGTCACAAAATACAAACTTCTTATAGATTTACAAAGGAATGTGATGACATCACAAAAACTAATCATTCAATCTTCTACTCCACTCATTCAGTCTGTAGGGACTTCATTGTATTAGTCTCTTTGATATTCCTTTTCAACATTTGAATAATTCCTTCCACATGTATCCATAATTGAACATAATAAAGCAAGTGTTATTCAATACCATGTATTGTAGGTAAATATTCCAGATAATCTCTTTCATATGTCTGGTTCTCCATACATCAATAATCAAAGGTCATTCAATATCACCTTTCAAGGATAAATGCACAAAGTCAGAAACTTCCATTCTGACCCTTAACCTTGTCTACCAATTTTGATAGAGCTTGGTTTAACTCCTTGATTGCCAGGTTGTGTTCCTTAGTTATTTGTTCATTCAGAGAATACTTTATTGGTAATGAATATTGTTTATGCGTGATCAATTCAGTACCAACACTATCTATCTCTATCTATCTCTATATGTCTGTCTATCTATCTATCTATCTATATCTCTCTGTATCTATCTATATCTCTCTATCTGTCTGTCTGTCCATCTATCTATCTATCTCCCTGTCTGTCTATCTATCTATCTATCTCTCTATCTATCTCTCTGTCTATCTATCTGTAACAGAGTTGGAACACGAAGTCCAATATCTCCGCTGGTATACGGTAAAATATCCAAGAAGCACTGCACAGTCTCACAAGGCCCATCCACCCATATTGGACGACATTTAATTGGGAGTCAAAGAATTATGAGTCTTTATTTTGTTATGCAGAAATATATACACATCTCTTTCCACAGGCAATACACATCCCCCATATTTGGCCACACAATACACATAGAGAGAACAATAGGTGAGGTCACACCCACCGGAGGCTACCTGGCTACTTTGATACAATAACAGACCTTGATCAGATTATCCTTCTCTTTGTGCTATCTCTTCCAAATGTAAACACTTTGCAAAATAGGCTTTTCCTGCTACTAGGAGCCCCTGTAACAGGATTATCTATTAGGCTAGCAGACCAACATATCTACAGTATAGCAATGTGATCATATTTTAACCATAAGAATTAAATAACCATAAAACAGGGTAAAACAGTGATGGGTTCAGTTACACTATCTCCCTGTCTGTCTGTCTATCTATCTATCTCCCTGTCTGTCTATCTATCTATCTCTCTGTCTGTCTATCTATCAGTCTGTCTATCTATCGGTCTGTCTATCTATCGGTCGATCTATCTATCGGTCTGTCTATCTATCTATGGGTCTGTCTATCTATCTGTCTGTCTATATTTCTATCTATCTCTTTTTCTATCTATCGGTCTGTCTGTCTATCTATCTGTCTATTTAGCTATCTCTCTGTCTATCTAACTGTCTGTCTGTATCTATCTATCTCTCTGTCTATCTATCTATCTCTGTCTATCTCTCTATCTATCTCTGTCTATCTATCTGTCTATCTATCTATCTCTGTGTGTCTGTCTGTCTGTCTGTCTATCTATCAAGCTATCTCTCTGTCTATTTATCCCTCTATGTGTCTGTCTATCTGTCTATCTATCCCTCTATCTGTCTTTCTGTCTGTCTATCTATCTCTATCTATCTATCTATCCCTCTGGGTTTTTTTTTTAATAACATTTTCATCAGACGAGTGAAACATTTTTATATAGAGAGCGCCCCCTACTGTGCCGATTGGCTGCTGCTTGCACTGCAGGGGATTCTGGGACTTGTAGTTTGATGCTTTAACATCCGGTACATTCACTTCCTGTTGTTTTCCACGTGGGTTTCTGGCGCGGATCCGGGTGTGTGTCCGAGCTCTGAGCAGGTAAATAAAGGGATTAATGTTCCAATTACTGATCAGGAGATAATACAGGAAGTTATTTGTGTCTGTGACTGGTTATCAGGTGTGAGTGGGATCAAGACAGGAAGTGATACCGGATATAATGATATTATACTATATATATAATACAGAGTGATGGGAGAGGGGCTGTCTATCTGTCCCTCTATATATATATATATATATATATATATATATATATATATATATATATATATATATATATATCAGACAGACAGATAGACACAGACAGCCCCTCTCCCATCACTCTGTATTATATATATAGTATAATATCATTATATCCGGTATCACTTCCAGTCTTTATCCCACTCGCACCTGATAACCAGTCACAGATAGATTGACAGACAGACAGATAGATTGACAGACAGATAGATTGACAGACAGATAGATTGACAGACAGATAGATTGACAGACATATAGATTGACAGACATATAGATAGATTGATAGATAGATAGTGGGATTTTTTTAGAGGAGATTTTTTTCAAAGTGCTACCGGTCTCGCACTGTGAATTGTGTATGTGATTTTTCTGTTGATGTGTAGTTCCGCGGGTTGTGGGTATGATGCGCAAGTCGTTCGGGGTCGTGTAACAAATCCCATCTGTTACCGTCTCATGTTTATTTGTACAGACAGTGACAAAGTGACACCATCAGGTCTCTCAGAGTCTGACCAAGAGGAAGAGACAAATATGAGGAGTCCCCGGGAGATTAAAGAGGAGGAAATTCCTGTAAATATCAGTGACGGTGAGTAATATCTTATGGACAATTATCACTTACTTCAGTCCTTATTGGGATGTATTTCTCCTTCATCTCTCACCCAAGAAGTTTTACACACATCGCAGCTCATGATAAAGGTGATTTTCTCCCCAATTACACAATATCTGGTCTTCTGTCCATACAAAGTAATAACATTCGGTTGTTTCCGTCTTTGTGGATCTTTCTACTAAAGGATTTAGATATTAATAAGACACAAATACTAGATAGATAGTAAATAATTACAATGGTCAAGGTCTATAATCTGTTTATCTCTATCTGTAGGACCTTTAGATGTGAGGCCTCCAGTTGTCTCCAAGGTTGAACAAGAAGATCTGAATATAAGAGATCAGCAGCAGGTGAAGGAGGAGGAGAGTCCTGGGAGTATCAGGGAAGGTGAGGAAGTAATACACAATAAGAACAATAATAATACATTCTGTAATGTCACACTGTCACCCTAACAATATGTTTATTTTTTCTTAAAGTGAATTCAAAATGGTCTATACATTGCAATAGCTATTTATCTCTGTAGTACATAATTCTCAAGATATGCAGCATTCTTTGTGCAACTCATTATCGTAATGGATAGCTCAGAGAGCTTGATAAGGGTGGGGGGAATTTGTCAGCAATGTGGCAAGTGTGCAGTGTAAATAGCCTGCGTGCGCAAGGCCAAACCGTTTTGTTTAGGCGGGTAAGGTGGCATTTTAGAATCCTAATGTTATGAGTTGTAAGTAAGTGTTGTAAAATAAGTTACTTGGCTCGCGAGCATTTTCCGTCCGTCCCTTGTAATGGTATATTTTATATCTGCTACGTTCCTGGCTAACTCGTACGTTCCTGGCGGTGATTTTCGCAGCTCTGTGTCTTTTAGCCTCATTTTTATTTTTTTCTTACGTCATTTTTTTTCTCTCTTAGTCGATTTTCAAGTGCGGAAACTTCTTAAATGCGACCTAAATGTGCGTGCAACCTCACTCCCAGACGCCATGGCTGTCTCCCCGTGCTGTGTGTGATGCTTGTTTTTTATATTTTGCTTTTATTTTTATGTGTTTTTGGTGTTTTTTTATGTACGCGTTTCGGCCATTAACTTCATATTTTTTATTTTTTTAAGTCCCTATTTCCTCATTCCGCGTTATTGTTTTTTTTCAAAGTCCCTTTGGCTCATTGCAGCTGACGTGGGAGCCTTTGCGAGGTGCGCATTTGCGGCCAGAGCAGCGGCCCTCGCTTTGCTAGCTCGCAAAGTGTGATGATGACTCGCAGTTTGACATTAATTATATGTGATTATTTGCAAGTAAACTGTGAGCTCAGCACAGATTGTGCACAGATGCACTCTATGGTCTCTACATGTACATTCACCCACTCACCTCAATCCCCATTGTCTCTACACGTACATTCACCCACTCACCTCAATCCACATTGTCTCTGCATGTACATTCACCCACTCACCTCAATCCCCATGGTCTCTACATGTACATTCACCCACTCACCTCAATCCCCATTGTCTCTACACGTACATTCACCCACTCACCTCAATCCCCATGGTCTCTACACGTACATTCACCCACTTACCTCAATCCCTATGGACCCTACACGTATACTCACCCACTTACCTCAATCCCCATGGACCCTACACGTACATTCACCCATTTACCTCACTCCCTACGGACTCTACACATACATTCACACACTTACCTCAATCGCTATGGACTCTTCACATACACTCACTCACTTACCTCAATCCCTATGGACTGTACACGTACATTCACCCACTTACGTCACTCCCTATGGAATCTGCACGTACATTTACCCACTTACCTCACTCCCTATGGACTCTGCACGTACATTCACACACTTACCTCACTCCCTATGGACTCTGCACGTACATTCACACACTTACCTCACTCCCTATGGACTCTGCATGTACATTCAACCACTTACCTCACTCCCTATGGACCTTACACGTACATTCACCCACTTACCTCACTCCCTATGGACCTTACACGTACATTCACCCACTTACCTCAATCCCTATGGACTCTACACATACATTCACCCACTTAACTCAATCCCTATGGACTCTGTAACGGATCTCCTGGCACCCCGACCGGGTACCTCCGTTGATAGACGCGTCCTAGTTTGCGCCGAGGCCTACAAGCACCGCACCGGACACCTCAATCACCACAGACTCCACAACCGCCGTAGTTTAGCTGGAGCCGCGCCGACTTCCTTCCACCCTTTATGATACTCCAGCATCCAGGACCGTGTGGGGAAGACCTCTCCTTCAAGGATGGTACATCAGGAACAAGCGTTCAGTAGTTACAGCTCAAGGGAGTATGCAAAAGCATAGCAATCCCCAGTATGATAGCGATCCCCTCCAATAACGAGATGAGACTACGTTTTGAAGGGTCAAGTAGAACTATCTTTAATGATAGGGGATCTCCTTTTATGCAATGGTGCCCTCTGAAGGGCTACACCCACATAATTATCACAGCCAATTAGATACATGGTTCAACCCCCACGTCTCCTCCCCTCAGATAACAGGTAACACAATTAAAACAGACACAATTTTAACCACATTCTGGATGTACCCCAAAAACAGGGGGTACACCTTTAAGTCCAGCACCGTTCAATATCTCTCACCCAGGGGAACACCATATTAAAAAATGGCATGAATCAGACCAGGGGTTCAAAAGTTAGTAAAAGTATGTTTTTCACATAACACACAGACATCTCACATATCCCCCACACAATACACATATAGGACAATAGGTGTGGTCACCCCTCCCTGAGGCAACTTGATATAATCAGACAATGATTAAATCAGCCTTCTTTGTTCTTATCTGAGAATGAAAACAGTTTATACAATCGACTTTTCTTATCTGTAACAGGATTATCTATTAGCCTAGTAGCTTTGATATTCTGAGCCAATATATTCTGTAGAACATAAAACAACATATCTACAGTACAGCAATGTGATCATATTTTAACCAAGAATTAAATAACAATTAAACAGGGTAAAACAGTGATGGGTTCCGTTACAGCTGGGATCTGAGCGCACAAAACTACTGAATAGCGCTCAGATCATCTTCACACAGTTTAATTGCCATGTAGCTAAAGTCTTTCCCATAGTCTTTCATAATATGAATGGGCTCCATGGCATAGCTTTCTGTGGTATCATGGTTCACACAGGGCAAGTACCGAATGACCCCCCTGTATGTAAAGGGCCAGAATGAGTGACATACACTCTGGTATGGCCGAATACTGTGTTTGAAGGGCAATATGTACCAGGGCCATAGTCGCAGGGCAGGAGGCTGGCAAACAGTCCTCTCCAAGACAAAGTGGCGAAGGGCACTTCCTCACAGACTCTACACGTACACTCACCCACTTACCTCAATCCCAATGGACTCTACACGTACACTCACCCACTTACCTCAATCCCTATGGACCCTACATGTACATTCACCCACTCACCTCAATCCCCATTGTCTCTACACGTACATTCACCCACTCACCTCAATCCCCATGGTCTCTACACGTACATTCACCCACTTACCTCAATCCCTATGGACCCTACACGTACATTCACCCATTTACCTCACTCCCTACGGACTCTACACATACATTCACACACTTACCTCAATCCCTATGGACTCTTCACGTACACTCACTCACTTACCTCAATCCTTATGGACTGTACACGTACATTCACCCACTTACCTCACTCCCTATGGAATCTGCACGTACATTTACCCACTTACCTCACTCCCTATGGACTCTGCACGTACATTCACACACTTATCTCACTCCCTATGGACTCTGCACGTACATTCACACACTTACCTCACTCCCTATGGACTCTGCACGTACATTCACCGACTTACCTCACTCCCTATGGACCTTACACGTACATTCACCCACTTAACTCAATCCCTATGGACTCTACACGTACATTCACCCACTTACCTCACTCCCTATGGACCTTACACGTACATTCACCCACTTACCTCAATCCCTATGGACTCTACACGTACACTCACCCACTTACCTCAATCCCTATGTACCCTACATGTACACTCACCCACTTACCTCAATCCCTATGGACTCTACACGTACACTCACCCACTTATCTCACTCCCAATAGACCCTACACATACATTCACACACTTACCTCACTCCCTACGGACCTAAATGTTCATTTCAATGTAATGTTTTTATTTTAAATTGTAATTTTTTTATTTTAATTTATTTTATTTTTTATTGTAATTATTTATCTTTAGTAAATTACGTTTTTTGTATTTACATACATTTTAGTTAGGTGTTAAGATATTATGGATTTTTACAGGTACCCCCATGGTAGAGGATTAGGGTACTATGGAAGTCCATAGGGACCCCTATGGTAGAGGACTAATTTTAGATACCATGGGGATCCCTATTGGGGATGGTCGGTGGGGCATTCCAAGTGCCCTCTGAACACTTAGTACAATTTATTTACTAATATAACCTCAGAAAACTTAGTGCCCATTTTATTAACAGCATCTACTATTTTATTCCTATTACTATTTAATCTCTATACTCTCAGCATCTGGGTAAGGTCATCCTTTTTCAATGATAATGGATGAAAAGATTAAGCATATAAAAGAGTATTTGTATCAGCATGCTTAATACTCCACTGTGATGTCATTATTCAACTTTATGTAGATATCGTTATCACTTAATTGATTCAAAATCTCTTTCATATAATCCTCATAAATCATAAGCACTAGGGAACATTTCTTATTTGCTGGTGTAATGACCCCAATCTGCCATTTTATTTTCATTAGCACAATTCCTGATAGAAGACTTTGCATATACAGGAAGTTTGTATCTGCACAGTGGAAAAGTGTCAGTAACTACAGTCGGTGCTCTCCGCAGAGCTAATGGGCAGATTGTTAGTTTACAGAAACACCCACCCAGTAACAGGCATAAAAAATGACAGCCTGCAGCAAGCAATAATTGCATGTAGAAGTTGCAATATGTAAAGTTTGTTGTTATACAGTATTTGTTTTTTCTTTTAAATAACACTTTGCAGACTATCAGATTTAGTTAAGCAAAAGACCATAATTGATGATAATTGGTATGCACCGGATCACACTGCACTCTATATACTGTACATTCAGACATATTTTGCTTTGTTTTTGTATGATTTGACTTTTTATTAACTGCAAATTGGTCTCTTTAATTGATTATAATTACTATAATAGGTATATACTAACTAATTATTTCCATATAGAAGAATGTTAAAGCGGTTAGAATTTACTCTTTTTTTTTTCTCCAACAGATGGATCCAAGATTTGGAATAACATTGGAGAAGACCACATTTGTAACACAGTAGAAAAACTATTTCCATGTTCTGAATGTGGGAAATGTTTCAGTCATCTCTCGGATCTTAATGTACATAAGAGGACTCATACAGGAGAAAAACCTTTTCCATGTTCTGAATGTGGGAAATGTTTCAGTCAGGCCTCATCTCGTAATAACCATAAGAGGACTCATACAGGAGAAAAACCTTTTTCATGTTCTGAATGTGGGAAATGTTTCAGTCAGGGCTCACACCTTAATACACATAAGATTACTCATACAGGAGAAAAGCCTTTTCCATGTTCTGAATGTGGGAAATGTTTCAGTCATCTCTCAGCTCTTAATAGACATAAGATGACTCATACAGGAGAAAAGCCTTTTCCATGTTCTGAATGTGGGAAATGTTTCAGTCATCTCTCAGATCTTAATATACATAAGATGACTCATACAGGAGAAAAGCCTTTTTCATGTTCTGAATGTGGGAAATGTTTCAATCGGGTCTCAGCTCTTAATAGCCATAAGATGACGCATACAGGAGAAAAGCCTTTTTCATGTTCTGAATGTGGGAAATGTTTCAGTCATCTCTCACACCTTAATACACATAAGAGGACTCATACAGGAGAAAAGCCTTTTTCATGTTCTGAATGTGGGAAATGTTTCAGTCAGCTCTCAGCTCTTAATAGCCATAAGAGGACTCATACAGGAGAAACGCCTTTTTCATGTTCTGAATGTGGGAAATGTTTCAGTCAGGCCTCACAGCTTAATAGACATAAGAGGACTCATACAGGAGAAAAGCCTTTTCCATGTTCTGAATGTGGGAAATGTTTCAGTCGGGTCTCAGCTCTTAATAGACATAAGATGACGCATACAGGAGAAAAGCCTTTTTCATGTTCTGAATGTGGGAAATGTTTCAGTCGGGTCTCAGCTCTTAATACACATAAGAGGAATTATACAGGAGAAAAGCCTTTTTCATGTTCTGAATGTGGGAAATGTTTCAGTCAGCTCTCAGATCTTAATAAACATAAGAGGACTCATACAGGAGAAAAGCCTTTTTCATGTTCTGAATGTGGGAAATGTTTCAGTCAGGTCTCAGCTCTTAATAAACATAAGATGACTCATACAGGAGAAAAGCCTTTTCCATGTTCTGAATGTGGGAAATGTTTCAGTCAGGTCTCACATCTCAAGCGACACATGAGAACTCACACAGGATAAACACCATTTGCATGATCTGAAACTCACATGAGAAAATGTTTTAGTAAGATTTGAAACGACACAAGAAACTCACACAGGATAAAGACCAGTTGTATGTATGGAATGTGGGTAAGGGTTTAATTTGAGTCCGCCATTACACATCAACATGACGCATCATGCAATTCTACTTCACTCATATAAATGTAAGTAATTAAAAACATTAGCAAGCTTATAAAGATCTATGGATATCTGAGTTGTAAATCACATTAATAGAGCAGTAAGTTGTACTAATGTATCAGCTTGTATTATTACAATACATGATATGATGCTGGACTGTGCATTGCTGCTTTTTGCTTGGTTACCAATAACCTTTCGATTTAAGGGATCCAGAACGTATAGACTTTGCTCTACACCATCATGCTGAGCACTCATAATACATTTGTGGACCTGTAAACTAAGCTATAAATATTTTTTTTATATAATCTTTATATATTTTTTAACCTTAATACCCCCTTCCATTAATTTTCCTATTTTCTATGTACATTTGTTGCATCAAACAAAGCAATGAGTTTAAAGGCCTTGAAAATAAAAAAAAATATGCTTTTAGGTACGGAAAGAGTCAGAAATGTCAATAAAGTTATTTTTTAATTGAATAAGAATTGACTGGGATATTTCTTGATTTAATCATACATCCCCCTCATTTACTGTTCCCTCTAAGCTGTGCGCGCACAAATACCCTGAGATGAGAGCACACAACTAAACATGGAGTGCACACAGATCCCTAGGGGGATATGTAATCTTAGTTTTCCCAATTAACTTTTTCCACACTAGGAGAAACAGATCTCCATTGACCCTTTTCCTTTTGCCGGTGCTCCCTTTGAGATAGCGCTGGTGGGCGGAGAAACTCGATAGGGCAAATCTGGTGCTGATGTCAGATGTCGACGTCCGACATTAGCTTGCTCTCTCAAAGCATCAGAGTCATTCACCCTTCCATGCTGTGTAAACAACATTTCAATGTGTGCACAAAACAAATCAAAGAATCACACAGGACAAAAGGAAAAGGGTCAATGGAGATCTATTTCTCCCTGGGTGGAAACAATTAATTGGGAAAACGTTATAAGCACATAACAAAGAAAGGAATCATACATTGCAAAATAAAATGTATATAGTGTCAATGGAGATCTATTTCTTAATGGGTGGAAGAAGGTTCATGGGAAAACTAAAATTAAATATCCACCTGTAGGGAATTAGAAATGAATGTTCTTTCATATGGAATTAGTACGTGATGCCACCAGGCTGGTGGAGATAGAGACTGAGTACTTGGTGGGAACAAAGAACAGAATCTGTGGTTAAATGACTGAAGATATTTAGAATATCTGAAGGAGTTACTATTTAGTAAAAATAGTGCACTTTTATGGTATACTATGGCCTTGATTCAATTGAGCTGTCGTTGTTTACAGGAGCCCGTAAACTAATTTGCTGTTCAATTGGTGTCTTTTTGCGAGCTGCAAACGATCTACGCCATCTAAGCCTTTGATCTTTCAAGCTCGCAACAGTTACAATCGCAAAATCGCTATTCAATTGCTACAGTTCCTCAAGCCCGCAAATATTTTCACACCCGTAAATGTCAAATATAGAAGGAAATCCAACGGGTACCAGATAGGACACACAATGGGGTTTAACCCTGTTCGTAGCACTGTAAATGCAAACAAAAAAATCAATACTACACTTTAAAAGACGGGGAAAGCGATGAAATACATTAGAATTAATTGCACAACAGCCTCAAGCTCGTAAATCTGCATCAAAAAATATTTTTTTATGTGTAATTTCGGTTGTATATCAATTTTAGGAATAAATGAGTTAATACATATCAGGCCACCCACATGGACTAGAACATTTCCTTCATTCATTTTATTATTGTGTACATTGCAGGATTGCGAGTCTGATCGCATATCGGGACATGAGTGACCGAGCCAGGGCAGTGTTGGCGTTACATTCCCCGGGCATGAGTGACTGAGTCAGGGCAGTGTTGGCGTTACATTCCCCGGGCATGAGTGACTGAGTGAGGGTAGTGTTGGCGTTACATTCCCCGGGCATGAGTGACTGAGCCAGGGCAGTGTTAGGGTTACATTCCCCAGGCATAAGTGACTGAGCCAGGGCAGTGTTGGCGTTACATTCCCCGGGCATGAGAGACTGAGCAAGGGCAGTGTTGGCGTTACATTCCCCGGGTTCAGCACCGCACCCTCCAGCCGAATGTACCTGTGTGTAAGTGAGGAGTGAAAGCTGCTGCTGCTAGAACAGCACTAAGTGACACATATACTTAGCAGAGCATCCTATATGCAGCTAATCTAGGCCTCTTTATTATGTAACTTTCGAGCAACCAGAAACTACCATTATCCGGCACCTACCAATCTCCATGGGTGCCGGTTGTAACGGAATCCATCACTGTTTTACGCTGTTTTATGGTTATTTAATTCTTGGTTAAAATATGATCACATTGCTATACTGTATGTATGTGGTCTGAGCGCCATTCAGTAATAATGTGTGCTCAGACCTAAGCTATCTGCAGATATGTTCTGGGTTATAAAATGTTGTTATTATATCTGTAAAAATATTGTATTGTGTGGTATGCAGTCAAATATCTTTGGTCTCATACACTTGGTCAGGAGTTGCCATCTGCCTCTTAATAGGATTTGCTAAACCACACAAGAGATAGCAGAACAAAAAGGTTTTAGCAGACGAGATGGCACCATGAACAATGGGGGTAGGGACTCTTGAATAATGAGATGACCTGGGGTTTCCCCATACTCCCAGCAGGGGAATAAGTAAGACTAGTGATGTTACTCTCTCCACCGTCAGAGGGAGAATGAGCAGTTAGCCACGCCTAGTGGGCGGCTCCTGGGGGAGGGGACTCCTGGCTCCCACGCATTAACCCTGTCTGATTGGCCAGAGGTAATTAGGGGTTGACCAAAGGTAGTCACTGCCCCTACTGTGTATGTGAAGTGTTTAAAAATGTGTTTTTGTTTTTAATAAAGAATAGTTCTACTTGACCCTTCACAACATAGCCTCGTCTCGTTCTTTGGGGGGAATTTATGGTACCGTTACTCTGCCACATTTTACAGCACTCCTGGATTATACAATGGGATATCGTGGATGGGAATAAACATTTCATTACTGCACAGCACCTTGCTTCAGAAAAGGACGTCTCCAACGGCTGGTACCCTCTCACTACCGGGGTAGCCGTTACATTGGTGGCAGTGGTGGGATGGTCCTCTTCATCCCCAACGCAAGTGCTGAATGGAATCCCAGTACGCTAAACTGAAAAGACCCACACTAAAGGATCTCTTGGAAACCAGAGGAAGGAGTGCCAACAACCGACCACGGAGAGAGCTGATAGCTGACCTACTGGAGCTGGACGAGATGGATCGATCCATGGAGTTCGTGGACCAACCTACCCCTGTCAGCGTGGAGGAGGAAATTACAAATCTGGTTCAGCGGAGATTATCCATGTACCCAGCAACATCCGTGGAGCTAATAGATCAGCTGTTCCGGGAAGCAAGAACGGAGATACAAAATAGGAGGGGGCACGAACTTGAACTGGCAAGAGCTAGACAACCCCTGGCACATACAGTTCATACTCCCCAACCCGCTGCTACAGGGCAGAAAATACCCTTCACTGCCTTTAAAGTGTTTGTGGAAAGTGAGGAAGAAATTGATGGATATTTGTCTGACTTCGAGAGGCAGTGCTCACTACACCAAATACCACCAGACCAATGGGTCACTATTTTGGCTGGAAAGCTATCAGGAAAAGCAAATGAGGCTTTTCGGGCGCTTACTGAGGAAGATATTGCGCAGTATCGCCGGGTGAAGGCTGCACTGCTCACCAGATATGCCGTCACCCCGGAAACATATCGCCGTCGCTTCAGGGAGTCTAAAAAGAAGGCTGCAGACTCCCACATGGAATGGGCCAGCAATATACAAAGGGTGGCATCACATTGGGTGCAAGGGTGCAATGCCAACACAGGAGAGGAAGTACTACAGCTATTCCTGATGGAACATTTCTTCCAAGATCTGGCGGCAGATATACAGGATTGGGTGAGAGATCGTCGCCCTGCTAACTTAATCGAGGCAGCACGGCTAGGGGACGAATACGCAGAGTCCAGAAAGGTGAGCCAAGGGTCCACACGACCAACCTCTAGAGCAGAGCCACGCACTTCAATACCCGCTGCACGCACAGAATTTCGGGCCCCAGTATCCCCAGGACCGCCACGGCCTCAGGGGTCTAACCACCAACCCCGGGATTCTTACAAAATGACGTGCCATCGCTGCAGCAACACAGGGCATATTGCCCGTTATTGCCCTTTGAGATCAGCCAATAACAAATGGAGGCGCAGAACACCCCACACAGAGACCCCGCCATCACGCCCCTCTGCTGCTCACTGCCTGAAAATCAAAGGGAGCCCTGAGGAGTGTTTGGGAATCTTGTATGAGGCCAACCCTGTACAGGCTGCCTCCCCGGATAACCGCCAGCATCACCGCCAAGAGGTGCGTGTGAATGGACAGATAGCACAAGGCTTAAGAGACACTGGCGCTACCATCACTTTGGTGCAGAAACATCTCGTGAAACCAGAACATGTATCTAATCGTACCGTTGCTGTTCGTGTCGCAGGGGGGGCTGTTTTTCGCTTACCCACCGCCCGGGTACACTTGGATTGGGGAGTCGGGTCGGGAAAGACCACAGTAGGCATCATGGACAATTTACCTGCTGAGGTTGTGCTGGGCAACGATATTGGCCCTCTAGCCTCAGCCTTTTTACCCACGACTGCTGCTGCTTGTCCCGTGACCACCCGCTCAAAGACCCGTACCGAGGACGATCCTACAACAGGTCGGGAGACCCAGGTAAGCCACAAGCAGACACTTAGCACTAACGCCACAGAGAGACCCATAGCGTGGGACACCCCTGAAGAGCTTGGGAGGGAAACTAGACAGGACCCCACCCTCCAAAAGTACCGAGCATTAGCCGACGATAGAGGGGATGAGCGGGAACGTTTTATATGGAAAGGGGTTTCTATGGGACAGAGATTGTGGCCCACCTTTTGGACATTGGGATACTGGACTGTTGGGATGGGATCCTGGATTTTTTTTGGTGGGTGTACAGGGGAAGAACAGTGGGCCCTGTACAATAGCGGCCCGACCACGAGCTGGGGGAGGAATGTACTCTGCAACTTGGGACGATTTTGCTAAAGGACTTCAGTTCATTTGGAAGGCTGATGCTTTTCTGCTTCATTATTTAATTGTCGGAAACCTGTTTGTAAAATGTATTTTCCCTCCCCTTGAAATGTTTATTGCTGTGAATTGCAGTAATGCTGATGGGTTGTCAAACTGTAGAAGTGACCAACAAACCGTTTTGTCCGGACATCCCAGGCCGATCCGTTGGGATCAGACTGTGTATGCCGGCTTATGGTCACGGGGGAGGTGTGTAACGGAACCCATCACTGTTTTACGCTGTTTTATGGTTATTTAATTCTTGGTTAAAATATGATCACATTGTTATACTGTATGTATGTGGTCTGAGCGCCATTCAGTAATAATGTGTGCTCAGACCTAAGCTATCTGCAGATATGTTCTGGGTTATAAAATGTTGTTATTATATCTGTAAATAATATTGTATTGTGTGGTATACAGTCAAATATCTTTGGTCTCATACACTTGGTCAGGAGTTGCCATCTGCCTCTTAATAGGATTTGCTAAACCACACAAGAGATAGCAGAACAAAAAGGTTTTAGCAGACAAGATGGCACCATGAACAATGGGGGTAGGGACTCTTGAATAATGAGATGACCTGGGGTTTCCCCATACTCCCAGCAGGGGAATAAGTAAGACTAGTGATGTTACTCTCTCCACCGTCAGAGGGAGAATGAGCAGTTAGCCACGCCTAGTGGGCGGCTCCTGGGGGAGGGGACTCCTGGCTCCCACGCATTAACCCTGTCTGATTGGCCAGAGGTAATTAGGGGTTGACCAAAGGTAGTCACTGCCCCTACTGTGTATGTGAAGTGTTTAAAAATGTGTTTTTGTTTTTAATAAAGAATAGTTCTACTTGACTTGAATAGTTCTACCCTTCACAACGTAGCCTCGTCTTGTTCTTTGGGGGGAATTTATGGTACCGTTACTCTGACACATTTTACAGCACTCCTGGATTATACAATGGGATATCGTGGATGGGAATAAACATTTAATTACTGCACAGCACCTTGCTTCAGAAAAGGACGTCTCCAATGGCTGGTACCCCCTCACTACCGGGGTAGCCGTTACACCGGTTAACTGGAAGTTTACTGTACTATAAAAGGAGATTAAGATATCTTGTAAATTCAATAGCTCTGCAGCATTGTGAGAAGAGTTTACCCAATACTATGTATATACAATTAAGAAGGTTAAATTCCAGTTACATGTGGAAGCGAATTGAAACACTTAGTGTGAGTAATAAATATATTTTTACATGTAAAACATTGCAAAATTTCTTAACCCATACTCCATTATTTTGTAAACAAATGCTAAATTTCAAGCAATGTATGCTAGTGAGCTTAAGACACAATAACATTGATTATCACCTGACTTACTCTCCTTGCAAAATGTTGCACAACAAAAAAAAATAGCATACACATACTCCAAAAAATTAGAGGTAAGATAGCCCTCATCCTCTCTTTTTCCCTCCACCCTCTCTCTACTAGCCTCTTCTCCCCCACAAATCTTCCTTATCATTACCCCTCTTTCTCCCCATCCAATCTCTCTCTCTTTTTTCATCACATTCCAACTGTTGTGGACGAAATTTTAGAGAACCACTCTTTCAATTAGGAAAGTCTATGTGCCATTTCAAAATATCTAAAAAACAACAACAAAATGTAAAACAGCGAAATTAAAAGACAGCAGAAAAACTCATTGCCATTTTATGAAAGTAGCCTTTTTGCATGATTAGCCCCACAAAACACTTTATAATATTTCACTACAGTTATAGTTTAAATGTTAAATTATTCTGTTAATGTTGATACTGTTCCAAGTTTGTAACACAACATTAAAAGTTTATTACTTGAATTTAGTGAAAAGTTTATTGGCATAGAAGACGTAGATTGAGTTCGAAAATGTAAATCTATCATTCAATTGTAAATATTAATCCAGGGAGTCATCCGATCGCCACTTCATGGGGTCAGGAAGAAATTCATTTTTTGCAAACTTTGACACTATTGGCTAAGTTTCAAAGACGGTTTTTACTGTTTGCCTTCCTCTGGATTCAATATACATTTTCATTAACAGTTGATCATCTATAAGTTGCATGTTAAAAAACATTACGTCAAATTGACACTACTCATTAATACAATGTTCACCTGTTGTTACATTAATATGTTAATACTGTTCAACAAATATAATTTAATGCTTTAACTGTTCAGCACTTACAACTTGCAGTTTAAAAAAATAAACATGTTGACGATAAAAAATTTACTTATTTATATATAAGAAAAACTTTAAGACTGTCTAATACGCATCTTACATGCAACATAGAATTCACAACAGACACATTTCATTGCCGTCATTTTTTGACGGGCAAGTCGCTAGTAATATAATAATGAAGATATAAAAATGAATAAAAAATGATAAACATAATTAGAAATAGAGGCATGATCTTTAACCTGGCTCCTAAAGAGACTCAAGGCCCCTAAAGGATCCAGTACAGATGAGTTTCCTACAACATGGACATATTACATCTCACAGAGTCCTTTGCGCCTTTTACCCTTCCCAACAAGTGCTTTGCAAAAGAAAAGTAAAATTATATATAGCAAAAATAAAAAATAAAACAAATTATAAAGCAATTATAATAGTCCAATATTGTTACGACACCCCCAAGAACGAGACCACGCTCCGCTTTTGAGGGTCAAAAAAGTGAACTGAACTTTATTGAAAAATCCCCCATTTTAAACATGTCACACACACAGTGGAGGGAGTTGCTACCTTTGATCAACCCCTAATTACCCCGGTCCAATCGGACAGGGTTAAGACGTGAGAACCAGGAGTCCCCTCCCCCAGGAGCCACCCACTAGGCGTGGCTAATTGCTCATTCTCCCTCTGACCATGGATGTAGGAACATCTTCAGGCTCACTTACGCCCCTGCTAGGAGATTGGGAAACCCCAGGCCATCTCATCATTCAAGAGTCCTTACCCCCATTGTTCATGGTGCCATCTTGTCTGCTAAAACCCTTTTGTTTTGCTATCTCTTGTGTGTTTTAGCAGATAGAATTAAGAGGCAGATGGGCAACTTCTGACCGAGTGTATGAGACCAAAGATATTTGACTGCATACCACATGGCTGCCACTCCACAACACAATACGATATTTTTTCAGATATAACCACAACATATTATAACCCAGAACATATCTCCAGATAGCTTAGGTCTGAGCACACATTATTACTGAATGGCGCTCAGACCACACACATACAGTTCAATGGCCATGGAGACAAAGTCTTTCTGCATAGGAAAATAAAGTATTTAAATGCCGGTCCATAGTCAAAAGGCACCAGGCAGGCAACCAGACTCCTCCAATGTACAGTGGCAAGATTGGTCTCGTCACAAATATGATCTGTGGAAAAATGTAAACATCTCTCAATAATGGAGTCCTTAGCACAAAGTTCACAGTCCAGATGTTAAAAGTCTATTGAATGGGGCGTGGCTAGCAGCTATGGAAGCCAGACGTGTTGAGCTGGAGCTCCACGCAAATAAAGCTAAAAAACACGAACAATATGGCCAAATTTGGCTAAAACTAGAGAATCACCCAATTGAGGTTTCCTGCCTCAGAGAGTCTAACGGGGTGTCTATGTGCGCCGACAGGGGAAGTTACCCTACTTATTAGGAGCCTTTTCAAATGGGGCCTACACCAGAGTCCCTCTAGCTCCCAGCTAGCCTCAACCGGAAATCCCTTCCTCTGGATCCCTACCTCGAATTACCACACTGACCACCCGCCGACGAAAGACTGGAGAACTCGGGGGACCAGTCACAGCGGGTGAGACTGCACAGGCGTGCAGGAGGTAGGTGGAGCGGTGAGAGAGGCTAAGAGGCTAAGAAGTGCTGGCGGAGCAGAGAATAGGCTGCCGGGGGTTAGGCCCAGACGAGAGCGCAGCGGAGGAGGCCTATCACGGGCTACAAGAGGGGGAGAGTAACCCAGTTAACCCTACAGAGACCCACTCAGGGGAGCAAGCAACGGGGGGCCCTCCACAGGGGAAAAGCGGAAAGAGGTCCCTTCCAAGAGCCCCAAGCCAAACCGGCATAACTCCCTGAAACCCTGGAGAAGAGACCGGGGTGCAGATCGGTCAAAAGCAGAGCACTGCAGGTACAGGGGAGGGGTGAAGGACTCCCTAAGGGGAGAAGACGGATCAGAGATAAGGAAGGGGGTACCCCGGGGGGCTACAACAACACCATTGCCTTAGTCGCAGACAGCCCAGGGCCCCACTCCCAGACAAACTCTCATAAGAACACCCAGTACCTCAGTCTTATATAGACCAAAATAAAGGGACCCAGAATACCAGAGTAAAACTCAAGCTACATTGGATCTGGGTGATAAAGAGAGTAGTTCTTCAGGCTTCATATTTGGATTTTAAAGTGCAACAAACTTGATTTTTTATATTACTGATATATCTTGGTGCTTAGAGTTGAACCCAGAAACCCACTACAAAACATTATTTTATTTTCAATGGCCGCACCATGAGGATGTACATTTTCACTCAAAACATTGCATAAGCAGTCTTAATGGACAGTACTCTACTCCCACCCGGTGGCAGCCCTAGATTATTACAGACATACTTAAATCCATTAATAAGTCAAACCTGCCGCTATCAAGAACATCAAGGGGCTAAGGCTTTACACACTTTTCCTAGTATACTTCCAACCTGATTATCCTTGTCTTGGAGATAGACTTTAGCACTAACGGCAGATATAACTGCGTACTCTAAAACTACACTGGAGCTGACATATTAGACATATCTGTGAAGATCTAACTCAATAATCGGCCAGACGTTGGGCTTGGACTCTAGAGGATATTAGAACAAAATTATTGGCGGATGCTCTTCCCACTAAAGTAAGGATGTGGGGAATGTAATGCCAACACCCCTATAGATGGGCCAATACCCCTCTTAAGCCTCAAAGCGCACTCAGAAGATACCCCTGCAGCATATCTACTCAGTGGGCCGGGACCTACCTCTCCTCCGCACAGATCAGATCAAACGGGGAGCTCAAGTCTAGAGTTGGCTCAGATATACCCCAGCTTAAGACGGGTGGAGCAAAGACCATGATGGTTCGAACCAAAAAGGGCGAGGGGTCCCGACGGATAACAGAGCACTTTCCCTCCACCACGGCTAGACGGTCCCCCCACCCGGAGTCAATCTCTGGGACATCGGATGTGTCGGATGCTGAGAGCTCCCAGAAAGGGAGTATGATGGATGCAAATATATCCAAGGACTCTAAAGCCTGGTTTGAGAATATGCTAAAATCACAACTTTCTTTAGCAGTTAAGGATTTGAAACACGAAATCCAAGAGCTGGGCCAACGGACAAGTGTACTAGAATCCTCAATAGATCATATCATAGAGACCCAAGGACAAGACCGAGTGGACATTAACACAAACACAATGAAAATAACTTCACTTGAACTCAAGTTGGAGGACCTTGAAAATAGATTGCGGAGGTACAATGTCAGATTTAGAGGCGTCCCTAATTCAATCACGGACCTGGCACCTTATCTCTTGGATCTAGTGAAGTCCATTCTCCCAGACTCCCAGGAGGGAGAAATCGGTATTGAAAGAGCGCATAGAGCGCTAGGGGCCTCCCCGAACCCCAACACACCTAGGGACATCATAGCCCGTTTCCTGAGGCTACATACAAGGGACCAGATTCTATACCATGCAAGAGGTCTAGAGGAAATTAAAGGTCCGGAGGGCGCCATCATCCAAGTATATGCAGATCTCTCCCCAACTACTCTAGCGAGACGCAGGAAAATGAGACCGGCATTGGATGTACTTATCCAGCATAAAATCCCTTACAGATGGGGTTTTCCCTTCAACGTCCAGTTTACTGTAAATGGAAACAGATTTGTGGCTCAAGATGTCGAGGAATGCCAGACAATTCTCTCTTCCCTTAACTTAATGAAAGATGGTGAAAATCTCCAGCCACATAGCCAAGAACTAGGGGACAAGCGAGATAGACCCGTTAGACAATGGACCGTAGTCCCTGCACCAAAGAGACAAAAAGCTGCTAGAAACTCGCAGCCACAGGCGGCGGGTGAAGGGGGCCCAAGGCTACCTATGTAAACGACAGACCAACATCCCCTGACTCAGGCCCGGGGTGCCCAGAGTTATCACGACCAGGAAGACGCCCCCCTGAGAGGGGTTGAGGAGATCTCCAAATTAGACTATAAGCTTTTTGGGGGGTATTAAAGTAGAGCGGTCTACCAGGGTTGTATATGTATACTGAGGGAAATTTTCTGTTTCTCACTAAACAATGGCAGATAGGCCCACGGGGTAAGGCAGGGATTAAACCTACTTATCGAATAAGGTTAAAGTTCGGTAGTTAATTACTAGTACACCTCCACACTAGGGCATTATGCAGGAGGACTGGATCCTCGTGCCCTCCAGGCGCGCTAGAGCGCAAGGAAATAGTGGCAGGGTAGGCAAGAAAGTTAAAATGGTTTTGTTATTGTTGACACACGTGTTTCTGCACTTCTCTCTGAAATTCATTTTATATGTGACATGTCTATCTCTAATCCCCTTAGCCCGTTCAGGGTCTCTCCATGATGCAGGTACGCCTCGTCTCCTAGTCACCCTGGGGTGCCTTTCATCTCCGGTTCCCCGGCCTTCGGGTAAGAACTCCACCTACGGCAGGAAAACTGTAAGTGACAAGCTATACACAGCACCCACGAATAGACAGGGATCAAATGGCTAGGCCCGAATTTAGGATCTTGTCCTACAATGTAAAGGGATTCAACTCCCCCATAAGCGGCGCAAAGCCTTTCTCACATACAGGGAACACCGCCCCTTAGTGATCTTCCTACAGGAGACACACTTCATATGTAGCAAGCCCCCTAAATACCTCCACAAACAATACCCAAACTTCTACACAGCGGTTATGATGGCAAAGAGGGAGGGGGTAGCAATTCTCTTGCAACGAGACTTTCCGTTTGTACTCCAGGGTAAAAAATTGGATCCAGAAGGTCACTACTTGATCTTGACAGGGAAAATATTTGACATGAAGGTGTCTCTGGTCGCGGTATATGCCCCAACTACGAATCCCCATAACACGGTCCGGAAACTACTTAAGCTATTGGAGAAGGGAGACTATGACAGAATAATTATGGGGGGGGGGACCTAAATTTAGTGTTAGACCCCAAATTGGATAGGTCCAGGGGGAGAGCGGGGCCCCAATTTCCCAACAAACTGAAACAAGTTAGGACCCAACTCGCCAACCTGAATTTGGTAGATTCTTGGAGGGACCTCCACCCTACAGACAGGGAGTACACTTTCTATTCAGCCCCTCATGACTCGTACTCGATAATTGACTATATCATCATAGACGCTACACTTTTGGATCAGGCAAAGGAAGCGGAGATTATTCCGTGTACCTGGTCAGACCACTCAATTATTAAAATTACCCTAGATCTAGGCACAGCAAACCCCCCCCCCCCCGACCTGGCGCATCAACGAGATGCTACTAGCTTTCCCTCATTCCAAGGACAGGATACAGCAAGAACTAGATCTGTATTTTAGGGAGAACACTAGGGAGGATATAGGAATAGGTTGGGTGTGGGTGGCCCACAAAGCATATATCAGAGGGGTTTGTATGAAATTAACCGCTGAGCACAAAAAACATAGTAGGGCCCGAGAGAATGCATTAAATAAAGAGCTGATAAGACTGGAAAGGGCCAATCAACAAAATAACTCGGTGGGGGATAGGTCCCAGATTGAGAAAACCAGGGCTGAACTTGACATGATCCTGTCTGAAAGAACGGAGAAAGCTCTTAGAATCACGCACCATAAATTCTACAGCAAAGCAAACAAACCAGACACATTTCTCGCCAAAAAATTAAAATCGAAGCAAAATCAATCCAGAATTTGCCAAATAAAATCTCCCCAAGGGATTGTGACCTCTAACCCCTCCAAGATCCAGGACATCTTTCATGCTTACTATAGCAAATTATATAAATTCTCGAACTCCTTAGACTCGCGGGAAACACAATCATTCTTAACTTCTCTGGACCTGCCTAAACTTACGGAGGAGAATCTTACCTCTTTAAATAAATCAGTCTCCCAGGAAGAAGTGAGTAAGGCTATATTAGAATCTAAATTAGGCAAAGCTCCAGGCCCAGATGGATTTACGAATTCGTATTACAAAAAATTTGTAGGCACACTGACACCGCACTTGACCACATTGTTTAATGCAATCCTGGAAGGCCTGCCAATACCCCCAGAACTCAATAGGTCTGATTTGGTCTTGTTCCTCAAGGAGGGGAGGGACCCACCAGATGCCAAGAACTACCGACCGATTTCACTTCTTAATAACGATATCAAATTTCTAGCCAAGATCATGGCAGATAGGATAGCAGGGTTTCTCCCCTCCTTGATCCATAAAGACCAAGTGGGATTTGTACCGGAGCGACAAGTGGGCGACAATATCAGGAAAATCTTGAATTTGGTCCACCATGCTAAGATAAATAATACCCCGGCTTGATTGCTCTCTCTGGATGTGGAGAAGGCCTTTGACTCCCTGAAATGGCCCTTCCTCACGGCTACGCTGATCAAATTTGGGTTTACAGGGAAGTTCCTCAACTTAATCCGGACTTATTATAAAGACCCCAAAGCAAATTTAAAACTGCCAGTTGGGGGGAGGCCAGTTCTCCACATCCAGAGAGGGACAAGACTTATTATAAAGACCCCAAAGCAAATTTAAAACTGCCAGTTGGGGGGAGGCCAGTTCTCCACATCCAGAGAGGGACAAGACAGCCCACTGTCGCCACTCCTTTTTGCCTTGGCAATAGAGCCCTTGGCCCAATCGATTAGAACCTCCCCGGAGATAAAAGGTGTCCAAGTTGGGTTACAACATTTTAAGGTATCGCTATTTGCGGACGACTTATTGTGTTCCATTTCGGAACCATTGACGCCGGTACCAGCTCTGATGCAAAAACTTGAACGATATGGAACGCTCTCGGGACTGAAAATTAACGTGGAAAAAACTGAAGCATTGGCTTTAGACATTCCACTCCCAGAGAAAGAATCCCTTACAAGGAGTTTTAAGTTTCAATGGGCTGGGGGGGAAATAAATATCTGTGAATAAGGTTGACGGCTAAAATACAAGATCTTTATAACGCTAATTATCGGCCACTGTTTCGCACACTTCAGGAAGAGATGAACAAATGGGCAAAGTATAATATCTCCTGGCTTGGTAGGATTAGCTCGGTCAAAATGAACATATTACCTAGACTGCTATATATATTCAGATCCCTACCGATCCAGATACATATGAAAGACCTCTCCAACTTTCAAAGAAGGGTTTTTCATTTTATCTGGGGCAGGGGTCCTTCCAGAATAGCAAAAACCAACATGTACAAGCATAAATCCAGGGGACGGCTTGCGTGTCCTAATTTAAAACTTTACTATAGAACAGCACAATTTGCTTTTATTCCCCAGGCTCATTCGTCCAAGGCCCATCCGGCATGGATGTTTATTGAAAACCGGGACATGAAGCCCCATACATGGGACACAGCGGTCTGGCTTCACCCAACCCCCATAGAGATTAAAAAATCTACCAACCCAATGATAAGGAACTCGGCAGCGAATCTAGTATGGGCCTACAGTCATACAGACCTACTACCCCGTCTCTCCTACCTAACACCTATTTTCACGCACCCGCTAGCTCCGGCAGGTATCTCACAGGCTTCCCAGCAGTGGTGGAAGAACAACAATCTGGACAGATTGGGTAACTGGATGAGAAACGGCCTGGTGTTAACTTTCGAGAACATTAGGGATGAATATGACATCCCTCTATATGAACATTATAACTTTTGCAGGCTGAGGCATTTTGTGGATATATTATTCAGGAACCCAGGGGCCCCCTCTCATAACAGATTCTCTAGAATGTGTGAAAAGGTCCCCCTCTCAAAAGGCGTGATAGGGGAACTCTACGAAGTTTTTAATACCCCAAAAAAGATAGCCAAAGATAAGTATATGAGGGAATGGGAAAAGGATATGGCCATAAGCTGGGAGATGGAGACGTGGGAGACTTCCTGGGCTAACATCATGAGGGGATCGCTAAATTATAGCATGTTAGAGACATCAATCAAAGTCCTACATTGCGCGTACACTACCCCGGATCGACTAGCCAAATGGAGTAGAAGGGAAAGTTCGAGGTGCTTTAGAGGCTGCTCAGAGTTGAGCTCTTTTTATCATACTTGGTGGAGGTGCCCAAAGGCTCAGCAGTTATGGTCAGCAGTGGGTGATCTGGTAGATAATATTTTTGGCCACCACATTAAGGTAACACCTGAAACCTGTCTACTGGGGTTGCCAATGACGTCACTCTCTATTCCCCATAACAGACTATTACAATTAATTTTTTTAGCGACAAAATCACATATAGCCAGGAGCTGGAAGAAAAGTACACTAGAGGTAGGGGCGGTTAATGCTAAGATTCATTACATAGCGGTTAATGAAAGGATTTCCCATTCTCTAGCGGATTCAATTCCCAAGTTTTTGGAAATTTGGGGTCCTTGGATAGAATAAACAGATATCAAAATGCCTCTTCTTCAATAAGTAGGGATAGGGAGGGGAGGGCACCCACATACTACAGACAGGGAACAAAGAGGGCTGGAGGCCGGAGGGGAAAAATCGGGAGAGGAACTGCACCGAAGTGGAGAAGACAGGTACGATAAGACTGAACTAAGACATGATTGAGACAGAGGGGTGCAACCCAGAGATGAAGGCTTGAATATTAGTGTGTCATATTAGTGTGTCAGGTAGAATGTTTAAGTTTGTTTGGTTAAGTTAATTTTGGTACAGGATACTAGGTGACTCTTCCTTAGGGCTAAAAAAAAAAAAAAAGATAATAAAAATAATAAAAAAAAAAAAGGAAAAAAGTTATATATTACTCCAGACATAAAAGAGCTAGTAGGCAGAAGAAGTTAGGTCTTCTCTGTTCCCTAGGTAGATCCCGAAGTCATAACATTGAGATTCAGGAACTGTACGAAAGATTTTCCGGATGAGATAGCAACGGAAGGAAAGGGGAGAAAATTAAAAATCAAAGAATAGTATATGCTACTGATAGATTTAGGGATACATGCTAATATAGCCAAGAAAGGCCTGGATTAATTTAATTTGTCTACCAATAATAGCACAGAGGAAAATATAGAAAAAAGGAGGAGGTAGGATGCAATGTTATAGATTCAAGATTGATGTTGGTGATATGTATTATTTTGCACATTACTGTACAACTGTTTGCATTTTGTATACCTGCAATAAAAACTAATAAAAAAAAAAAGTCTATTGAATGAAAGCTTTACAATCAGTGATTATAAAGCACAAGCAAGGAAAAAAAAATCAAATACTAATGAAAAAAAAAAACTAATAGGTTCATAGGGAGCTTTTTGTGCCAAGAGGTTTTCAACTGACAAGAGGACAACCTTGAGGTTAGAAGTAAAAAGATTCCACCTTAAAGAAAGAAAAGGGTTCTTCACAGTAAGGGTGGTTAATCTGTGGAATTCTCTACCAGAGGAGGTGGTGACAGCAAATTCGATGGATAACTTTAAAAGGGGGCTGGATCTATTTCTAATTAAAAAGGGAATTCAGGGTTATCATGGATAATTAGAGAGGCAGTATTGATCCAGGGAGAAATCCGATCGCCAGTGTCTGGGGTCAGGAAGGAATTTTTTTTTTTGCCTTCCTCTGGATTAATAATAAAAAAAAAAAAATACAAAGTAATAGTTAAATAATTGATAAATAATAAATTAACAACTAATTAATTAATATTAATCTGCATATTGCAGATCAGTGGAGATCTTTAAAGGTTGAACTTGATGGACTGTAAGTCTTTTTTCAACCTTAGTTACTATGTAACTATGTAACTAAATAAAAAATAATAAATCCAGATAAAAATAAGTGAGCACCTGTCCATATAAAAAGGAAATAGTCCAATGGGGTGGATGAAAACATCCACATAAGCTGTTATATGTTACCATGATATAGTCCAGTTTGCGGTGCAATAGATATAAAAGTCCAGATATGTAAATAAAACAATGGTTAATGCAAACAAAATAGCCTCACTTCCTTTTCACAAAACACCACCCAACCAATTACCAATAACTAGGCCATAGAACCAGTTTCCCTTCATCCTTATTGTCTTATGAGGTATTTAGGTGATAGATGTAATTTAATAACCAATACATTTTCCACTGATATTACTAACAATCCAGAGTTTCTGCATGATAACTTCTTCTTTCCCTAGTTGCTCTTCCTTATCAGATGTTAGTACGTACTAGATCCTAGCAAGTTGATAGAACAAGGTGCATAAGTGTTAGAAGTAGAAGGACAGTAAAAAGGAAGACAGATATAGTAAAAAGTAGAAAAAGTAAAAATGAAAAAACAGTGAAAACATATGCTGAGACAATCTTCATACAAACCCAGTCTTACACATCACACTTAGCCAGGCCCCTCTTTGTTCATTCAATAAACAGGCGGATTGCTTCTGGATGGTGAGATCCTCTGGTCAAAACAATAGACATCATGTGCAGATAGTCAGGCACAGGCAGAGGTGTAGGAAGTGTGGGGCATGGGGGACACAGCGCGCCGGGTGGCTTTTCTTTGGATGCAGCAAAAATTACCCCACCAGCCGTCCGGGGCAGGTGCACCCCTGTGCCGTTCTCTCAGGCTCCCTGCTCCTCCCAGGCTCTCTCCTCTGATCCAGGGGAGGAGGAGCCGCCAGGGGGAGGAGCCTGCACAGGAAGAGCCAGCAGACCCCGCATGAAGACTGAGATCAGATTGTTGGAGAGGGGGATAGAGAGACATCAGAGGGACAGAGATGGGAGAGACAAAGGGGGGAGAGGATGGGAGAGACAGAGAGGGGGAGGATGGGAGAGAGAGAGGTGGAGAGGATGGTAGAAACAGAGAGGGTGGGGATGGGAGAAAAGGAGGGGGATGATGGGAGAGACAGAGGGGGGAGAGAATGGTAGAAACAGAGAGGGGGAGGATGGGAGACAAGGAGGGGGACTATGGGAGAGATAGAGAGGGAGAGGATGAGAGAGACAGAAAGGGGGGAGAGGATCGGAGAGATAGAAAGGGGGGAGATGATGGGAGAGACAGAGGGATAGGTGATGGGAGAAACAAATGGGGAAGAGGATGGGCGAGACAGAGTGGGAGATGATGGGAGAGACAGAGGGTGGAGAGTATGGGAGAGACAGAGAGGGGAGAGGATCGGAGAGACAGAGGTGGAGAGGGTGGGAGAGACAGAGGGGGGCTGATGGGAAAGACAGAGGGGGGAGAGGATGAGAGAAGCAGGGAGGGGAGATTATGAGAGTGACAGAGGGGGGAGATGTTGGCAGAGACATAGGATGAGAGAGACAGTGAGGGGGAGAGACAAAGGTGGAGAGGATGGTAGAAACAGAGGGAGAGGATGGGAGAGACAGAGAGGGGCATATGATGGTAGAAACAAAGAGGGGGGAGGGAGAGACAGAGGGGGAGAGGGTGGGAGAGACAGAGGTGGAGAGGATGTTAGAAACAGAGAGGGGGAGGATGGGAGACAAGGAGGGGGACGATGGGAGAGACAGAGAGGGAGAGGATTAGAGAGACAGAGAGGTGCATATGAATGTAGAAACAAAGAGAGGGGGAGGGAGAGACAGAGGGGGAGAGGGTGGAAGAGACAGAGGGGGCTGATGGGAAAGACAGAGGGGGGAGAGGATGAGAGAGACAGAGGGGAGGAGATGATGGGAGAAACAGAGAGGGGAGAGGTAGTCTTTATATGTATGATATATCATCAATTAGTTTTGACAGGTGGCCCCGCCCCTTTTATCCTCATGCCCCGCCCACCCTCCCTAATCACGCCTTTTGCGCCATATCATGACTCCACCTACTGCGCATTCACTTATCCACACCTCAAAGTGCGCCATACCACTGAACCCTATATTTATAAGGGTGAAATAATTTATAGAACTTATTAATAAAATATAAAAAGTGGCTCCATTATTTACTGTAGCCTTACTAAATTATAGAAAGGTTTAGTAACGGGGTCACATGTGCGCTGTGATCTTATTAATAGATTAAAAACATGAATCCAGCACCTGTGGACTTTCTGTATTAAATGATCCAATCTGCGGTGTTATAAGCTTTAGAGAGAGATTTTCCCCAATATCCTTATTAACATACACCAAATATATATATATTATTTATTTTTACAGTTCATTGACTACGCCCATAAGATCTATACTTGTTGAATTACAGAACCCATTGTAACGTATCCGCTTCATTATAGTTTTTTTTGCTTTTAAATAAAAATGTTATTACCTATACATACAGCCCTACTAAATTAGCTCAACGTGTAAATCCATAGCCCGTAACGTAGCCCATAAGACTTACAGCTATTAAATTAGACCCGTAAAGCAACCCGTCAACGACTTCCGAGGTAAGGGCGAGAAAAGGCTACGGGACGTGGAAATTTGAACTTCGCGGCAGCAAATCCTTTGATCTGTCGAGCCCGTAACTGTTACGTTTCCAATCACGCTATTAAATTGCAACAAATTCACTGGCGTTCAAGCCCGTAACCCGCAAATGGAGCCAAAAAGTCAACGGGTACCAGAGAGGACCCTCTAGAGGGGTAAAGTCCAATCCGTTGCATGGTAAATGGAAGAGGGAAAGTGATGTTAGGTCTTAGAATTAATAGCACAATATTCTCAAGCTCGCAAATCAGCATAAAAATGTTATTTCACGTTTAATTTCCGTGTTATATCGGTCCCGGCAATCAATGTGTTAATACATATAATGGAACTCACATGTAATATAATATCATATTTACGGCTTTATTAATTTTGCATTATTTCTGGAATGCGAGTCCGATCGTAATTCGTAATTGAACCCGTAAGACTTTGAAATCTGACCTCCATTTTTCCGTGACGTAATGATGACGATCTCTGTTTCCATTGGCTCTGTCTAAACCTGTAACTACGGGTTTGACTAATCAATCATGTTCACGGCCGCGCACCCAACGTTCGAAAAACTGTTTATGGGTTTGCGTCTCAAGTCCATAACTCGCGGCATGTTCTAATCTAATAGCTATGTAACGCAGACGAATTTCAAGCCCGCAGTCCTTGTGGGATTCCTGATGCCCCTACGGGCTGATAATGTGTTTATCGTCTGTTTTCTATAACTGATCTACAATACATAATGTAGATCATATTGTTAATCTATTAATAAGATCACAGCGCACATGTGACGCCGTTACTAAACCTTTCTATAATTTAGTAAGGCTACAGTAAATAATGTAGTCACTTTTTATATTTTATTAACAATTTCTATAAATGATTTCACGCTTATAAATATGGGGGTTCAGTGGTATGGGGTGCTTTCAGGTAGGGATAAGTGGATGCGCAGTAGGCGGAGCCACTATATGGCGCAAAAGCCATGGTTAGAAAGGGGTGGGTGTGGTGTGAGGGTGAAAGGGGAGGGACCACCTGTCAAAATTAACTGTTGACGTATCATACATACATATACTACTCAATATATTCCTGAATAGCTGAATAGATAATGGTGTATTTTAGCGGTAATTTAATGCTGTGTTTGTTTAAAAAACATGTATTAACAGATAAAGAAATTATTGCTTAAATTATATAGACATATATATAATTTTTTTTTTTTTTACAGTTATGTTGTTTTGTATGTTTGTTGTAAAGTTATATATTTGACTTAGCAAATTATTATGAGAATGGGGAGTTGTTTACAGTTTTTAATTATGCAAATTACCCTTAGGGTTTAGTCTCCCTAAGGGTAATAGGGGACTTCAGACGTGGACCCCTTGCTCCCTGTGCCTGAGGGAGTTCAGCTGCACCTCACTGACAAGGCCCATAAATGCTGAAACGCGTCTGGGGTTTGCTGTTTCTCCTGTTCAGGGTAGAATTGCCTGGTATTTCGGGGCTGGGTCACTCTTCTGAGTGGGACCAGACTGATATACTTCAGGATATTTCTCCCTGTGAAGGGCACAAGTGAGCTAAAAGAGGTTGCTCTCAGAGTGGCTTATCATGGCCATATAACTAATCTATTAAGGTTGGTTCGTTCTCTGATGAGCGCCTCTGACTTCGTTTTTTTTTGTTTTTTTTTAGTTTTTAATAACAAAGAATTAAATGTAATACATAATTAACTGTTTCCTACCTTATAGGCTACAATGGAAAAGTACAGTTTTAGGTAATAAAAGTATAATATATTACTACTAGTGACTTGCCCATCAAAAATGACGGCAATAAAAAGTGAAGCCTGGCAATGCTGTTTGCCACACAATGGGAGCCTCTCCCCCTCTGCTTTACTGGCCTCGCAATGAGTGCCTTTGGCGCTCATCACGGGCCTCGCAATGAGCGCCTTTGGCGCTCATTCCTAGCCTCTCCCCCTCTACCTCTCCCACTGTGTACTTTACTGGCCTTGCAATGAGCGCCAAAGGCTTTCATTGCTAGTCTCTCCAGCTGTCTACTTCCTCCCTTGTGTCTCCTTTCCCCCCTGTAATTAGCTGCTTATCTGTTTTAGGTTAATGTCCCTGTAACTCACAGCTTTGTTCCACATTACACTGCGCACAGTAACCAGAACCAATTGTTACAGGCCATGGATATGAGGGATTTACTATGTAATATAAGTGAGGGATTTACTATCTAATATGAGTGAGGGATTTACTATCTAATATAAGTGAGGAATTTACTATCTAATATAAGTGAGGGATTTACTATCTAATATAAGCGAGAGATTTACTATCTAATAAAAGAGAGATTTACTATGTAATATAAGTGAGGAATTTACTATCTAATATTTGTAAGGGATTTACTATCTAATATAAGTGAGTGATTTACTGTCTAATATGAGTGAGAGATTTACTATCTAATAAAAGAGAGATTTACTATCTAATATGAGTGAGGGATTTACTATCTAATATGAGTGAGGAATTTACTATCTAATATGAGTGAGGGATTTACTAACTAATATAAGTGAGGAATTTAATATCGAATATAAGTGAGGGATTTACTATCTAATAAAAGAGAGATTTACTATCTAATATGAGTGAGGGATTTACTATTTAATATGAGTGAGGAATTTACTAACTAATATAAGTGAGGGATTTACTATCTAATATGAGTGAGGGATTTACTATCTAATATAAGTGAGGGATTTACTTTTTAAAAAAGGGGGATTTACTATCTAATATGAGTGAGGGATTTACTATCTAATATGAGTGAGGGATTTACTATCTAATATAAGTGAGGGATTTA
Source organism: Discoglossus pictus (assembly GCA_027410445.1). Classification (NCBI taxonomy): domain Eukaryota; kingdom Metazoa; phylum Chordata; class Amphibia; order Anura; family Alytidae; genus Discoglossus; species Discoglossus pictus. The sequence goes on from JAPZIH010000713.1 coordinate 81,820, forward strand.
CTATCTAATATGAGTGAGGGAGTTACTATCTCATGTAAGTGAGGGATTTACTATCTAATATGAGTGAGAGATTTACTATCTAACATAAGTGAGGGATTTACTATCTAATATGAGTAAGGGATTTACTATCTAATATAAGTGAGGGATTTACTATCAAATATAAGTGAGGTATTTATTATCTAATATAAGTGAGGGATTTACTATCTAATGTGAGTGAGGAATTTACTATCTAATATAAGTGAGGTATTTACTATCTAATATAAGTGAGGGATTTACTATCTAATATGTGTGAGGGATTTACTATCTAATATAAGTGAGGAATTTATTATATAATATGAGTGAGGAATTTACTATCTAATATAAGTGAGGGATTTACTATCTAATATAAGTGAGGAATTTACTATCTAATATAAGTGAGGAATTTACTATCTAATATGAGTGAGGGATTTACTATTGTCACAACCTACAATGATGATGGAGTATAGAGAATCATAGTCCTCTTATCTCCTGTAGGTTTTAGACCTAAGTTTGGGTGGCTCCAGACCAATGGACAGTCTTTGTAGATGCAAGAGCATAAGTCCCAGCTTTTGGTAGTGTGCCTGGGAAACCTGGAAGGGAGTCAAAAACGATCTCCTCTACCAGCATATGCCCCTGGGTCAATAATACACCTGCACACAAAGTCTTGATGAAAATTATGAACACCTTTATTTGGAAAACAACATCTTTTAAACAGGCATACAACATTACCAGGAGGGGCTACCTTTAGTCAGCCCCTAACTGCCTCCGGCCAATCAGGCAGGGTCCCCATGTGGGAACCATGAGACTCCTCCCCAGGTCCACCCACTAGGCGGGGCCAACTAATTCATTTGGGCTTTGAATCTCCAGGGCAAAGCATACTTTGGTTCTCCTGTGCCCATGCTATGAAGGCTGAGAAGCCTCAGGCCATCCCATTGTTTCTGGGTGCCTGCCTGTCTGCTCTCCAGCTGTGAGCTCCTCATTGTTAGAACTCTGCTGGACACTTAGCTAATGGGATTAACAGGCCTTTGGGAACAAAGGAGGTTTGGCTGTATTCAATGGCTTCCCCTCTACAATATAATAACATACTAATAGAATAACATACATTCATATTTACAAATATAACACCCAATGTTTCACCCACATACAACCAATATATCCCATTAGATCCCTCACATGATACTCATTACAATGAGCCTAAACATGGGAGGTATGGGTATATGCTAAGGGATAAACTTATAATACTTTATCCCCTAGACCACAACATAACAATATATCCATAACAAGTGGGCCCGAAACCTTTTCTTCCACAGCATGAGCCATGAACTTTGTCCAAACACAATATGGCCACTGGCTGATTCATGACAACTATATCATATTATAATTGTCTAACTACAATTCGTCGTCACGCTGCGTTGCGTAGTGCGTACGACTTAGCGATGAGCGCCACAGGCGCTCATCGCCCGGCGAGCCTTGCGCAGCGAGGCGAGCCGTTAAACCGCTGTGTTGCGTAGTGCGTACGACTTAGTGATTATTTGTTAGGGATTTACTATCTAACATAAGTGAGGGATTTACTATCTAATATAAGTGAGGGATTTACTATCTAACATAAGTGAGGGATTTACTATCTAACATAAGTGAGGGATTTACTATCTAATATAAGTGAGGGATTTACTATCTTCTTGGTCCTAGTCCCAAGTAATCCCTGATAGTGACCATCTTACAACAACTACAAGGACCTTTCTTACATCCTCCCAGTCCCTCCCACCAGCTCAGTCTCTATTAACTCCTTATATGCTGATTCCACCATCTGTCATGGCTCTATGATGTGACCTCATATCAGTTAGACACGACTGAACGACCAAACAACAACAAAATGGTTCTAGCATCTGATTTTGTTTGTTCTCTTCTAGTTCCCTGTCGGTAGGGAACCTAATCTGTATATACTCCATTTTTTTATGCTACTCCATTTTGTACTAATGTGTGTACATGTTTATAACCCAACCTAAGTTCCTTTTTTTGTGTAACCTCTGAGTCATACCGAACTCAGACTCTATACAACCTAAAGATATCCTTATATGGTAGTTTCTATACATACCCTGTTTCCTGTAAATGATGTTTGTTTTTGTAGTCTGTATCAACCAATGAAAGAATTACATGTATTATGGTGTAATGCTACACACCTACACTTTTATGCTATAAAAGTGTCAATGAGCCAACAATAAAGTCAGAGTTTGGTTTCACAACACAACTGTCTCCATCTGTGTTACTTCCTGAAATCAAGCTCCCAGGCCTGCAGACACAAACCGAGCGAAGATAGCCAGGGGCTATAGAGTAAGACCAGGGGTCCAATACTTTCAGCTGGGGGCTCGTCCGGGATCCGAAAGTTACTCCTGCAGGCATCCATTCATTCGGTGAGTAGAAAAAATGCTATTTTTCTATATGGCCGAATGAAATGAGATGCCGGGGGACACTGACTAAGTTCGGATCCCATTGAACCGTATACGCTGACATATTCCGGGAATATAGTCAGGCGGAGTAAAATATTTCAAGGAAATATTTAGTCTCAGGGAGACTTAGAGAAGTTAATACGTAAATACGCTCGTTTTGTGTCTGAAAATACTTTTCTTTGCTTTCTTCCTATCGCATAGAAGTATAAGATTATTTGTTTGTATGATTCAATGAATCTGGTTGGTAAGTGAACAGATTCGAGTCATTTACTGAATGTCCTTTCTCTGATGAGATCGCAGAAATAGTCACACTGCATTCGAACCGCTCCGTATTGTCAGCACGGCTGAAATACACTTGTGACTCGTTCACGTTTAGGGAAAGCGCACACGGGGCGACCTGTGTGGCAGCTGAGCACTGTGAACATTCCATAACCTGATTAATATATGTGTATACAAGTTGTTTAAATTTTAAATATACAAAAAGACCCCTAGACCTACTTATTTTTCCCTGAGAGGAAAATAAATTAAATAGATATACATATTTGATAGTAACAGTTGATAGTGATATAACAGATGGGTCACGAAGGAAGTAAACCACCCCCACCCCCTGAGGTAGGAGAGACGTGTAAAGATTATGTAGCAAGAGTTAGTGGGACCAATTATTACCTAATTAACCCATGGATAGATAATTTAGCGGGGTGGACTGAAGGTATGAAAAGTTCTAGTCCTTTTCCTCGAGAGGGCGCCAATGACCCATTCCACATGGACATGGTGAAGGGACTATGCCTTTTAGACACAGCGGCATGGCCCTACTATGGTCCGGACCCACAGTGGGACCAAAATTATATGGAACAAGGTGGAATCAGTTGGCTTGAGTATGCCCCCTATTGGAAAGACACCCAAAATAAGAAGGACAAAAAGAAAAAGAACAAGACTAAATTAGACCCCAAGAAATGCCACGACCTAGAATTAATAAGAACATCGTCCAAGTCCACTAACACACCCAAGGGCAATACTGCCCGACCCCCGCCACCATATAATCACATTTATCCCATGTTAAATAAAGAAGAGATAGATAGCTTAGCTATATTAGCCAACTTACCGAGCAATGACTCACAAGGCACGCAACCTGTAGTGCCCAATGCCCCTACACCCCCGTCTTCACCTGCGCAACAGTTACCCGCACTGGCCCCCGCCGGGGCCTCCCCTTCAATACCCATAGTATCCCCACTCTACCTCCGTAGCGGGAGACAACGAGGTACCAATGACCTCGCACTTAACAGTGAAGAGACACTACACCTACCTTTTATGTCAGTGGGAAATTATCTTTTAAAGAAACCCATTGAGATAGAAGATATAAACAGAATTGTAAAACACTGTCCCAAGCCCACCGTAGCCCCGCTAGGAATGGTCACCTACTTGAAAAGAGCTTGTAAGGGTAGAAATTACACTCAAGAAGACATGCGTCTTGTAATAGACCAGATCATTGGTACAAACCATACCGGGTGGGATTGGACTAAAGTAGCCTCTATCAGCGTTATACAGATTATAAACCCCGCACCAGCCGCCGATGGAGCAGCATCCCCACCTCCTACAAACCCTACTGCAGCTGAATACACCCTAAATACACAAGCAGGTCAGGATACAATGTGGACAGAAATAGAAGCAGAAGTAATTAGAATTTTCAAACAAACCTCTTCACTGTCCACGGCACTAGCATGCAAACAAAAGAAAGATGAATCCATCCCCGATTATTGGAAAAGGTTCCATGACTGTTGGATTCAAGAGGCAGGGTTAAAAATATTGAATAATGATAGCCTATTCAAATCTACTTTCCTCACCAACACCCTGCCACACCTTACTATCCCTATTAAGCAAATGGTATCATCATGGCCAAGCGACACAGTGGAAAATTTTAAAACACACCTCATGCAAAAAGAAGCTGCAGGATGCTTTGACTTTAAAAAACCCGCCGTCAGTACACACAACTTCACTGATAAAGCCACCTCACCCCAATATGACAAAAGTACAGATAGAGGAAGAGGGAGAGGATATTCAAATAGAGGAGGACCCAGGAGAGGCACAGGTCAGAGAAATGCACCCAGGTACCCCCCGGGTACCTGCTATAACTGCGGTGACCAAAATCATTGGGCCAGGGACTGCCCTAACCCCCGTAAACCCCAGAACCCTCAATTTCCTAATCAAGCGCCACCACAGCCACAACAGCAGACCCCCCAAGCCACGCCCGCAGGTATTAGATTCCCCATTGATTGGTCCAACCAGCAGCAACAACGCTGATGCTGCCCGGAGGCTGATATCCCGACTTTTCCACAAATTACAGAAACATGGAAGGAGTTACCCCTTGTGGATCTAATCATAGACCAAGATAAATTATCATTTATTATTGATTCAGGGGCAACCACTAGTGTAATATCACCTGTTAATTACTCTGGTAAAAAGGAAAAGTCATCGCCTTCTATGGGAATAAATGGGATATCAACCCCCACTTTTAAAACCACCCGTTTAAAGATTACTGACTGTACAGGGAAACTACTTTGTTTCCATGCCTTTAGCATCATACCAGGCTGCCCTGTAAATCTACTGGGCAGGGATCTATTTGAAAAGCTCAATTTGACCCTCACCGTGAACAAACATGGAGGGGGCCTAATTGTGGACTCACCCTTCTTTGACCTAAAACCCAATCAAAGTATAGGCCCTGATAACCTCGACCTTATCTATGTAAACCTGCCTCTCGACCTACCAGAGCAGGTGTGGGCTGAGGGAAACCATGATACCGGTCTGATAGACTGTACTCCGTATAGGGCCACCCTCAAACCCCTAGCCACTCCGGTCTACCAAAAACAATATCCTTTGTCACTAGAAAAGATAAAAGGAATAACCCCATTAGTAGAAGAGTTCCTCCAAGAAGGGGTACTGGAGTACTGTATCTCCCCGTACAACACACCCGTGAACCCTGTCAGGAAACCTAATGGCACTTACCGCTTTGTCCAAGATTTAAGAGCTATTAATAATCTTGTGACCCCGATAGCACCCATTGTCCCAGACATTAGCACCCTTTTGGCAACCATTCCACATGACGCCTCACATTTTTCAGTCATTGACTTAAAGAATGCTTTCTTTAGCATCCCTGTTGACAGAGAGACGAGACCCATTTTTGCATTTAGCCTTGACGGAAAACGGCAAATGACTTGGTCAAGATTGCCGCAAGGATATGTGGACTCCCCCGTGGTTTTTAGTATTGTACTACAGTCCACTTTAAGGCCATGGAACCCCCCCCTGTGGTTCGGTAGTGCTGCAATATGTTGATGATCTGATGATCTGCAGCGAATCAGAGGAGGCCAGCCAGAAAGATTGTAGGTCATTATTACTATGGTTATTAGAATGTGGTTACAAAGTATCAAAGCAAAAGTTACAATGGTGTCTAAAGAAAGTAGAATACCTAGGCTTTGTCTTCTCAGAGGGAGAAAGGAGCTTGAGCAAATCACGAGTCGATGCCATTGTGGGCCTGGTCACCCCACGTACCAAGAAAGAAATGCTATCTTTCCTTGGAATGGTAAACTATTGTAGACAATGGATAAGTGATTGCTCATTCTATGATAACACTTTAAGACAAGCCACACTAAAGGATTCTCCTGAAGCTGTACATTGGTCAGATGATATGTTGAAAGCATTTAAGGCATTGAAATGTTCAATGATGACAAGTCCTGGCCTTGGCCTCCCTGATTATAATGTGATGTTCCATTTATATGCTAGAGACAATTGTAAAACCATGGCGGGCGTTCTCGGCCAGGAACACGGTGGGAAAATGCGACCTGTCGCCTTTTTTTCAAAAGTCATGCCTCTCCAAGTCCAGGGTTTTCCTTCCTGCCTCAGGGCACTGGCGACATGTGCCATGGTTGTTGAAATGGCTACCACCTTCACACTGGGACACCCAACTACCCTACACACTACACATGATGTACTAGCCATCCTAAAGGGCATTCACACACAGCATATGTCAGCTCAGAGACAAAGTGGTTACGAAATTATCCTCTTAAGTAACCCACAGCTAAGAGTCCAATACAACTCCACTACTGCAGGGCCAGCAATGATTCTAAACGGCCTCCTAGGCTTAAAGTCACCAAATGACCACATACCTGAAGATCATGACTGTTTAGATTCCATAGAGGTAATGACATCTCCAAGACTGGATATGCAAAAAGCCCCACTAGATGTAGGAGATGTGATTTTCGTAGATGGCTCCTGCTCCCGTCCAAATGACAATACCTACCATGCAGGGTATGCGGTTGTAAAGCTACCCAATATAATCTTAGAAGCAAAGCCTATTGACTACCAATCAGCCCAAGCCGCCGAGTTAATAGCATTAACTAGAGCCTGTACAATATACGCCAATCAACCAGTAACCATTTACACTGATTCTAAATATGCCTATGGCGTAGTTTTTGACCACGGCGTCCTATGGTCAGTCAGAGGCTATGTGGGAGCAGACGGAAAACGTATATCCCACGCCCAACTGATTTCTCAATTGCTAAATGCAATAAAGCTTCCATCTGAATTGGCCATCATTCACTGCAGGGCCCACACACATGGCACAGATGACGTATCAAAAGGGAACGCCCTAGCGGATGTGACAGCCAAATCCGCTGCTAAATCCACAACACCAACTTTCCTATCTATGGCAACCCTACTACCTCTCCTCCCAGATGAGACACAGCTGCTAACTGATCTGCAGGCATCCGCTACAGAGGAGGAGCTTGCAGATTGGTGTTACCCAGTGTTGCAAAAGAGTCCTAAATCTGGACTAATTTGCAAAGAGGGAAAGCTCTGTATCCCACAGCATAGTGCACCAATCTACATCGCACACGTCCACGGTATAGGACACATAGGTTGGAAAGCCACATTACAACAGCTAAAGACAATGTTTTACATTACTAATGCAGAACCCATGGTAAAAAGTTTTGTACAAAGATGCATCACATGCATTAGAAACAACCCCAACAACCCACACAAGGTCAAACATGAGCACCTACCCTACCCAACAACACCATTCACACATCTGCAAATTGACTTCACCCATCTCCCAGTAACAAGTGGAGGTACACAACCAGTTTGTGTCATAATAGACGTCTTTAGTAGATGGCCAGAAGCATTCCCCACTAAAAGAGAAGATGCTAAAACAGTGGTAGGAATCCTAACCAGAGAGATAGTTCCCAGATGGGGAGTACCTCTACAAATTAACTCAGACCAAGGCCCCGCCTTCACATCCAAAATTTGTAAAGAATTAGCAAAAACATTGCAGATCGAGTGGAAGTTCCATATCCCATACCATCCCCAAAGTTCAGGAATTGTAGAAAGAATGAACAGGACAATTAAAGATAAAATCAGGAAGGCAACAGGAGGAACCTTTACCAATTGGAAAAAGGTACCTGCCAGCCATTATGGCTGAAATTAGGATGACATCTAATAAGACTTTGGGGTATTCACCATTTGAAATCCTGTTTGGTAGACCCTTCCCCACCCCATGGGCAAGGAAAACATTCATGACGCTGGACAATCTCGATAATGTAAGAGACGAATATGTAAGAAAGCTGATCGAAACCTTGGTCAGCACTGAGGGAGATGTTACTCGCAAATGTCCTTTTTCTTCACAGGAAAACACCCATCCCTTCCAGGAAGGAGACGAAGTAGTGGTAAAACTACATCCTAAAGGAAAGAAACAACAGGATTTCACCTATGGACCTCCCACCACCATCGTTGCAGTAACCCGAACAGCAGTCCTAACGGAAAACAGTCCTACCTGGATCCACGCCACCCGAGTAAAGCTGGTAAAGAAAGGTCCAAGCCCAGAATCAAACCCGGACCAAGAGACAAGAGAGGTACTAACGGAGGCAAATTGCCTTGACCTCGAAGAGGAAGATCCAGAGGAAAGAGAGGTACTAACGAGGGCAACCTGAGTTGCCCTGACCTCGAACAGGACAAGCCAAGGAACTTAACCCTATAGGAAGATGACAAGCCTACTATCTCCAGATTCTAGGAGATCTTGGATATGTATAGGACTTATTGCTGCACCCGTATTTTGCATAGTATGGATCACCTCTAACTGTACTTACGACCCTGATGAGTTAGGGAGCTTGCAAACTATTTGTGGCAACAGTGCCTCTGCCACCAAACAATCCCCTAGGACTAGAAGGAACACTCCCCCTGCTAACCCTACCCCACAACAAGTGGCTATCACACAGGACAAAGACCTGGTGACCACATTCTGGTATAACTCATCCAACACACATGTTGCCGCTTTCTCCTTTGACTATTGTAATATAGTCTCCTGTCCCCCAGTTCCCTGGCAATGTAACTTGTATCGTGACACGCCCAAGTCTCGTTCCACCTATATCTGTGTCACAGATGATTACTGGGGACAGAACTGCGACTATTGGGGATCTGTAGGGTGGAACACAGGGACAGATTGGGGGTATAAGCCACAGAGTGCCTTGAGTAAAAAGGACCACAATGGAAAATCCCTAATCAGCAGAATGACCTTATTAAAAACAGGCACATGCCTAAACAATGGAAAATCAGGCCAAAGTATGAAATTTACCCTAACCATTGAAAACCCTAGACCCAGTGATGCTGGCACTTACATACTAGGGACCTGGGCAGCAGGCGCTGCAGGGGGAAAACAAGGAAGATTCCTACTAAAGGACATGTATCAATCTAATGATTGGTTCAAACTAAATGCCCCTGTTACAGCAGACAACCCTCTCAAACCCTCTCTCCACACATTCAAAGAAATGATAGCTATAGGAGACCCCACGTATGAGGACACCCTAGCTATAGAAACGGGTTTCTCTGATACCAATTACTGGCTAGAATGGATGAAATACAATGCTATATCCCTTAACCGAAGCAATTGCTATGTGTGTGGCAAAGCAAGGCCACAGAGAATGTAGAAGATTGCTTTTTGAGTCTATTTACTGCCAATCCTGCCAATATCACAGGATGTAGTGAATGGATGCTAAAATACCCCATCCTATCAAAAAAACAGAATCCAGGAAGCCATATCACTATTTACCCTGGCAATTACACTTGTTACATTTCTAACAATAGCGGAAGGGATTTAAAGAAATTCCCCCCAGGGTACTGTAGACAGAACCGAACAACCAATATTGCCAACCAAACTAAGTCCCTAGGTGACATCTACTGGATTTGTGGTGATATGAAAATTAGAACCAAGTTAGAGGGCTCATGGAAAGGAGAGTGCGCCCTAGCAAAGATTATTATGCCACTCCATATTGTAACAGAGGTAGATCCTCCCCTGGGCCATAACTCAAGCAATATACTCAGGAGAGCAAGGAGGGAAGCCCCAGGAGGAAGCTTCGACCCCCATGTCTACATAGATACAATAGGGGTACCAAGAGGGGTCCCAAATGAATTCAAAGCCAGAGACCAAGTAGCTGCAGGCTTTGACTCCTTAATACCTATGATAACTATCAATAAAAATGTAGACTGGATAAATTACATCTATTACAACCAACAGAGATTTGTTAATGATACCAGAGACGCCCTGAAAGGAATAGCTGAAACAACTAGAGCCAACTTTCCAAATGGTATTCCAGAACCGAATGGCCCTAGACATGGTATTAGCCGAGAAAGGAGGTACCTGTGTATACATAGGTAAAACAGAAGGTTGCTGTACTTGGATCCCTGATAATACCGGCCCAAATGGCAAAGTAACCTTGGCCATTAAGAGATTAGAGGATTTATCCGTAGAACTGAAGAAAAACTCTGGTATTGATAACCCCTGGGATCAATACTTTGGTTGGTTCACTTCCTGGAAACATGTTTTAGTTCAGTTCGCTATAATTATCTGTGTAATCCTACTTGTTGTTTGTAGCGGAGAGGCAATATTCCCCAGGGTATCTCCGCTTATAATCCCAGTGAGGCTCAGGAACAAGTAAATGGTAAATCCACAGGCAAAGTTTCCAACAGGTAAAATAATAGCAATATCCCAACCGCAATCCCAATAACTGGACGACACACAGTTTCAGGAGCAGAACTGCATCTTTAATGACAGGGGATCTCCTTTTATGCAATGGTGCCCTCTGAAGGGCTACACCCACATAATTATCACAGCCAATTATCTACATGGTTCAACCCCCACGTCTCCTCCCCTCAGATAACAGGTAACACAATTAAAACAGACCCAATTTTAACCACATTCTGGATGTACCCCAAATACAGGGGGTACACCTTTAAGTCCCACACCATTCAATAGCTCTCACCCAGGGGAACAACATATACAAAAATGGCATGAATCAGACCAGGGGTTCAAAAGTTAGTAAAAGTATGTTTTTACACATAACACACAGACATTGCACATATCCCCCATACAATACACATATAGGACAATAGGTGAGCCACACCTCCCTGGCAACTTGGATATAATCAGACATTAATTAGATCAACCTTCTTTGTTCTTATCAAAGAATGAAAACACTTTGGAGAATGCAAGGATCCTTTACAACTTTCTTATCTCTTGAATCTCTGTAATAGGATTATCTATTAGCCTAGGTCTGCAAAAGTCTGGCTAATATTCTACAGAGCATAAACCCAACATACATTTCTTTTAACACAAGTACAACATACAGTTATGCGAATGCAGCTTATTCACAGTAAATTGCAGGACAGCCCAGTGCCATCCGCTACACTGCTCCCCCTTGCCCACAAGCCGGCATACACAGTCTGATCCACCACGGATCGGCTTGGGGATGTCCGGGGACTCACGGATCATTTTTCCAGGTCAGTTTGTCTTGACAACCCGTCAGCATTCCCATTCTGTTTACCCGGGCGGTCCTGGATATTAAAGTCAAAAGGCTGCAGCGCCAAACTCCAGCGCAGCAGCCTGGCATTGTCCCCAGCCACCCGGTTTAGCCATACCAGCGGGTTGTGATCCGTGAGTAATGAAAAGGGCTGTCCATATAAATACGGCTGCAGTTTCTTTAAGGCCCACACCACAGCCAGGCATTCCTTCTCAATGGCGGCGTAGCTTACTTCTCGAGGTAACAGCTTGCGACTGATGTAAGCCACGGGATGTTCTCCGCCATCGGCCCCGACTTGGCTCAGTACTGCTCCCAATCCAAACATAGAAGCGTCTGTGTGAACAAGAAAACGTTTAGTTGGATTGGGCGCTGCCAAGACAGGGGCATTTACCAGTGCATTTTTCAGAAGTTGGAATGCCTGCTCACACTCCGGGGTCCAGGTCACCTGGCGGGGCAAATTCTTTTGGGTAAGGTCAGTGAGGGGCTTGGCCAGGGCACTATAGTTAGGGACGAATTTCCTGTAATAACCAGCAGGCCTCTACTTTGGCTGGTTCAGGCTTTTGTTTGCCGCACCCCACTCTATGTCCCAGGTATTGTACCTCGGCCATCCCTATGCTGCACTTGGCCGGTTTCAACGTCAAACCAGCTTCCCTAATCCTGTCTAGTACCGCTCCTATATGGGCCAAGTGCTCCTGCCACGTATTACTAAAAATGGCAATATCGTCCAGGTAGGAGCAGGTGTAGTCTTGGAACCCGTCTAGGAGGCGGTCCACCATCCTTTGGAAAGTCGCTGGGGCGTTTTTCATCCCAAATGGCATGACCTTGAACTGGTACAAGCCAAATGGGGTGACAAAGGCCGACTTAGGGATGGCCTCTGGGGCCAGGGGGATTTGCCAATACCCCTTACACAAGTCAATCGTGGTGAGGTATTGGCCCCTGGCCATTCTGTCCAGTAACTCATCTATCCGTGGCATAGGATATGCATCAGACACCGTTTTCTCGTTTAATCTCCTGTAGTCTACGCAGAAGCGAGTCGTACCGTCCCGCTTTGGTACGAGTACTACAGGAGAAGCCCAAGGGCTATCTGAGGGCTCAATCACCCCTAGTTGGAGCATCTCCTCGATCTCCTTGCGCATGTTCTCCCTCACCGCTTCTGGAATGCGGTAGGGGGTCTGGCGCATGGGTAATTGTCCTGGGGTCTCTACCCGGTGAGTGGCCAAAGGGGTGTACCCAGGTACATTGGAGAATGTGTCTCTTTTCTCCTCCAACAGCCATTGTACCTCGATACGCTCCTGTGGGCTCAGTCGATCCCCCAGTGCAACCTCCCCTAAATCCCCAGACATCTGCCCATCCCCTAGCAGATCCGGGAGAGGTAAACTGTCAAACTCGTCCGAGTTTGGTGCACAGATTGCGGTTACCTCCTCGGAGCGCTCTTGGTAGGGCTTCATCATGTTCACATGGAGCATGCGTCGCCCTCCCGTCCCGGTGCAAGGGCCGATTATATAGGTGGTGTCACATCTCTGTTCCACCACCCTATAAGGTCCCTGCCAGGCGGCCTGTAGCTTGTCATGTCGGACAGGCTTTAAAATTAGCACTTTCTGCCCGACCTGAAAGCTACGGTCCCTGGCTCCCCGATCATACCATGTGCGCTGGCGTGTCTGCGCCGCCCGAAGGTTTTCTCTGACCGTCTGCGTTAATGCTTCCAGGCGGTCGCGAAAAGCCAGCACATATGGTATGATGGGAGTGCCATCTGCGCTCCGGTCCCCCTCCCAATGCTCCCTTATAAGATCTAAGGGTCCTCTGACTCTCCTCCCAAACAACAGTTCAAACGGGGAAAACCCTGTGGATTCCTGTGGCACCTCCCGGTAAGCGAACAGGAGATGCGGCAGGAATCGCTCCCAGTCCTTGTGGGTCTCTGCGAAGGTTCGGAGCATTTGTTTCAATGTACCATTGAACCGTTCGCATAGCCCATTAGTCTGGGGGTGGTAAGGGGCACTGATAATAGGCTTAATGCCACAGATCCTCCAGAGGTGTTGGGTGAACTCTGAGGTAAATTGGGTACCCTGATCCGAGATAATCTCCCTGGGTAATCCCATCCGGGAGAATATCCGCATGAGGGCATCCGCGACCGTTTCAGCGTGGATGTTGGTCAGAGCCACCGCCTCTGGGTATCTAGTAGCATAATCTACTACCGTCAAAATGTACCTTTTGCCTGACGGGCTCGCTTTCTTAAGGGGTCCTATCAGATCTACCGCTATTCGGCTAAAAGGTTCCTCAATTATGGGAAGGGGGTGTAGTTTCGCCTTCCTCCGGTCTCCCCTTTTCCCTACCCTTTGGCAGGTGTCGCAGGTGGTGCAATACCTGCGTACCTCCTGACTGATCCCTGGCCAGAAGAAACTTTGGGTCAGTCGGTACCTAGTGCGACTGACCCCTAGGTGTCCAGATAGCGGAATATCATGCGCTATCCGGAGTAACTCTGCTCGGTACCGCTGCGGCACCACTAGCTGCCTCATTACTATGGGGTCTGACCCAGTAACCTGCTTGTCCGTCTCCCTGTACAAAAGCTGCTTGTCCCAGACAAATCTCTCTCCCTCCCCCCAGGGTGGGCCAGCGGTAACCTTGTCCCTATATACTTCTAACGTAGGGTCGGTGACTACCTCTGCTGCAAATTCATTGGGTGGGGCCCAGGGAACACATTCTAAGGGAGGGGAAGTGTCTCGTACCTGAACCTCCGGGAGTGTGTTGTAGTCCTGGGTGCGGGCCTGTTGTCGGGTGACCACAGGGTAAGCTTCTCCTGTGGTGTGGGTCTGGGGCTCAAAAGCAGACGTGAGCCTCCCCAGATCGTTCCCCAATAAAACCTCCGCTGGTAACTGCTGCATCAACCCCACCTCCACATGCCCTGCCCCCGCTCCCCAATGCAAATGAACCCTTGCAGTGGGTAGCCGGTATACTGCTCCCCCGGCTACCCTGACGGCCACAGTCTTGTTAAGTTTAGCCTGGTCTGAAACCAGGTGACTTTTTACCAAGGTAATGGTAGCCCCTGAGTCTCGTAGCCCTTGGACCGCTTTACCCTCCAGGTATACGGTCTGCCTGTGATGCTGCCGATTATCAGCATTGGCCTGGACTGGATCTGCCTCATGCAGCACCTCCCATTGTTCCACGGTTGTAATGGGAACAGCTGAACCATATGGCGTGGCTACTATGTCCTGGTAGTGGTGGGCTGCGGCTGCTCTCGGTGGTGGTGGTGGGCCTGGACGTATCCAGGTGGACCGGTCTCGCAGCTGGGGACATTCCCTTTTATAGTGTCCCCATTTCTGGCAGTGGTGACAGGGACCAGAAGCGGGCTGGCGGAAACGTGGCTGTGCAGCGGGCGGTGGTGGTGGTGGCAGTGTTCTTGGTGGGGCTGGGGTGTAGCTGGTTCCCCCAAAGGTTTTAAAAGGAGTCTTTGGTGTTACAGGTTTTTGCTGCCTGCGTGCATCTAGGTACTCATCTGCCTTCCTGGCAGCTTCGGTGAGGGAGGGAGGGTTTCGGTCTCTTACCCACTCTTGTACCTCGCCAGTTACTCCCTCATAAAACTGCTCCAACAGCATCATCTGTATCACATCCTCCATGGACCGTGCCTTGCTCGCTTGTACCCACCCAAATGCTGCCCTTTGTAGCCTGCATGCCCACTCTGCGTGTGAGTCTTTTTCCACCTTCTTTAAGTCCCTGAATCTCCGCCGGTATGCTTCTGGTGTTATAGCATACCTGGCCAGAATAATTTCCTTTACTTTGTTATAGTTCCTTATTTCCTCATTAGGTACAGTACGATATGCCTCGGCTGCCCTCCCAGTTAGCCTTCCTGCCAAAATCGGTACCCAGTCCTCTGTGCTGATTCTATGCAGGGCACACAGTCTTTCAAAATCCTGCAGGAAAGCGTCTATATCTTCCTCTGCCTCCACATACGTTTTAAAAGCCTGGTATGGTATCTTAGGCTTACCTTCTTGTGGCATATTTATTGCAGAGCTGCGTTCTGGGGCTGTTTGTTTCCTCAACATAAATTCCTGGACTTCTGTCATGGTCCTTGAAATAATTTCTGTTGGAGGTTGTTCCCCATAAAAAGACAGCCGAAATTGTACCTGCCTCCGGAACTCCACTTGTTCCGAATTTTCTCCCGAATCCCCCTGTTCGGGAACCGAATCTCCGTCCATTCGGTACTCCTCCATCAGCTCAGTAATGAGTACCGCTTTCTTCTTATTGCTGGCTTGTATACCCCTTGCCTCCAGGAGGTCTTTTAGCGTGGAGCGTTTTAGTGTGGCAAAATCAATCTCCATCCGTACTCCATTTATGCTTGTTCCTCTGTGAGTCTGGATCCCAGCGCTGCCAACCAATGTAGCGGAGGGGCAATATTCCCCAGGTTATCTCCGCTTATAATCCCAGTGAGGCTCAGGAACAAGTAAATGGTAAATCCACAGGCAAAGTTTCCAACAGGTAAAATAATAGCAATATCCCAACCGCAATCCCAATAACTGGACGACACACAGTTTCAGGAGCAGAACTGCATCTTTAATGACAGGGGATCTCCTTTTATGCAATGGTGCCCTCTGAAGGGCTACACCCACATAATTATCACAGCCAATTATCTACATGGTTCAACCCCCACGTCTCCTCCCCTCAGATAACAGGTAACACAATTAAAACAGACCCAATTTTAACCACATTCTGGATGTACCCCAAATACAGGGGGTACACCTTTAAGTCCCACACCATTCAATAGCTCTCACCCAGGGGAACAACATATACAAAAATGGCATGAATCAGACCAGGGGTTCAAAAGTTAGTAAAAGTATGTTTTTACACATAACACACAGACATTGCACATATCCCCCATACAATACACATATAGGACAATAGGTGAGTCACACCTCCCTGGCAACTTGGATATAATCAGACATTAATTAGATCAACCTTCTTTGTTCTTATCAAAGAATGAAAACACTTTGGAGAATGCAAGGATCCTTTACAACTTTCTTATCTCTTGAATCTCTGTAATAGGATTATCTATTAGCCTAGGTCTGCAAAAGTCTGGCTAATATTCTACAGAGCATAAACCCAACATACATTTCTTTTAACACAAGTACAACATACAGTTATGCGAATGCAGCTTATTCACAGTAAATTGCAGGACAGCCCAGTGCCATCCGCTACATTGTTAGTATAGTAGTATGTTGTATTATACCTTGCTTTAAGAAACTGCTAAACAAAAGTATTGAAAATGTAACCATGCTGTCTCACTCAATCCCCGAATGCCAGGTGCCTCTAACACCTGACCCCGATGAATATACAGAATATGTTAAGAAACATAAGCAAAAGAAAAGAAAGAACCTCATCATTTAAGAATGGGCGTGGCTTGGTCCCTTTAATTAACAGGGATACAAGGGTTTATCCGCCAGTCATGTTTTATATTCCAGGGAGGCTTTGCGCCCCTTGATGACATTCATAATGCTCATAAACCCAACTTCCAATGAGAATAATAATATAAAAAAAATCATTTAGGTTTATATGATTTTAAGAGGGGATTGTGGGAGACGGTAGGGAACCTAATCTGTATATACTCCATTTTTTTATGTTACTCCATTTTGTACTAATGTGTGTACATGTTTATAACCCAACCTAAGTTCCTTTTTTTGTGTAACCTCTGAGTCATACCGAACTCAGACTCTATACAACCTAAAGATATCCTTATATGGTAGTTTCTATACATACCCTGTTTCCTGTAAATGATGTTTGTTTTTGTAGTCTGTATCAACCAATGAAAGAATTACATGTATTATGGTGTAATGCTACACACCTACACTTTTATGCTATAAAAGTGTCAACGAGCCAACAATAAAGTCAGAGTTTGGTTTCACAACACAACTGTCTCCATCTGTGTTACTTCCTGAAATCAAGCTCCCAGGCCTGCAGACACAAACCGAGCGAAGATAGCCAGGGGCTATAGAGTAAGACCAGGGGTCCAATACTTTCATTCCCTATCCGTTATGGGGGGACCAGCCATGTTTAGGGGTAACAACCCAGCCCCATGACACTCACTGATGAGACTCAGGCCTGTACATGTTTTTTTTGTAGTTATAAATTCATTATTATGGAGTAAATATGGTGTCACGACACATGGTCAGAGTTGGTGTAATATTTTATCTTATATTATTATTTTTTATAATATATATTATTATATTTAATTCAATCATTTGGGATCTTGATTAGTTAATACAGGGCCCTCCATGTTTTGTTTGCATTGTGTTAACATTATTATGACATGAACGTCCCCCTGTATAGTGCTAAGGAACATGTTGGAGTGTTAGAAATAAAGGAAATAATAATAATAGTCACGCTTGGTAATATAATATATCGGTTCTGTTCTTCCACGCACCACTAGCCACATTTCTAGCTGCCCTTCTGTTGCCTCCACCCCCACCATCATGCACTCTCATCAGCATAGAAAACAGAGATTTGATGGTTAATAACACTTAGTAACCCCTTCTGGATAACTACCTTGTGCACCTTAATGAAGCTGTGAGCTATACCATGTAGGGTCACTCAAAATAGGCAGGTCTTAGCAGAGAAGTCAGACAAATCCTGGTCCCCTGGAGAAGGGACTGGCAACTCACCAGTATCTTTGCCAAGAAAACCTTACAGATAAGCACGGATAGAAACAAGATGTGCCTGGTGTGCTGTGGTCCATAGGGTCACGGAAAGTAGGATGTATATGTAATTGTAAATATATAGAGAGAGAGTACAAACAAGGAATAGTATATTAGTGATTTCATTTGAATGTCTGAAAAATAAGTTAATAAACTTATTTCCTGTTAAATTTCTCAGAAATACAGTTGAAGCACTGCACTCTGGGAAAACTCAGCAGGACATGCAAATTAAACCACAAGCTCACTCTAAAATTCCAATAACCATTTTATACATGGCTCCTTTTTTATGCACACTGTAAGCATGCTGTATTATATATATTTTTTTTTTCTTTAACACACACCTCATACAAAGCATTACATCCTTAATGCAAACTATAAATGTTATAAATAAAATACAATTAGTGAGGTGATTTCAACTTATTCCCTAGTAATGTATCCCACCCTGTAACGCCTAGATCATTATTGCCAGCACTTCTTATAACTTTTCAGCTATTGCCCACAAACAAGATGGCGGCGCCGCAGTCCGGTCACAGATTTTCTCTTCCTAGCTACACTAGGCGAAGTCTAAGGAAGAAACCGGAAAATAACGAAGAAGACGGCCTAAGTAGGTCTTAGAACGAGCTGAGGAGAACTTCTAGACATGTAAGTTTGTGTGAATTAAATCAATAGCTAGGCAGATAAGGGCAATATATGTCTGTGTGTGGGGGGTTATATACGTATAGTATGAGTGGGGAGTAAGGAGTGTATGTAGGACTATACAGGAGCTGAGGATTATGGGATATGTAAATGAGACTATACACACTGATACTAGAGAGATACACACCCCTCCCCCCACACTACATATCACTCATTACATGCAGTATATAGTTATATTCCCAGGATAGATACAATATGTATATGGGGGCTATATATATATATGTGTACAGAGCCTGAGGATCATGGGATATATCTACCTGTATATAACTCTATCTATCTATCTATCTATCTATCTATCTATCTATCTATCTATCTATCTATCTATGTATCTGTCTATCTATCTATCTATCTATCTATCTATCTATCTATCTATCTATCTATCTATCTATCTATGTGTCTGTCTATCTATCTCTGCCTATCTATCTATCTATCTATCTATCTATCTATCTATCTATCTATCCATCTTTCTATCTATCTATCTATCTTTCTATCTATCTATCTATCTATCTATCTATCTATCTATCTATCTATCTATCTATCTATCTATCCCTCTATAAATGTATCCCTCTATCTATCTATCTATCTATCTATCTATCTATCTATCTATCTATCTATCTATCTATCTACCTATCTATCTATGTGTCTATCTATCGATCTATCTATCTATCTATGTGTCTATCTATGTGTCTATCTATCTATTGGCTATCTACCTATCCCACTGTCTGTCTGTCTGTGGGGGGGGGGGGGGGGGTTATATACTTAAAGTATGAGTGGGGAGTAAGGAGTGTATGTAGAACTATACAGGAGCTGAGGATTATGGGATATGTAAATGAGTCTATACACTAACACACAGTGATACTAGAGAGATACACACCCCTCCACCCACACTACATATCACTCATTCCATGCTGTATATAGTTATATTCCCAGGAGAGATACAATATGTATATTAATTGTGTGTGGGGCCTATATTTTATCTATGTATACAGAGCCTGAGGATCATTGGATATATCTACCTGTATATAACTCTATCTATCTATCTATCTATCTATCTATCTATCTATCTATCTATCTATCTATCTATCTATCTATCTATCCCTCTATAAATGTATCCATCTATCTATCTATCTATCTATCTATCTATCTATCTATCTATCTATCTATCTATCTATCTATCTATGTGTCTATCTATCTATCTATCTATCTATCTATCTATCTATCTATCTATCTATCTATCTATCTATCTATCTATCTATCCCACTGTCTGTCTGTGTGTGTGTGTGTGTGGGGGGGGGTTATATACTTAAAGTATGAGTGGGGAGTAAGGAGTGTATGTAGAACTATACAGAAGCTGAGGATTATGGGATATGTAAATGAGACTATACACTAACACACACTGATACTAGAGGGATACACACCCCTCCACCCACACTACATATCACTCATTCCATGCAGTATATAGTTATATTCATTTATCTATCTGTCTGTCTATCTATCTATCTATCTATCTATCTATCTGTCTGTGTCTGTGACTGGTTATCAGGTGCGAGTGGGATAAAGACCGGAAGTGATACCGGATATAATTATATTATCTATCCCTCTGTCTGTCTATCTATCCCTCTGTCTGTCTATCTATCTCTGTGTCTATCCCTTTGTCTATCTATCTATCTATCTATCTATCTATCTATCTATCTATCTATCTATCTATCTATCTATCTATCTATTTATCTATCTATCTATCTATCTATCTATCTATCCGTCTGTCTGTCTATCTATCTATCTATCTATCTATCTATCTATCTATCTATCTATCTATCTATCTATCTATCTATCTATCTATCTATCTATCCGTCTGTCTGTCTATCTATCTATCTATCTATCTATCTATCTATCTATCTATCTATCTATCTATCTATCTATCTATCTATCTATCTATCTATCTATACGTCTATTTATCTGTCTATCTATCTATCTATCTATCTATCTATCTATCTATCTATCTATCTATCTATACGTCTATTTATCTGTCTGTCTGTCTGTCTGTCTGTCTATCTATCTATCTATCTGTCTGTGTCTGTGACTGGTTATCAGGATAAAGACCGGAAATGATACCGGATATAACAATCTATCAACAACAACCAATTTCTAATGCACAATTGGGACATTCATTAAACTTTATCATCAGGGCACCAACACTTAAACTGTACATTTTGACGGGTAAGTCACTAGTGTGTGTGTGTATATATATATATATATATATATAACCTTTACTGTTGATGGTTTGGGCAAGTCTACTTCTCTCCACCACCCATGAGATGTCAGGGGAGGGGAGCAGATCCGCCCTGGTGTCCTAAAACATCCATTAGACTGCTCTGATTTCCCACATTATTATGTCTCCAACACCTCCTAAAACACTATATATATACTGGGTAACAAGAAAGCCATCCACTCCAAGGCCCTGAGGTAGGGTTCCAGCAGCTGAAGGTAGAAAACTCTGGAGCTGAACAGAAGGCCCTCCCCTGGATTGTGAAAGAGCAGACTGGGGCAGACAGGGCTATCCACTGGAAAGGAGCTTAAAGAGACACTAAAGTCCCATATTTACAGTACCCTAGTATGAGCTTATTTAGTCATTCGGTCATGCTGACCCGCTGTGACCCTATGGACACCAGATACAATTTAACTGGTTGTGCTACTGGAGTGCATCGGCATATATATATATATATCACATATAATAGTTGTCAAACTGCGATTCGTCCTCACGCTTGCGACAAATCGCAGTTTGACAACTACGACCGAACGCAGAAAGTCGCGCATGCGCACAACAAGGGAGGAAGAAGCACACAGGAGGAGGCGAGACAGACAGGGGAGGAGGGGAGAGACAGACAGGGGAAGAGGGGAGACACAGACAGGGGGAGAGACAGACAGAGGAAGAGGGGAGAGACAGACAGGAGGAGAGACAGACAGGGGAAAAGGGGAGAGATAGACAGGGGGAGAGACAGAAGGGGGAAAAGGGGAGAGATAGACAGGGGGAGAGGAGAAAGACAGACAGGGGGAGATGGGAGAGACAGACAGGGGAGGAGGGGAGACAGACAGGGGAGGAGGGGAGAGAGACAGACAGGGGGAGAGGGGAGAGAGACACACAGGGGGGGAGACACACAGGGGAGCAGGGGGAACACACACAGGGAAGGGAGAGGGGAACACACACAGGGGAGGGAGAGGAGAGGGGAAGACACAGGGGAGTGAGAGGAGGCGACAGAGGGGGGACGGACTGAAAGAGACACAGTTGAGGGAGAGGGGAAAAGGGACACAGTGGAGAGGGAAAGAGACACAGTGGAGGGAGAGGGGAAAGAGACACAGTGGAAGGGGAAAGAGACGCAGGGGAGGGAGATGAGGGGGGAAATGAGACAGTGGAGGGGGAAAGAGACACATAGGAGGGAGGGGTGTTAAAAACACAGGGGGGGGGACACAAGGGAGGGAGAAGAGGGGGGAGAAATGAGACACAAGGGAGGAAGTAAACAGGGGGAGAGACTTACAAAAAAGCGCCAAAGGTGCTCATCGCGAAGCCAATAAAGTAGAGGGTGGGAGAGGTAGGGGGGGGGGGGGCCCGTTATGAGCACTGAAGGCCCTAATCGCGAGGCCAGTAAAGTATAGGGGGAGGCTCCCATTGTGTGGCAAACAGTATTGCCAGGCTTAACTTTTTATTGCCGTCATTTTTGACGGGCAAGTCGCTAGTATATATATAAAATCAAGATGTACACCAGTAGAGCTCTGTGTGTGTAAACCCCAACACATGAAAACATATCATACAAACCAAGTATTATTTAGTCTTAACATAGTATCTCCCTAGTGATGTGGGTGTGTTTTATTATCTATATTATCACACCAGCTCTCACCTTGTGTATTTGTTCAGGATCTTTCTCTCTATAAATATTAATTGGCATACATCAGTCAGTATATAATGTAGTGATAAAAGTGCAAAAACTGACATATATATATATATACTAGCGAATTGCCCGTCAAAAAATGACGGCAATGAAATTGTAAGGTAGCTAATGCTGTTTAGTGTGTAATAATGAAATATATAATACATTAATAAATGAATATACTTTACCTATTTTAAAGCATTGTGTGGAAGAGCTGTGAATGTGTTTTGATGTTGCTGCAGCATTAGTGGTGTGGATCTGCTGTGTAAGCGTGCTGAATGTGTGCAGTGTAACACTGTGCGTGCGCGAGACCAAACCGTTAGCGTAGTCGTGTACTTCCGCATTGGCGAGAAATGGCGAGTAATGTGTGTTATACGTTTGTATCGGAATATCCGTAGGTGTTTTGTGGTGTTTTGCGAGTTTCTTGTGGTGTTTTGCGAGTTTAGAGTGCTGTAGCCTCGTTTTCGTTTTGTTCGGCGGCCATTTTTTCTCTCGCTTCGTTTTTTTTTTAGTCTCTAAACTGTTTTATTTGAAGTAAAATCGAGGTGTAAGTTGTATTTTTGAGGTGCTGGGTGCTCCCTCTTGGTGTAGGTAAGTTTTTTATGTATGTGGTGTGTGTATGTATTGTGTTTGACATTTTGTAATGTTCGCGAGTTGCGTCCGAGTGTTGCGAGTCCGTAATGTGTGTGAACGTGTGTCGTATGTTGTTTGCGAGTGTCGTAATGTGTGTGTCGTACTGTTTGGGTTGCGACGTGAAGTTTGCGAGGGTCGCAGTTGCTGGCAAGGAGCGCCTTCGGCGTTCCATGCCAGCAACTGCGGCCCTCGCTTTGCGAGGTCCTCAGGTGCTGGCATGGAGCGCCTACGGCGCTCCATGCCAGCAACTGAGGCCCTCGCTTCGCGAGGGTCCTCAGTTGCTGGCATGGAGCGCCTTCGGCGCTCCATGCCAGCAACTGAGACCCTCGGGCAGTGCCCTCGCTTCGCGAGGGCACTGCCCGAGGGTCTCAGTTGCTGGCAAGGAGCGCCTTCGGCGCTCCTTGCAGCAACTGAGACCCTCGGGCAGTGCCCTCGCTTCGCGAGGGCCTCGGCTCGCTGCGCGAGCCCGCAGCGTTAGCAACAACTCGTACGCTCACAACTATATATATGATATATATATATATATATATATATATATTTTAATGACCATTGTTTCCACTCAAAAACTTTATCTACACTTTCCTGAGCCCTTAGTCAGAACATACAGGAAATAAGACATATTACAGACTTCTTTTTTTCAGTCAGATTCATAAGAAAAAAATCACTGTATACATTTATTGTGGTCTGTTGTTACAAAAAAACTATAAGTAAAATGTAGGAGCCAGTCGTACAAATGTCTGAGCCCAACACAAACAGGAGTGGGAATGTTATACAGCTGGCTCCTAAATATCATCCCCAAATTATACTGATGCAAGGACTCTGCAAGGTATTAATGTCCTCCTATGTATATATATCAAGTCATTACATTACACTATAAGCTAAACACGTCCTATTACATGGATCCTCCACTAAGATACATGTATGTGAGACCTAAAGGTGAGATCTTCTCAGTTAGTGTCTGGAGACAGAGCGTCCATTTATTACGTGTCTGTTATATGTATCTCTGACACATTATAGTCCTGGGGTCTGATTGGATTCTGGTCCTGTAAAAAATCCCAAAGTGTGATCGGCTCATGTTGATTCGTACAGACCATAAAGACGTGTAAGAAATCCAAGCGTGTGCCATCTCTTGTTTATTTGTACAGACCATAAAGACGTGTCACAAATCTCAGCATGTGAAAATCTCATGTTTATTTGTACAGATCATAAAGACTTGTAACAAATCCCAGCTTGTGACCATCTCATGTTTATTTGTACAGACCATAAAGTCTTGTTACAAATTCCCAGTGTGCGACCGTGTCATGTTTATTTGTACAGACCATAAAGTCTTGTTACAAATCCCAGTGTGCGACCGTCTCATGTTTATTTGTACTGACCATAAAGACATGTAACAAATCCCAGCGTGTGACCGTCTCATGTTTATTTGTACTGTCCATAAAGACGTGTAACAAATCCCAGCGTGTGACCGTCTCATGTTTATTTGTACTGTCCATAAAGACGTGTAACAAATCCCAGCATGTGACCGTCTCATATTTATTTGTAATGACCATAAAGTCTTGTTACAAATCTCAGTGTGTGACCGTCTTATGTTTATTTGTACAGACCATTAAGACATGTAACAAATCCCAGCGTGTGACTGTCTCATGTTTTTTTGTACAGACAGTGATAAAGTGACACCATCAGTTCTCTCAGAGTCTGACCAAGAAGAAGAGACAAATATGAGGATTCCCCGGGATATTAAAGAGGAGGAAATCCCTGTAAATATCAGTGACAGTGAGTGATACATTATTATACAGTACTTTGATATTATATGTGTAATACAATTAATTAGTAGGAGTCACAAGGGACACCTCGTATTTGGTTAAATGAAAACTGTAGATGACAATATTTTCTCAGTTATCACTTACTTATTGAGTTATGTGTATATATACTGTATCTATCTGTCTCTATCTATCTGTCTCTATCTATCCATCTATCTGTGACTGGTTATTAGGTGCGAGTGGGATAAAGACAGGAACAGATACCAGGATATAATGATATTATCACATATATAGTTCTCAGCAGTGCGACCTTGCCAAAATACGTTGATAACGCGACGTTAAAACTGCAGGCTCGCAAAGCGAGCCATCTGCAACTGCGGTCCTGCGGAGTGGGGCTATCTAGATAGATAGACGGAAAGATACATAAAAAGACAGAGAGATAGCCCCACTCCCATCACTCTGCATTATATATATAGTATAATATCATTATATTCGGTATCTGTTCCTGTCTTTATCCCACTCGCACCTGATAACCAGTCACATACAGATAGATAGACAGATAGATAGATAGATAGATAGATAGATAGAGAGATAGATGTATTTTTAGTTATCAGAGCTCCTTTGGCGCTCATTGCAAGGTTTGCGCTGATGGCCTTTTGGCGCGCATTGCGAGCCTCTCCCCTGGTGTAGTTGTGCTCCTCTAAACACCGTTGACGTTCCTTGTGAGGTGCGCGCTGAGCCTTGTTTTCTTTTTTTTCGGCGGTCATTTTTTCTCTCGCCTAGGGGATTTTCGAGTGGCGAAAGTCTCTAAATTGGCTTTAAATCCGCGTGTAACCTTATTCCCAGATGTCCTGGCTGTCCCCCATTGCTGAGTATGTTTATTTTATATTATGTGTGTGTTTCGTGTTGTTCGCTGTGCGTGGTTCGGCCGTTAAGTTCGTATTTTTTTGCGACTCTTATTTTTTTCCCCAAGTGCCTGTTTCCTTTTGTAAGTGTTACAGGCCGTAATTTTTTAGAGGCAATTTTTTTTCAAAGTGCTACGGGTCTCGCAGTGTGAATTGTGTATTTTTGTTTTGTGTTAATGTGTAGTACCGCGGGTTGTGGTTATGATGCGCAAGTCGTGCGGGGTCGTGTAACAAATTCCAGCGTGTGACCGTCTCATGTTTATTTGTACAGACCATAATGACATGTAACAAATCTCAGCGTGTGACCGTCTCATGTTTATTTGTACAGACCATAATGACATGTAACAAATCTCAGCGTGTGACCGTCTCATGTTTATTTGTACTGACCATAAAGACGTGTAACAAATCCCATGTGTGACCGCCTCATGTTTATTTGTACAGACAGTGACAAAGTGATACCGTCAGATCTCTCTGAGTCTGACCAAGAAAAAGAGACAAATATGAGGAGTCCCCGGGAGATTAAAGAGGAGGAAATTCCTGTAAATATCAGTGAAGGTGAGTAATATCTTATGGACAATTATCACTTACTTCAGTCCTTATTGAGGTGAATTTCTCCTTCATCTCTCACCCAAGAAGTTTTACAAACATCGCAGCTCATGATAGATAAATAGATTTAAAGACACAAACACCAGATTAATCACATATAATAGTTGTCAAACTACGAATCGTCGTCTTCTCGAGCTTGCAAGAACTGCGTCCCTCGCAAAGCGAGTGCCGCAGTTTTCGCGAGGGTCCGCATTTGCGGAAGGTGGAGTCTTTAAGATGCATGACTTTGAAACAACACAACCCTGCATAATCCTTAACTAACAGTTAAGACTCCCACACACAAAATCTAATTCACAACTCCCAAAGACTCCCACACATAAAACCTAAGTCACAGCACTTACTCTTACGGCGCCACACACCACAGGACAAAACCCGCAGCACTTAGAAAAAACACAATACAAGACATAAAAATGCGGCCGGGACACGTAACCAAATACCAGTAAAAACAGAGTAAATACACCCAAAAAAAATACAAACACATCACAGACAGCATGGCGCAACAGCCAGGACGTCTGTCAGTGAGCTGGAACGAGAATTTAAGTCCATTTAGACGATTTTCGCCACTCAAAAACTGCCTAAGCAAGGAAAAAAATGGCCGCCGAAAAAAATGAAAACGAGGCTACATTACCTTAAGCCGGAAAAACAGAGCCAGAGACGTAGTAGTTGGACAAGCACAGACGAGGTAGTACAACGGACTGTTACTGCAGACGGAAAATCCTTAGGATGCGCATAACACATGCAATATAGCCGACATTTTACAACAATCTACATACGAACGCATCTGAAATGGCGGATTTCCCACCGAAATGAACGGTTCTGTCTCGCGCACGTAGCCTATATATAGGGCACACTTGGCACAGTGCTGACACTTTCTCCTCAGGTGATGACAGTCTGACTGGACATTGTCAGGTGCCGGAAAAGCCAAAGAGATTGTTAGCTCTTCAGGATATTGATTGATGGATAGTTATTATAAAAAAGGTACAGTATATTAATTAATTTAGTCATTAATAATTACTAATAATAAAATAAAAACAATTACATTAATACATTTTGCAATACCTGTACGTAGTAATCATTAACCATTGGCATACAAAAATGCCAATAAACACAAAAGCGCGCCTCGCAACCAATGCAAACTATAAGCATACCACGCACGCAATAAGCGCCGAAGGCGCTCATTGCGAGGCATGCGATGAGCGCAAAAGGTGCTCAGCGCAAGCCTCGCAATGAGCACCGAAGGTCATCACGGTAATAAACATGCAACATTATGTCTAAAACAGCATTTCCAGCTTCACAATTATTTTGACCGTCATGTTTTGACGGGCAAGTCGCTAGTAATAATAATAATAATAATAACTAAAGGATTTAAATAGATTTAATACACAAACACTAGATCGATAGTAAATAATTACAATGGTGAAGGTCTATAATCTGTTTATCTCTATCTGTAGGACCTTTGGATGTGAAGCCTCCAGTTGTCTCCAAGGTTGAACAAGAAGATCTGAATATAAGAGATCAGCAGCAGGTGAAGGAGGAGGAGAGTCCTGGGGATATCAGGGAAGGTGAGGAATTAATACACAATAAGAACATTAATAATACATTCTGTAACGTCACACTGTCACCCTAACAATATGTTTATTTTTTCTTGAAGTGAATTCAAAATGGTCTATACATTGCAATAGCTATTTATCTCTATAGTACATCATTCTCGAGATATGCAGCATTCTTTGTGCAACTCATTATCATAATGGATAGCTCAGAGAGCTTGATAAGGGTGAGGGGAAGGTCTAGAATTTGTCAGCAATGTGGCAAGTGTGCAGTGTAAATAGGCTGCGTGCGCAAGGCCAAACCGTTTTGTTCAGGCGGGTAAGGCGGCATTTTAGAATCCTAATGTTATGAGTTGTAAGTAAGTGATGTAAAATGTGTTACTTGGCTCGCGAGCATTTTCCGTCCGTCCCTTGTAATGGTATATTTTATATCTGCTACGTTCCTGGCTAACTCGTACGTTCCTGGCGGTAATTTTCGCAGCTCTGTGTCTTTTAGCCTCATTTTTATTTTTTTCATCCGTCATTTCTCTCTTAGTCGATTTTCAAGTGCGGAAACTTCTTAAATGCGACCTAAATTTGCGTGCAAACTCACTCCCAGACGCCATGGCTGTCTCCCCGTGCTGTGTGTGATGCTTGTTTTTATTTTTTTAAGTCCCTATTTCCTCATTCCGCGTTATTGTTTTTTTTCTAAGTCCCTTTGGCTCATTGCAGCTGACGTGGGAGCCTTTGCGAGGTGCGCATTTGCGGCCAGAGCAGCGGCCCTCGCTTTGCTAGCTCGCAATGTGTGATGATGACTCGCAGTTTGACATTAATTATATGTGATTATTTGCAAGTAAACTGTGAGCTCAGCACAGATTGTGCACAGATGCACTCTATGGTCTCTAAATGTACATTCACCCACTCACCTCACTCCCCATTGTCTCTACACGTACATTCACCCACTCACCTCAATCCCCATGGTCTCTACACGTATACTCACCCACTTACCTCACTCCCTATGGACTCTACACGTACACTCACCCACTTACCTCAATCCCTATGGACTCTACACGTACATTCACCCACTTACCTCAATCCCTATGGACTCTACACGTACACTCACCCACTTACCTCAATCCCTATGGACTCTACACGTACATTCACCCACTCACCTCACTCCCTATGGACTCTGCACGTACATTCACCCACTTACCTCACTCCCTATGGACTCTACACGTACACTCACCCACTTACCTCAATCCCTATGGACTCTACACGTACACTCACCCACTTACCTCAATCCCTATGGACTCTACACGTACACTCACCCACTTACCTCACTCCCTATGGACTCTACACGTACATTCACCCACTTACATCAATCCCCATGGACCCTACATGTACATTCACCCACTTACCTCAATCCCTATGGACTCTACACGTACATTCACCCACTTATCTCACTCCCAATAGACCCTACACATACATTCACCCACTTACCTCACTCCCTATGGACTCTGCACGTACATTCACCCACTTACCTCACTCCCTATGGACTCTACACGTACACTCACCCACTTACCTCAATCCCCATGGACCCTACATGTACATTCACCCACTTACCTCAATCCCTATGGACTCTACACGTACACTCACCCACTTATCTCACTCCCAATAGACCCTACACATACATTCACACACTTACCTCACTCCCTGTGGACCTAAATGTTCATTTCAATGTAATGTTTTTATTTTAAATTGTAATTTTTTTTATTTTAATTTATTTTATTTTTATTGTAATTATTTATTTTTAGTAAATTAAGTTTTTATTATTTACATACATTTTTAGTTAGGTGTTAAGATATTACGGATTTTTACAGGTACCCCCATGGTAGAGGATTAGGGTACTATGGAAGTCCATAGGGACCCCTATGGTAGAGGACTAATTTAAGATACCATGGGGATCCCTATTGGGGATGGTCGGTGGGGCATTCCAAGTGCCCTCTGAACACTTAGTACAATTTCTTTACTAATATAACCTCAGAAAACGTAGTGCCCATTTTATTAACAGCATCTACTATGTTATTCCTATTATTATTTAATCTCCACACTCTCAGCATCTGGGTAAGGTCATCCTTTTTCAATGATAATGGATGAAAAGATTAAGCATATAAAAGAGTATTTGTATCGGCATGCTTAATACTCCACTGTGATGACATTATTCAACTTTATGTAGATATCGTTATCACTTAATTGATTCAAAATCTCTTTCATATAATCCTCATAAATCATAAGCACCAGGGAACATTTCTTATTTGCTGGTGTAATGACCCCAATCTGCCATTTTATTTTCATTAGCACAATTCCTGATAGAAGACTTTGCACACACAGGAAGTTTGTATCTGCACAGTGGGAAAGTGTCAGTAACTACAGTCGGTGCTCTCCGCAGAGCTAATGGGCAGATTGTTAGTTTACAGAAACACCCACCCAGGAACAGGCATAAAAAATGACAGCCTGCATCAAGCAATAATTGCATGTAGAAGTTGCAATATGTAAAGTTTGTGTTTATACAGTATTTGTTTTTTCTTTTAAATAACACTTTGCAGACTATCAGATTTAGTTAAACAAATGACCATAATTGATGATAATTGGTATGCACCGGATCACACTGCACTCTATATACAGTCAGACATAGTTTGCTTCATTTTCATATGATTACAAAATATGCTGTATGTTCATAAGGAGTTAAATAACTTACACTAAATGAATAGACTAAGCAAAATAATTTGTGACCTTTTATTAACTGCAAATTGGTCTCAGTGCAGTTTAATTGATTATAATTACTATAATAGGTATATACTAATTAATTATTTCCATATAGAAGAATTTTAAAGATGTCAGAATTTACTCCTGGTGCTTTTTTTTTTTATTTTAACAGATGGATCCGAGATCTGGAGTAACATTGGAGAAAACCCCATTTGTAACACAGGAGAAAAAACATTTCCATGTTCTGAATGCGGGAAATGTTTCAGTAGGGCCTCAAATCTTAATAAACATAAGAGGACTCATACAGGAGAAAAACCTTTTCCATGTTCTGAATGTGGGAAATGTTTCTGTAAGCTCTCAGCTCTTAATATCCATAAGATGACTCATACAGGAGAAAAGCCTTTTCCATGTTCTGAATGTGGGAAATGTTTCAGTCATTTCTCAGATCTTAATATCCATAAGAGGACTCATACCAGAGAAAAGCCTTTTCCATGTTCTGAATGTGGTAAATGTTTCAGTCGGGTCTCATATCTTAATATACATAAGAGGACTCATACAGGAGAAAAGCCTTTTCCATATTCTGAATGTGGGAAATATTTCAGTCGGGTCTCACACCTTAATACACATAAGAGGACTCATACAGGAGAAAAACCTTTTCCATGTTCTGAATGTGGGAAATGTTTCAGTCAGTCCTCATATCTTAATAGCCATAAGATGACTCATACAGGATAAAAGCCTTTTTCATGTTCTGAATGTGGGAAATGTTTCATTCAGGCCTCACATCTCAAGCGACACATGAGAACTCACACAGGATAAACACCAGTTGCATGATCTGAAACTCACACGAGAAAATATTTCAGTAAGATTTTAAATGACACAAGAAACTCACACAGGATAAAGACCAGTTGTATGTATGGAATGTGGGTAATGGTTTAATATGAGTCCGCCATTACACATCAACATGACACAACATGCAATTCTACTTCACTCATATAAATGTAAGTAATTAAAAACGTTAGCAAGCTCATAAAGATCTATGGATATCTGAGTTGTAAATCACATTAATAGAGCAGTAAGTTGTACTAATGTATCATCTTGTATTATTACAATACATGATATGATGCTGGACTGTGCATTGCTGCTTTTTGCTTGGTTACCAATAACCTTTCGATTTGGGGGATCCAGAACGTATAGACTTTGCTCTACACCATCATGCTGAGCACTCATAATACATTTGTGGACCTGTAAACTAAGCTATATATATTTTTTATATAATCTTTATATTTTTGTTTAACCTTAATAGCCCCTTTCATTAATTTTCCTATTTTCTATGTACATTTGTTGCATCAAACAAAACAATGAGTTTAAAGGGCTTGAAAATAAAAAAAAACTATGCTTTTAGGTACTGAAAAACTCATAAATGTCAATAAAGTTATTTTTTAATTGAATAAGAATTGAATGTGATATTTCTTGATTTAATCATACATCCCCCTCATTTACTGTTCCCTCTAAGCTGTGCGCGCCCACACATACCCTGAGATGAGCGCACACAACTAAACATGGAGTGCACACAGATCCCTAGGGGGATTTGTAATCTTAGTTTTCCCAATTAACTTTTTCCACACTAGGAGAAATAGATCTCCATTGACCCTTTTCCTTTTGCCGGTGCTCCCTTTGAGATAGCGCTGGTGGGCGGAGAAACTCGATAGGGCAAATCTGGTGCTGATGTCAGATGTCGACGTCCGACATTAGCTTGCTCTCTCAAAGCATCAGAGTCATTCACCCTTCCATGCTGTGTAAACAACATTTCAATGTGTGCACATAACAAATCAAAGAATCAAACAGGACAAAAGGAAAAGGGTCAATGGAGATCTATTTCTCCCTGGGTGGAAACAATTAATTGGGAAAACGTTATAAGCACATAACAAAGAAAGGAATCATACATTGCAAAATGAAATGGATATAGGGTCAATGGAGATATATTTCTTAATGGGTGGAAAAAGGTTCATGGGAAAACTAAAATTAAATATCAACCTGTAGGGAATTAGAAATGAATGTTCTTTCATATGGAATTAGTACGTGATGCCACCAGGCTGGTGGAGATAGAGACTGAGTACTTGGTGGGAACAAAGAACAGAATCTGTGGTTAAATGACTGAAGATATTTAGAATATCTGAAGGAGTTACTATTTAGTAAAAATAGTGCACTTTTATGGTATACTATGGCCTTGATTCAATTGAGCTGTCGTTGTTTACAGGAGCCCGTAAACTAATTTGCTGTTCAATTGGCGTCTTTTTGCGAGCTGCAAACGATCTACGGGTTACAGGCTGAAAATCCCTGCGGTTCTAAAAATAGTAACGTACAACCCATCTAAGCCTTTGATCTTTCAAGCTCGCAACAGTTCCAATCGCAAAATCGCTATTCAATTGCTACAGTTCCTCAAGCCCGCAAATATTTTCACACCCGTAAATGTCAAATGTAGAAAGAAATCCAACGGGTACGAGATAGGACTCACAAGGGGGTTTAACCACTGTTCGTAGCACTGTAAATGCAAATAAAAAATCAATACTACACTTTAAAAGATGGGGAAAGTGATGAAATATATTAGAATTAATTGCTCAACAGCCTCAAACTCGTAAATCTGCAATTAAAAAATATTTTTTTATGTGTAATTTTGGTTGTATATCAAATTTAGGAATCAATGAGTTAATACATATCAGGCCACCCACATGGACAAGAACATTTCCTTCATTCATTTTATTATTGTGTACATTGCAGGATTGCGAGTCTGATCGCATATCGGGCTCCTAAGTGCTAATTGAATGACATGTAACCACCATCTTTTACTGATATCATGATGTCAGTCTCATTTTCTATTGGCTGTTTCTAAATCAGTAGTTACGGCCTTGCATAGTTGATCATGTTCATGCTCTGAAATGCTACTCATGATTGCATGGTTTACGGGTTAGGCTTTCGGCCTGTAAGTTGCAGGCTTGTTCAATTGAATCGCTCTGTAATTGTAGCAAATTTCAATTGAATAAGGCCCTATGTAAGTTATGTTTAAGTATGCTCTGATATATGGACTAATACCCGCCACAGCTATCATCATTAAAACACTTAAAATGAATACAGTATAAAAGCCATTACTGTATAATTACTCCCACCCTAATTCACAACTCAATCCTATAAAAATGAACAGAGTGATAGTGAAGTAAAAGGTCACTCTTATTGACATGATTACAGCAATCCGAACCCTCAAGCAACCAGAAAAAAATAGAATCATGTACTTTAAATACAAATTAAGATTTACAGGGCTCAACAAATGCCAGGAGCCAGGTTACGATGCCACAAAATGCTTACAGGCACCTAGATTTCATCCACTGTACATCTCTGCAATTTGATTTTATCTGGAAGTAGAGTGACTGAGCCAGGGCAGTGTTGGCGTTACATTCCCCGGGCATGAGTGACTGAGTCATGGCAGTGTTAGGGTTACATACCCCGGGCATGAGTGACTGAGGCAGGGCAGTGTTGGCGTTACATACCCCGGGCATAAGTGACTGAGCCAGGGCAGTGCTGGCGTTACATTCCCCGACATGAGTGACTGAGCCAGGTTAGTGTTGGCGTTACATACCCCGGGCATGAGTGACTGAGTCAGGGCAGTGTTGGCGTTACATACCTCGGGCATAAGTGACTGAGCCAGGTCAGTGTTGGCGTTACATTCCACGGGCATGAGTGACTGAGTCAGGGCAGTGTTGGCGTTACATTCCCGGGGGCATGAGTGACTGAGCCAGGGCATTGGTGGCGTTACATTCCCCGGGCATGAGTGACTGAGTCAGGGCAGTGTTGGCGTTACATTCCCCGGGGATGAGTGACTGAGTCAGGGCAGTGTTGGCGTTACATTCCCGGGGGCATGAGTGACTGAACTAGGGCATTGTTGGCGTTACATTCCCCGGGCATAAGTGACTGAGTCAGGGCAGTGTTGGCGTTACATACCCCGGGCATGAGTGACTGAGTCAGGGCAGTGTTGGCGTTACATACCTCGGGCATAAGTGACTGAGCCAGGGCAGTGTTGGCGTTACATTCCACGGGCATGAGTGACTGAGTCAGGGCAGTGTTGGCGTTACATTCCCGGGGGCATGAGTGACTGAGCCAGGGCATTGGTGGCGTTACATTCCCCGGGCATGAGTGACTGAGTCAGGGCAGTGTTGGCGTTACATTCCCTGGGCATGAGTGACTGAGCCAGGGCAGTGTTGGCGTTACATTCCACGGGCATGAGTGACTGAGTCAGGGCAGTGTTGGCGTTACATTCCCGGGGGCATGAGTGACTGAGCCATGGCATTGGTGGCGTTACATTCCCCGGGCATGAGTGACTGAGTCAGGGCAGTGTTGGCGTTACATTCCCTGGGCATGAGTGACTGAGTCAGGGCAGTGTTGGCGTTACATTCCCGGGGGCATGAGTGACTGAACTAGGGCATTGTTAGCGTTACATTCCCCGGGCATAAGTGACTGAGTCAGGGCAGTGTTGGCGTTACATACCCCGGGCATAAGTGACTGAGCCAGGGCAGTGTTGGCGTTACATTCCCCGGGCATGAGTGACTGATTCAGGGCAGTTTTGGCGTTACATTCCCGGGGGCATGAGTGACTGAGCCAGGGCATTGTTGGTGTTACATTCCCCGGGGATGAGTGACTGAGTCAGGGCAGTGTTGGCGTTACATTCCCGGGGGCATGAGTGACTGAGCCAGGGCGTTGTTGGCGTTACATTCCCCAAGGCATGAGTGACTGAGTCAGGGCAGTGTTGGCATTACATACCCCGGGCATAAGTGACTGAGCCAGGGCAGTGTTGGTGTTACATTCCCCCGGGCATGAGTGACTGAGTCAGGGCAGTGTTGGTGTTACATTCCCGGGGGCATGAGTGACTGAGCTAGGGCATTGTTGGCGTTACATTCCCCGGGCATGAGTAACTGAGTAAGGGCAGTGTTGGCGTTACATTCCCTGGGCATGAGTGACTGAGTTAGGGCAGTGTTGGCGTTACATTCCCCGGGGATGAGTGACTGAGTCAGGGCAGTGTTGGCGTTACATTCCCCGGGGATGAGTGACTGAGTCAGGGCAGTGTTGGCGTTACATTCCCGGGGGCATAAGTGACTGAGCCAGGGCATTGTTGGCGTTACATTCCCCGGGCATGAGTGACTGAGTCAGGGCAGTGTTGGCGTTACATTCCCCGGGTATAACTCTTAATTTTAAAAGGGCAGATTTTAATGGTCTAAGGGCAGCAATACAAAGTATAGACTGGGACAAAGAACTGATAGGTAAAAACACTGAACATAAATGGACAACATTTAAATCCTTACTAAATATACATACACATCGGCATATACCATGTGGTAATAAAAGTAAAAGGAGTAAATCCCTTCCAATGTGGCTTAACAATGAATTAAAGATAAAGATGAGGAGTAAAAAGAAGGCATTTATATTATACAAACAAGAGGGGACAGAGACGGCTTTACGTGAGTACAAGGAAATCACCAAGGCAGCAAAAGGGCTATTAGACTGGCTGACATGGAAAATGGCAAGTTATATGTAAAGGAGGGTAAGACTATATAATATATATATTACTGGGAAGAAGGTGAGGAAGGAAGCTATAGGAACATTACAATGTGAAACAGTCCTTCTGATAATTAGTGACCAGGAAAAGGCAGATGAGCTAAATAGGTTCTTTTCTTCAGTATACACAAATGAGGTACCAGTGGTTGGGACACTGCAACATAATGGGGCTACACCTACCTTTGCCAAATAATTGGTTAACACAGGAAGTAATCCAAAAGAGGTTGGAAAAAATAAATGTTAATAAAGCCCCGGGTCCTGATGGAATACATCCCCAGGTACCGAGGTAGCTGGGTTCTGTAATAGCCGAACCATTATATTTAATTTTTCAAGATTCACTCAACACAGAGTCTCTACCAGATGACTGGAGAAAAGCAGATGTGATACCTATATTTAAAAAGAGAGCAAGAGCAATTCCGGGGGAATTATAGACCAGTGAG
Organism: Discoglossus pictus; assembly: GCA_027410445.1. NCBI lineage: Eukaryota > Metazoa > Chordata > Amphibia > Anura > Alytidae > Discoglossus > Discoglossus pictus. The sequence continues at coordinate 118,658 of JAPZIH010000713.1, forward strand.
CCCCACTTCTGTAGTGGGGAAGCTTTTAGAAAGGTTAATACGGGATCATATACAAGAATATATCTATATGAACAGGATTATAAGTAGGAGTCAACATGGATTTATGAGGGATAGGTCATGTCAAACAAATCTAATTAGTTTATATGAGGAGGTTAGTAGGAACCTGGATCAAGGCAACTGATTTTGCAAAGGCTTTTGATACAGTGCCACATGGGAGACTATTGTGCAAACTAAGAGATACAGGAATTGCAGTAAATATCTGCTCATGGATTGAGAGATGGCTAAAAGACAGGAAGCAAAGGGTTGTTGTAAATGAAACATACTCCGATTGGACTAATGTGGTAAGTGGGGTTCCTCAGGGTTCAGTATTGGGTCCTCTCCTTTTTAACATATTTAATAATGACTTAGAGGTAGGATTGGAGTGTGGTGTCTCCATTTTCGCTGATGACACAAAGTTGTGCAAGGTTTTTAAATTAGATAAAGATGTGCTTTCCCTCCAAAGGGATTTACATAAAATTAAGGAATGGGCATATAAATGGCAGATGAGATTTAATACAAATAAGTGTAAAGTTATGCATCTGGGAAGGAAAAATAGCCATGCAATTTATAATCTTAATGGAGCAAATCTAGGGGTATCCGATATGGAAAGGGATTTGGGAGTGCTTGTGGACAACCATCTGGGTAACAGTGCTCAAAGCCAAGCAGCAGCTGCAAAGGCAAATAAAATATTAGCATGTATTAAGAAGGGTATAGAAGCAAGGGAAGCAGATATAATTCTGCCACTATAAAAATCTCTAGTACGCCCTCATTTGGAATATGGAGTACAATTTTGGGCACCACTTCATAAAAAGGACATTTTAGAGCTGGAAAAGGTACAGAGGAGGTCAACAAAACTAATTAGGGGAATGGAGGGGCTAAGTTATGAAGAAAGACTTCTTAATTGTATATACATAATATTGGGTGAACTCTTTTCACAATGCTGCAGAGCTATTGAATTTACAACAGATCTTAATCTCCTTTTATAGTACAGTAGACTCCCAGTTAACCGGCACCCATGGAGATTGGTAGATGCCGGATAAATGTAGTTTCTGGTTGCTTGAGAGTTGCATAATAAGGAGGCCTAGATTAGCTGCACATAGGATGCTCTGCTAAGTATATGTGTCAATGAGTGCTGTTCTAGCAGCAGCAGCTTTCACTCCTCATTTAGATACATTCAGCTGGAGGGTGCAGTGCTGAACCAGGGGAATGTATTGCCAACACTGCCCTGGCTCAGTCACCCATGCCCTGGGAATGTAACCCTAACACTGCCCTGACTTAGTCACTCATGCCGGGGGAATGTAACCCTAACACTGCACTGGCTCAGTCACCCATGCCCAGGGAATATAACACCAACACTGCACTGGCTCAGTCACTCATGCCCGGGGATTGTAACCCTAACACTGCACTGGCTCAGTCACTCATGACCGGGGAATGTAACCCTAACACTGCACTGACTCATTCACTTATGCCCGGGGAATGTAACCCTAACACTACCCTGGCTCAGTCACTCATGCCCGGGGTATGTAACCCTAACATTGCCCTGGCTCAGTCATTCATGCCCGGGGTATGTTACGCCAACACTGCACTGGCTCAGTCACTCATGCCCGGGGTATATAATGCCAACACTGCCCTGACTCAGGGTTACATACCCCGGGCATTAGTGACTGAGCCAGGGCAGTCTTAGGGTTACATTCCCTGGGCATGAGTGAATGAGTTCCCTGGCTCAGTCACTAATGCCCGGGGTATGTAACCCTAACTCTGCCCTGACTCTCTCATGCCTGTCTACGTCCAGATAAAATCAAACTGCAGAGACGTACAGTGGATAAAACCTAGGTGCCTGTAAGCATTTTGTGGCATCATAACCTGGCTCTTGGCATTTATTGAGCACTGTAAATCTTAATTTGTATTTAAATTACGTGCTAAAAAAAAATTCTGGTTGCTTGAGGGTTAAGATTGCTGTAATCATGTCAATAAGAGTGATCTTTTACTTCACTATTAGTAATGTCGCAAACATAAAATTTTCGCGAACTGCCGCAAATGTTCGCAAACCGGCGATCCGCCATAGACTTCAATGGGCAGGCGGATTTTAAAACCCACAGGGACTCTTTCTGGCCACAATAGTGATAGAAAAGTTGTTTTAAGGGGACTAACACCTGTACTGTGGCATGCAGGAGGGGGATCCATGTCAAAACTCCCACGGAAAAGTACATAGTTGATGCAGAGTCTGGTTTTAATCCATAAAGGGCAGTACTCACCTAACATTCCTAAATTGTTTGGAATAACGTGCTTTAAAACATCAGGTATGATGTTGTATCGATCAGGTAGTGTAAGGGTTAGGCCCGCTTCACAGTGACAGACCAAACTCCCTGTTTAACGCACCGCAAACAACCGCAAACATTCCATTTGCACAACCGCAAACTCCCCATTTGCACAAGGTTGGATACCAAGCTAGCCATGTCCCGTTCCTTGTCCTCACTGATGTCATTGAAGGTCTCTTCCTCCACCCAGCCACGTACAACACCAAGGGTCCCCGTAAGGTGACAACAAGCCCCCTGAGACGCCTGCTGTGTTTGGTCTTCCACCTCCTCAAAGCCACCTTCCTCCACTGACTCCTCTTCTTCAGACTCCTCTCACTGCGTTGCCTCTCTCTGCATTTTATAAGGTGTGTTAAGTAGTACTACTCTTATCAGTTTAATACCTGTTACGTCACCTATTAGGGGACGTGTACAAGGCCTGGATTTTTGGAACCTGAAGATGGAAAAAGATGCTTGGTTGGTCGTATCACTTCAAATTTGGGGCACTGCGCTTCCAATCTAAGGTGCCACCAGATAGGAGTGGCGTGTTTGTAAGTACTACTCTTATCAGTTTAATACCTGTTACGTCACCTATCAGGGGATGTGTATAAGGCCTGGATTTTTGGAACCGGGAGATGGAAAAAAATGCTGGGTCGGTCCTCCTACTGTCGCAGGGCCAGGGGGGCGCCCCCTCGTCGGGCTACCTGGTTGTTCCTGCCTCAAAGATTAAGCCATGCACTTTAAGTACACACATCTGGTACTTTGATAACTGTGGGAATTATAGAGCTAATACAAATAGGAGTGGCGTGTTAGTAAGTACTACTCTTATAATTTTAATCCCTGTTACATCACCTATCAGGGCACGTGTATAAGGCCTGGATTTTTGTAACCGGGAGATGGAAAAAGATGCTTGGTTGGTCGTATCACTTCAAATTTGGGGCACTGCGCTTCCAATCTAAGGTGCCACCAGATAGGAGTGGCGTGTTTGTAAGTACTACTCTTATCAGTTTAATACCTGTTACGTCACCTATCAGGGGATGTGTATAAGGCCTGGATTTTTGGAACCGGGAGATGAAAAAAGATGCTGGGTCGGTCCTCCTACTGTCGCAGGGCCAGGGGGGCGCCCCCTCGTCGGGCTACCTGGTTGTTCCTGCCTCAAAGATTAAGCCATGCACTTTAAGTACACACATCTGGTACTTTGATAACTGTGGGAATTATAGAGCTAATACAAATAGGAGTGGCGTGTTAGTAAGTACTACTCTTATAATTTTAATCCCTGTTACATCACCTATCAGGGCACGTGTATAAGGCCTGGATTTTTGTAACCGGGAGATGGAAAAAGATGCTTGGTTGGTCGTATCACTTCAAATTTGGGGCACTGCGCGTCCAATCTAAGGTGCCACCAGATAGGAGTGGCGTGTTTGTAAGTACTACTCTTATCAGTTTAATACCTGTTACGTCACCTATCAGGGCACGTGTATAAGGCCTGGATTTTTGGAACCGGGAGATGGAAAAAGATGCTGGGTCGGTCCTCCTACTGTCGCAGGGCCAGGGGGGCGCCCCCTCGTCGGGCTACCTGGTTGATCCTGCCTCAAAGATTAAGCCATGCACGTTTAAGTACACACAGCCGGTACAGTGAAACTGCAAATTGCTCATTTAATCAGTTATAGACTGGTTCCTTTGATCGCTCCATCTGGTACTTTGATAACTGTGGGAATTAGAGCGCTGATACATGCCGACGAGCGCTGACTCCCCGGGATGCATGCATTTATCAGACCATAACAAATCTGGGTGCCCGGCCGCTTTTGTGACTCTAGATAACCTTGGTCCTATCGCACGTACCTGTGACAGCGCCGATACATTCGGAATGTCTGCCCTATCAACTTCCGATGGTACTTTCTGCGCCTACCAACAAAGGCTTTAGGGGATGCCAGCAAATGGGAGATCATATCCATATATGGTGGTCTTGCCCTCTAGCCCTGATATTTTGGAAGCAATTGGCTTCTTTGGCTTCTACAATCTTGCAAAAGGATATTTCTATTTCAATGGAATCCTGCTTACTGGGGATACACATAAAAAAACTTATCTCAATCCTAGAACAAGCTATTCCAATTAATGGCTTTAGCATCCAAAATACACATAGCTACCCGGGCCCGGATGGATTTACAAATCTCTATTACCAAACTTTTATAGACTTGTTATTACCCACTTAACCACACTTTACAATCAAATTTTAGAAGGCTCTCCCATGCCACAAGAACTAAACCATGCAGATATGATATGTTTCCCGGAAGAACAACGAGACCCATTAGAACTTAACAATTACCGCCCCATATCACTCCTAAACGGGGATATAAACATTTTGGCCAAATTAATGGCAAACAGGATTTTGCAATTTCTCCCCTCCATAATCCATAAAAACCAAACAGGGTTTATCCCCCATAGACAAATGGGGGACAATATCAGACGGACACTAAATTTAATCTCATGGTCATCCCAACATCAAATACCCACATGCTTTTGGCGTTAGATATAGAAAAGGCCTTTGATACTTTGGAATGGCCTTATTTAAAAGTATTACAGAAATTTGGGTTTGCAGGCAAATTTATGAATTGGATAGATACATACTACAAATCCCCGTCAGCCAGATTAAAACTCCCGGGAGAACGCTTACAACACATAAAGATTCAAAGGGGAACCAGACAGGGGTGTCCCCTCTCGCCTCTGTTGTTTGCTCTAGCCATTGAGCCCCTAGCACAATATATTAGGGCGAATCAAAGTATACAGGGAATACAAATTGGACTTCACCTTTTCAAATGATTAATTTAGCCTACCTTTATATGTAGTGGTGGCAGTATGATTCTCCCGGCCTAGCTTTATATGTAGTGGTGGCAGTATGATTCATCAGGCATAGCTTTATATGTATTTGTTGCAGTATGATTCACCAGGCATAGCTTTATATGTAGTGGTGGCAGTATGATTCTCCCGGCCTAGCTTTATATGTAGTGGTGGCAGTAAGATTCATCAGGCCTAGCTTTATATGTAGTGGTGGCAGTAGGATTCATCAGGCCTAGCATTATATGTAGTGGTGGCAGTAGGATTCATCAGGCCTAGCATTATATGTAGTGGTGGCAGTATGATTCATCTGGCCTAGCTGTATATGTAGTGGTGGCAGTATAATTCATCAGGCCTAGCGTTATATTTAGTGGTGGCAGTATGATTCATCTGGCCTAGCTGTATATGTAGTGGTGGCAGTATGATTCATCAGGCCTAGCGTTATATGTAGTGGTGGCAGTATGATTCATCATGCATAGCTGTACATGTAGTGGTGGCAGTATGATTCATCATGCATAGCTGTATATGTAGTGGTGGCAGTATATGATTCATCTAGCCTAGCTTTATATGATTGCAGTGGTTGCACTAGTATCAGTTGTGTGCAAGAGACACACACTGACTAGCGGTCAGGCAAATTAAGTTAGATTTAACAAAACAAATTTTTTTCCCAATTATAGTCAGATTCAATACTTAAAGGGAATCAACTTAAAACAAACTGAATTAAATGCTATATTAATAACTGAAAAGTAAAAAAAAAGTATTTTTAGGCTACAGGTACAACCAAATCCAGATAACATACTAGCCCCGGATATGGTATAAGCTCCAAGATTATGGAATGAAAAGGGGAAAACTGAGGAATAATAGAGATAAGTTAACTCAGTGATGTATTAACATGTATGGATATATATGTAACATGGAAATGGTTGTTTGAATATGATATATTACCTGACCTAATAAAACATTTTTTGAAAGAAAAAATACACATAGCTAGTAGTTGGAAAACCCCAAATTAAAACTTTCAGGAATTAATAAAAAAAATCAACTATTTACTGCTCAACAAGAGATTACACCATGTAGTCTTGTATAGAATCACCCAGTTCCAGACAATTTAGGATCCCTGAATAACATCCCCATTTAGTGCCCCCCTAAAATAATAAAACATTTGTTACTGGTTGAAGCGACACTGGGGGAAGAACCAGAGTGGGGGTGCCCTGGAGGAGACCCTTCAGAAGCAACCGGCGGCAAAATCATCCGAGGAAAGGAGAGGTCGCTTACTGAAACCTGCCCTAGGGTAACCCAAGGGCGATTGAGCAGGTTAGATACTGTAAATAATAAGCTAATACTGCTGGAGTGATGATAGATAATAGGACTTTGGTGTTACCTGCTGATATACTCTTTACTATTGTCTGTTTTACCATGTTTTAGGTTTCTCTTCAAAAAATTGCAATTACAGTAAAAAAATAAGAAAATGTATTAACCAAAAAATTAAAAATAAGAAGGCATAGAAAGCTAATTTTAACAAAATGTCTTCATTGTAAGTATGTATTTTTGCACAACTGTTGTGTTATGCAAGACTGTTCAATATGCTTTCTTTTTGATTACATGCCGTACGCCTTCTGACATAAAAATGTAAATTAAAAAATTAGGTATTGTTGCAGCCGCTGCTGTTGGAGCGACCAGAAAAATTGACGTTTATTTCCCAGGCAGAAACTGCCCTAAAACATTGCGTCTTGAACCCTAGTTGGCGGCGGATAAATCACGCAAATCATCCGGCATTCAAAGTTAATATACAGCAGCGTGTGGACCATTTTTAGCTCAAGGCAGCTCATCTCATCAGCCCTTTTTCAGTCTAATGTATCGCCCAGTGTCAGTCCCTTCGGGATCCATCCCTCATTCATCTTGATAAAGGTGAGGTAATCTAGTCTTTTTTGACCTAGGCGACTTCTCTTTTCAGTGACAATACCTCCTGCTGCACTGAAGGTCCTTTCTGACAGGACACTGGAAGCGGGGCAGGCCAGAAGTTCTATGGCAAATTGGGATAGCTCAGGTCACAGGTCTAGCCTGCATACCCAATAGTCAAGGGGTTCATCGCTCCTCAGAGTGTCGATATCTGCAGTTAAGGCGAGGTAGTCTGCTACCTGTCGGTCAAGTCGTTCTCTGAGAGTGGATCCCGAAGGGCTGGGGCGATACGTAGGACTGAAAAAGCTCTGCATGTCCTCCATCAACAACACGTCTTTTAAACGTCCTGTCCTTGCCGGCGTGGTCATGGGAGGAGGAGGATTACTTTCACCTCTTCTCCTGTTAGATTCCCGTTGTGCTGTGACATCACCCTTATACGCAGTGTAAAGCATACTTTTTAATTTGATTTGGAACTGCTGCATCCTTTCTGCCTTGCGGTAATTTGGTAACATTTCAGGCACTTTCTGCTTATACCGGGGGTCTAGTAGCGTGGACACCCAGTACAGGTCGTTCTCCTTCAGCCTTTTTATACGAGGGTCCCGTTACAGGCACGACAGCATGAAAGACCCTATTTGCACAAGGTTGGATGTTGAGCTACCCATGTCCCGATACTCGTCCTCAGTGATCTCACTGAAGGTATGTTCTTCCCCCCAGCCACGTACAACACCACGGGTACCAGATAGGTGACAACGAGTACCCTGGGATGGCTGTTGTGATTGGTCTTCCTCCTCCCCCTCAAAGCCACATTCCTCCTCTGACTCCTCTTCCTCACAATCCTCCTCTAGCGTTGCCGCAGATCCAGCAAGCGATGCTGATAAGGCTGTTTCTGGTGGTGATGGATACCACAACTCTTCCTCTTCCTCATCACGCTCATCTACGGCCTGATTAAGCACTCTTCGCATGGCACGCTCCAGGAAGAAAACAAATGGTATGATGTCGCTGATGGTGCCTTCTGTGAGACTGACAAGGTTTGTCACCTCTTTAAAAGGACGCATGAGCCTACAGGAATTGCGCATGAGCGTCCAGTAAGGTGGCAAAAAAATTCCCAGCTCCGCAGAGGCTGTCCTAGCACCCCGGTCATACAAATACTCGTTAACAGCTTTCTCTTGTTGGAGCAGGCAGTCGAACATTAGGAGTGTTGAATTCCAACGTATGGGGCTGTCACAAATCAAGCGCCTCACTGGCATGTTGTTTCACCGCTGGATATCTGAAAAGTGCGCCATGGCCGTGTAGGAACGCCTGAAATGGCCACACACCTTTCTGGCCTGCTTCAGGATGTCCTGTAAGCCTGGGTACTTGTGCACAAAGCGTTGTACGATCAGATTACACACATGTGCCATGCACGGCACATGTGTCAACTTGCCCAAATTCAATGCCGCCAACAAATTTCTTCCGTTGTCACAAACCACTTTGCCAATCTCCAGTTGGTGCGGAGTCAGCCATTGATCCACCTGTGCGTTCAGGGCGGACAGGAGTGCTGGCCCAGTGTGACTCTCTGCTTTCAGGCAAGTCAACCCCAAGACGGCGTGACACTGCCATATCCGGGATGTGGAATAGTATCTGGGGAGCTGGGGGGGTGCCATTGATGTGGAGCAAGACGCAGCAGCAGAAGAGGACTCAGCTGAGGAGGTTATGGAAGAGGATGGAGTAGGAGGAGAAGAGGAGGTGGCAGCAGGCCTGCCTGCAAGTCGTGGCGGTGTCACCAACTCCTCTGCAGAGCAACGGATTCCATGCTTGGCAGGTGTCAGCAGTTTTACCCAATGCGCAGTGTAGGTGATATACCTGCCCTGACCATGCTTTGCAGACCAGGTATCAGTGGTCAGATGGACCCTTGCTCCAACACTGTGTGCCAGACATGCCATTACTTCCTTTTGCACAATCGAGTAAAGGTTGGGGATTGCCTTTTGTGTAAAGAAATTTCGTCCGCGTACCTTCCACTGCGGTGTCCCAATAGCTACAAATTTTTTGAACGCCTCAGACTCCACCAGCTTGTATGGTAAAAGCTGGCGGGCTAAGAGTTCAGACAAGCCAGCTGTCAGATGCCAGGCAAGGGGGTGACTTTGTGACATTGGCTTCCTACGCTCAAACATGCCCTTGAAAGACAACTGAGTGTGGGGAGATGAGCAGGAACAGCTAGAGGTGAGAGACGGAGTGGCGGATGGTTGAGAGGGGGCAAGGAGGACAGCAGTGGTTGACGTGGATGAAGATGCTGGACCAGGAGGAGGATGGCGGCTTTGAGTTTGTGTGCTGCTTGTACTCATGTGTTTATCCAATTTGCGTTTGTGATGTGACATCATGTGCCTTCGCAAAGCAGTTGTACCTAGGTGGGTGTTGGACTTCCCACGACTCAGTTTCTTTTGGCACAGGTTGCAAATGGCAACGCTGTTGTCACAGGCCGACACACAAAAAAAATGCCACACTGCTAAGCTCTGCAGTGACGGCATTCTGGTGGTGGCAACAGCATGCGTTGATTGGCGTGCTGTCTGGCTGACCCCGGGCGCTGATGCATGCTGTCTGACTGTGCCACTAGCTCCTAGTGATGACCTCCCTCTGCTTCCAACTCGTCTCCTCGTCCTCTCTGTCTCCCCATCTGAACTTTCCCCCTGTTCTTCTTCTATTCTAGCAGGCACCCACGTGACATCCACAGATTCATTGTCATCATCATCACCCGCTTCACTTGTATCTAACAATTCAACAAAGGAAGCAGCAGCGGGTACATAAGCATCATCATCACACCGTACGTACATGTGTGTAATGCTGCCTGACTGAGACATATCCCTGTTATCTACATTCTCTGACAATAATGGTTGCGCATCACTCATTTCTTCAAACTGATGTGTAAATAACTCTTCTGACTGATCAATTGAAGGGGCTGTGGTACAAGTGTTGGTGGTGGCGATAGGCGGGCGAGTGGTAACTTGAGAGGTGCCCGAAGCTAAGCTGGAGGAGGATGGTGCGTCAATGTTCCGAGCTGAAGCTGTAGAAGATTGGGTGTACTGTGTTAGCCAGTCAACTATGTCCTCAGAAGTTTTTGAGTTCTGGGTACCTGGCCTCTGAACACTATGCATTATTGTAGGGCCAAAGGGAATCACAGCACCACGACCACGACGGCTCCTGCGGGTTGGCCTGCCTGTCATTTTTTTTTACGATTAGTGGTTCCATGAGTACAAGCTACTGTGACAACAGATATGAGTGGCACTGTGCACTTGCAGAAGTTGGCAGAGTAGACGCTGTAGGCCTAACACACACGCTTGCAGACAAGTAACTGCTATTCAATGTATTACAGTCAAAATTGTAATTTTTGTTTAAATGTGGACTACTGACTGTAACACCAGATATGAGTGGTGGCACTGACTGGGCAAGTGGGCACAGTATCAGTTGTGAGCAAGAGACACACACAGACTAGCGGTCAGGCAAATGAACTTAGATTTAACAAAATACAATTTTGCTTTTTTTAAATGTAGACTGTTGGTACACCACCAGATTGGATTGGTTGCACTGGGCACAGTATCAGTTGTGAGCCTGACACACACACTGGCTAGCGGTCAGGCAAATGAACTTAGATTTAACTGTAACAGAGTTGGAATCATAAGTCCAATATCTCCGCTGGTATACCGTAAAATATCCAAGAAGCACTGCAGTCTCACAAGCCCCATCCACCCATATTGGACAACACTCAATTGGGAGTTACAGAATACTGTGTTTATTTTGTTATGCAGAAATATATATACATCTCTTCCCACAGGCAATACACATCCCCCATATTTGGCCACACAATACACATAGAGAGATAATAGGTGTGGTCACATCCCCCGGAGGTTACCTGGCTACTTTGATACAATAACAGACATTGATTAGATTATCCTTCTCTTTGTGCTATATCTTCCAATGTGTACACTTTATACAATAGACTTCCTTATCTTATGAGGAGCCTCTGTAATAGGGTTATCTATTAGCCTAGTAGCTGTAATAGTCTGAGCCAATATATTCTGTAGAACATAGAACAACATATCTATAGTATAACAATGTGATCATATTTTAACCATAAGAATTAAATAACCATAAAAACAGGGTAAAACAGTGATGGGTTTCGTTACATTAACAAAAATTTTTTTAGCTTTTTTTAAATGTAGACTGTTGATACACCACCAGATTGGATTGGTTGCACTGGGCACAGTATCAGTTGTGACCAAGAGACACACACAGACTAGGGGTCAGGCAAATTAACTTAGATTTAACAAAACCAGATTTTGCTTTTGTTAAATGTAGACTGCTGGTACACAACCAGATTGGATTGCATTCACCGGGAACAGTATCCGTTGTGAGCAGGAGACACACACAGACTAGCGGTCAGGCAAATTAACTTAGATTTAACAAAACAAAGTTTTGCTTTTTTTTAAATGTAGACTGCTGGTACACCACCAGATTGGATTGCTTGCACTGGGCACAGTATCAGTTGTGAGCCTGAGACACACACAGGCTAGAGGTCAGGCAAATTAACTTAGATTTAACAAAATAATATTTTGCTTTTTTTAAATGTAGACTGTTGGTACACAGCCAGATTGGATTGCTTGCACTGGGCACAGTATCAGTTGTGAGCAAGAGACACACACAGACTAGCGGTCAGGCAAATTAACTTAGATTTAACAAAATAAAATGTTGCTTTTTTTAAATGTAGACTGTTGGTACACCACCAGATTGGATTGGTTGCACTGGGCACAGTATCAGTTGTGACCAAGAGACACACACAGACTAGCGGTCAGGCAAATTAACTTAGATTTAACAAAATAAAATGTTGCTTTTTTTAAATGTAGACTGTTGGTACACCACCATATTGGATTGGTTGCAGTGGGCACAGTATCAGTTGTGACCAAGAGACACACACAGACTAGCGGTCAGGGAAATTAACTTAGATTTAACAAAATAAAATTTTGCTTTTTTTAAATGTAGACTGTTGGTACACCACCTGATTGGATTGGTTGCAGTGGGCACAGTATCAGTTGTGACCAAGAGACACACACAGACTAGCGGTCAAAAAAATGAACTTAGATTTACCAAAATAATTTTTTTTTTTTTAATGTAGATTCTTGGTACACCACCAGATTGGATTGGTTGCACTGGGCACAGTATCAGTTGTGACCAAGAGACACACACAGACTAGCGGTCAAGAAAATGAACTTAGATTTAACAAAATAAAATTTTGCTTTTTTTAAATGTAGACTGTTGGTACACAACTAGATTGGCTTGCTTGCACTGGGCATAGTATCAGTTGTGACCAAGAGACACACACAGACTAGTGGTCAAGAAAATGAACTTAGATTTAACAAAATAAAATGTTGCTTTTTTTAAATGTAGACTGTTGGTACACCACCTGATTGGATTGGTTGCACTGGGCACAGTATCAGTTGTGACCAAGAGACACACACTGACTAGCGGTCAAGAAAATTAACTTAGATTTAACAAAATAAAATGTTGCTTTTTTTAAATGTAGACTGTTGGTACACCACCAGGTTGGATTGCTTGCACTGGGCACAGTATCAGTTGTGACCACGAGACACACACAGACTAGCGGTCAGGCAAATGAACTTAGATTTAACAAAATACAATTTTGCTTTTTTTAAATGTAGACTGTTGGTACACAACCAGATTGGATTGCTTGCACTGGGCAAAGTATCAGTTGTGACCAAGAGACACACACAGACTAGCGGTCAAGAAAATGAACTTAGATTTAACAAAATAAAATTTTGCTTTTTTTAAATGTAGACTGTTGGTACACCCCCAGATTGGATTGGTTGCACTGAGCACAGTATCAGTTGTGAGCCTGAGACACACACAGACTAGCGGTTAGGAAAATGAACTTAGATTTAACAAAATAAAATGTTGCTTTTTTTAAATGTAGACTGTTGGTACACCACCAGATTGGATTGGTTGCACTGGGCACAGTATCAGTTGTGACCAAGAGACACACACAGGCTAGCGGTCAGGCAAATGAACTTAGATTTCACAAAATAAAATTTTGCTTTTTTAAATGTAGACTGCTGGTACACCACCAGATTGGATTGGTGGCACTGGCCAGAGTAAAAGCAATGAGCGTGACATACACACACTGGCTAGTAGACAGACAGGCAAATTAACTTAGATTAAACAGAATTTAAAAAAAAATGATGTTAAAGCCCTAAAAGGGCTTTTTGGGGTGCTGTCCTTGTAGCAGAGATCAAGAGTCCTTCAGAACTGTATTGCACACTGTGTACAGTAGCTTAGCTATGGTTTTCTCTATTGATTCACTATCACCTGCACTCTAGCTCCTCTCTGTAAGACTGCAAGTTAGTTATGATTCCAAAATGGCTGCTGTCCATGAGGTTAAAGGGTCTGGATGGCAGGGTATGATGCTGGTTGGCTGGAATGTGTCTGCTGACTGTGAGGTGCAGGGTCAAAGTTTGCTTAATGATAAAGAATAGGAGGCGGATCGAACATCGCATATGTTCGCCGTTTGTCGTGAACGCGAACATGCGATGATCGCCGGGAACAGTCCGCGGGCGAACTGTTCGTGACATCTCTAATTCTTTATTTTTATTTTAGTTATTAATGTTCTTATTTTGTATTAATTCCTCACCTTCCCGGATATTCCCAGGACTCTCCTCCTTCACCTGCTGCTGATCTCTTATATTCAGATCTTCTTGTTCAACCTTGGAGACAACTGGAGGCCTCACATCTAAAGGTCCTACAGAGAGAGATAAACAGATTATAGACCTTCACCATTGTAATTATTTACTATCAATCTAGTTTTTGTGTCTTAAAAACAATTGAATTCCTTTAGTTGAAAAACTCACAAAGACAGAAACAGCCAAATGTTATTTCTTTGTATGGACAGAAGACCAGATATAGTGTCATTGGGTATAAAATCACCTTTATCATGAGGTACTTGTGAATAAATACAACTGGTTTAAGGATCTGTGTACAAGGAAATCATCTGATGACTTCACAAGTCAGTAACAAACGATAAATAAACACCTCAGTAAATACTGAAGTAAGTGATAATTCTCCAGAAAAAATAAAGAAAACTAATAAGAGTTTTCAACCCCAATGAGAGGGCTTAGCACTTAATTACCATATATACTTGAGTATAAGCTAAGTTTTTCAGCCTTTTTTTTAAAGCTGAAAAGGGCCCCCTCGTCTAATACTCGAGTCTATAACTGTCTCTTTCCCCCCTCTCCCATGTCTCTTTCCCCCCTCTCCCGAGTCTCTTTCCCCCTTCTCCTGTGTCTCTTTCCCCCCCTCTCCCTCTCCCGTGTTTCTTCCCCCCCTCAACCCTCCTCCTCAACCCCAACCATCCTCCTCAACGTCCCTCCTGAACCTCAACCCCCTACTCTTCCTCCCTCCTCAACCACCCTCCTCACTTTACCCCTCTCTAACTTACCTCCCCCTCTCCCTTTCCCCTCAATACCTTCCATCAGCAGCTGCTCCTCCGCTCCTCCAGGCATCTTCCGGCTGCATCGGGACCAGGCATATGCTAATGACGTGACGTCATATGTGCGTCACGTCATTAGCATTGGCCGGGTCCCGACGCAGCCAGAAGACGCACTGAGGAGCGGAGCAGGTGCTGATGGAAGGTAAGTGACGGGGAGGGGAGGATGATGAGGGGTGGGGGAGGATGATGAGGGAGGAGGAAGGATGATGAGAGGGGGAAAGAGACACAGGGAGGATGATGAGGGAGGGGGAGGGTGATGAGGGAAGGGGAAAGAGACACAGGTGGGTGATGAGGGAGGGGGCAAAGAGACACAGGGGAGGATGATGAGGGAGGGGGGAAAGAGACAAAGGGGATGATGGTGAAGGAGGGAGGAAGATAATGATGTAGGGGGGAAGAGACACAGGGGAGGATGATGAGGGAGGGGGGATGATGATGGAGGGGGAAAGAGACACAGGGGAGGATAATGAGGGGGGAGGATGATGAGGGAGGGGGAAAGTGACACAGGGGAGGATGATGAGGGAGGGGGGAAAGAGACACAGGGGAGGATGATGAGGGAGGGGGGAAAGAGACACAGTTGAGGATGATGAGGCAGGGGGGGAAAGAAACACGGGAGGATGATGAGGGAGGGGGAAAGAGACACAGGGGAGGATGATAAGGGAGGGGGAAAGAGATACAAGGGAGGATGATGAGGGAGGGGGGAAAGAGACACATGGGAGGATGATGAGGAAGGGGGGAAAGAGACACAGGAGAGGATGATTGGGGGGGAGAGACATGGGAGGATGATGAGGGAGGGGGGAAAGAGACACAGGGGAGAATGATGAGGGAGGGGAGAAGAGACACAGGGGAGGATGATGAGGGAGGGGGAAAGAGACACATGGGAGGATGATGAGGGAGGGGGGAAAAAGACACATGGGAGGATGATGAGGGAGAGAGGAAAGAGACACAGGTGAGGATGATGAGGGAGGGGGGAAAGAGACACAGGGGAGGATGATTAGGGAGGGGTGAGAGAGACACAGGGGAGGGTGATGAGCGAGGGGAAAGGAGACACAGGGGAGGGTGATGAGGGAGGGGGGAACGAGACACAGGGGAGGATGATGAGGGAGGGGTGAAGGAGACACAGGGGAGGATAATGAGGGAGGGGGAAAAGAAACACAAGGGAGGGTCATGAGGGATGGGGAAAAAGACACAGGGGAGGATAATGAGTAAGGGGGGAATGAGACACAGGGGAAGATGATGAGGGAGGGGGAAAGAGACACAGGGGAGGGTGATGAGGGAGGGGGGAAAGAGACACATGGGAGGATGATGAGGGAGGGAGGAAAGAGACACAGGGGATGGTGATGAGGGAGAAGGGAAAGAGACACAGGGGAGGATGATGAGGGAGGGGGGAAAGAGACACAGGGGAGGATGATGAGGGAGGGGGGAGGATGATGAGGGAGGGGGAAAGAGACAAAGGGGAGGATGATTAGGGTGGGGGGAAAGAGACACAGGGGAGAATGATGAGGGAGGGGGGAAAGAGACACAGGGGAGGATGATGAGGGAGGGAGAATGATGAGGGAGGGGGGAAGAGACACAGGGGAGGATGATGACGGAGGGGGAAAGAGACACATGGGAAGATGATGGGGGAGGGGAGAAAGAGACACAGGGGAGGATGATGAGGGAGGGGGGAAAGAGACACAGGGGAGGATGATTAGGGAGGGGTGAGAGAGACACAGGGGAGGGTGATGAGCGAGGGGAAAGGAGACACAGGGGAGGGTGATGAGGGAGGGGGGAACGAGACACAGGGGAGGATGATGAGGGAGGGGTGAAGGAGACACAGGGGAGGATAATGAGGGAGGGGGAAAGAAACACAAGGGAGGGTCATGAGGGATGGGGAAAAAGACACAGGGGAGGATAATGAGTAAGGGGGGAAATGAGACACAGGGGAAGATGATGAGGGAGGGGGAAAGAGACACAGGGGAGGGTGATGAGGGAGGGGGGAAAGAGACACAGGGGAGGATAATGAGTAAGGGGGGGAAAGAGACACAGGTGAGGATGATGAGGGAGGGGGGAAAGAGACACAGGGGAGGATGATTAGGGAGGGGTGAGAGAGACACAGGGGAGGGTGATGAGCGAGGGGAAAGGAGACACAGGGGAGGGTGATGAGGGAGGGGGGGGACGAGACACAGGGGAGGATGATGAGGGAGGGGTGAAGGAGACACAGGGGAGGATAATGAGGGAGGGGGGAAAGAAACACAAGGGAGGGTCATGAGGGATGGGGAAAAAGACACAGGGGAGGATAATGAGTAAGGGGGGAATGAGACACAGGGGAAGATGATGAGGGAGGGGGAAAGAGACACAGGGGAGGGTGATGAGGGAGGGGGGAAAGAGACACATGGGAGGATGATGAGGGAGGGAGGAAAGAGACACAGGGGATGGTGATGAGGGAGGGGGGAAGAGATACAGGGGAGGGTGATGAGGGAGGGGGGGAAGAGACACAGGGGAGGATGATAAGGGAGGGGTAAATAGACACAGGGGAGGATGATGAGGGAGAAGGGAAAGAGACACAGGGGAGGATGATGAGGGAGGGGGGAAGAGACACAGGGGAGGATGATGAGGGAGGGGGGAGGATGATGAGGGAGGGGGAAAGAGACAAAGGGGAGGATGATTAGGGTGGGGGGAAAGAGACACAGGGGAGGATGATGAGGGAGGGGGGAAAGAGACACAGGGGAGGATGATGAGGGAGAGGGAAAGAGACACAGGGGAGGATGATGAGGCAGGGGGGAAAGAAACACAGGGGAGGATGATGAGGGAGGGGGGAAGAGACACAGGGGAGGATGATAAGGGAGAGGGAAAGAGATACAGGGGAGGATGATGAGGGAGGGGGGAAGGAGACACATGGGAGGATGATGAGGAAGGGGGGAAAGAGACAGAGGAGAGGATGATTGGGGGGGAGAGACACGGGAGGATGATGAGGGAAGGGGGAAAGAGACACAGGGGAGAATGATTAGGGAGGGGGGGAAGAGACACAGGGGAGGATGATGACGGAGGGGGAAAGAGACACATGGGAAGATGATGGGGGAGGGGAGAAAGAGACACAGGGGAGGATGATGAGGGAGGGGGGAAAGAGACACAGGGGAGGATGATTAGGGAGGGGTGAGAGAGACACAGGGGAGGGTGATGAGCGAGGGGAAAGGAGACACAGGGGAGGGTGATGAGGGAGGGGGGAACGAGACACAGGGGAGGATGATGAGGGAGGGGTGAAGGAGACACAGGGGAGGATAATGAGGGAGGGGGGAAAGAAACACAAGGGAGGGTCATGAGGGATGGGGAAAAAGACACAGGGGAGGATAATGAGTAAGGGGGGAAAGAGACACAGGGGAAGATGATGAGGGAGGGGGAAAGAGACACAGGGGAGGGTGATGAGGGAGGGGGGAAAGAGACACATGGGAGGATGATGAAGGAGGGAGGAAAGAGACACAGGGGATGGTGATGAGGGAGGGGGAAGAGATACAGGGGAGGGTGATGAGGGAGGGGGGAAGAGACAAAGGGGAGGATGATAAGGAAATGGGAACGAGACACAGGGGAGGATGATGAGGGAGGGGTGAAGGAGACATAGGGGAGGATGATAAGGGAGGGGGAAATAGACACAGGGGAGGATGATGAGGGAGAAGGGAAAGAGACACAGGGGAGGATGATGAGGGAGGGGGGAGGATGATGAGGGAGGGGGAAAGAGACAAAGGGGAGGATGATGAGGGAGGGGGAAAGAGACAAAGGGGAGGATGATTAGGGAGGGGGGAAAGAGACACAGTGGAGTATGATGAGGGAGGGGGGAAAGAGACACAGGGGAGGATGATGAGGGAGGGGGGAAAGAGACACAGGGGAGGATGATGAGGGAGAGGGAAAGAGACACAGGGGAGGATGATGAGGCAGGGGGGGAAAGAAACACAGGGGAGGATGATGAGGGAGGGGGAAAGAGACACAGGGGAGGATGATAAGGGAGGGGGAAAGAGATACTGGGAAGGATGATGAGGGAGGGGGGAAAGAGACACATGGGAGGATGATGAGGAAGGGGGGAAAGAGACACAGGAGAGGATGATTGGGGGGGAGAGACACGGGAGTATGATAAAGGAGAGGGGAAAGAGACACAGGGGAGAATGATGAGGGAGGGGGGGAAGAGACACAGGGGAGGATGATGAGGGAGGGGGAAAGAGACACATGGGAGGATGATGAGGGAGGGGGGGAAAAAGACACATGGGAGGATGATGAGGGAGAGAGGAAAGAGACACAGGGGAGGATGATTAGGGAGGGGGAAAGAGACACAGGGGAGGATGATTAGGGAGGGGTGAGAGAGACACAGGGGAGGGTGATGAGCGAGGGGAAAGGAGACACAGGGGAGGGTGATGAGGGAGGGGGAAACGAGACACAGGGGAGGATGATGAGGGAGGGGTGAAGGAGACACAGGGGAGGATAATGAGGGAGGGGGGAAAGAAACACAAGGGAGGGTCATGAGGGATGGGGAAAAAGACACAGGGGAGGATAATGAGTAAGGGGGAAAGAGACACAGGGGAAGATGATGAGGGAGGGGGAAAGAGACACAGGGGAGGGCGATGAGGGAGGGGGGAAAGAGACACATGGGAGGATGATGAGGGAGGGAGGAAAGAGACACAGGGGATGGTGATGAGGGAGGGGGGAAGAGATACAGGGGAGGGTGATGAGGGAGGGGGGAAGAGACACAGGGGAGGATGATAAGGGAGGGGGAACGAGACACAGGGGAGGATGATGAGGGAGGGGTGAAGGAGACATAGGGTAGGATAATGAGGGAGGGGGGAAAGAAACACAAGGGAGGGTCATGAGGGATGGGGAAAAAGACACAGGGGAGGATAATGAGTAAGGGGGGAAAGAGACACAGGGGAAGATGATGAGGGAAGGGGGAAAGAGACACAGAGAAGGGTGATGAGGGAGGGGGGAAAGAAACACATGGGAGGATGATGAGGGAGGGAGGAAAGAGACACATGGGAGTGTGATGAGGGAGGGGGAAAGAGACACAGGGGAGGATGATGAGGGAGGGGGGAAGAGACACAGGGGAGGATGATGAGGGAGGGGGAGGATGATGATGGAGGGGGGAAGAGACACATGGGAGGATGATGAGGGAGGGGAAGTATGATGTTGGGGGAAGAGACACGGGGAGGATGATGAGAGAGGGGAAGGATGATGAGGGAGGGGGAAAAGAGACACAGGGGAGGATGATGAAATGACCCTCTGCTACAATGTGAAGTAGTAAGTGCACAGCCTGTATAACAGTGTAAATTTGCTGTCCCCTCAAAATACATCCACACACCGCCATTAATGTCTAAACCATTGATAACAAAAGTGAGTACACCCCTAAGTGGAAATGTTCAATTAGGGCCCAAAGTGTCAATATTTTGTGTGGCCACTAGGGATGTCGCAAACATAAAATTTTCGGTTTGCGAACCGCGAATGCGAATTGCCGCAAATGTTCGTGAACCGGCGAAACCGGCGAACCGCCATAGACTTCAATGGGCAGGCAGATTTTAAAACCCACAGGGACTCTTTCTGGCCACAATAGTGATAGAAAAGTTGTTTTAAGGGGACTAACACCTGGACTGTGGCATGCAGGAGGGGGATCCATGTCAAAACTCCCACGGAAAATTACATAGTTGATGCAGAGTCTGGTTTTAATCCATAAAGGGCATAAATCACCTAACATTCCTAAATTGTTTGGAATAACGTGCTTTAAAACATCAGGTATGATGTTGTATCGATCAGGTAGTGTAAGGGTTAGGCCCGCTTCACAGTGACAGACCAAACTCCCCGTTTAACGCACCGCAAACAATCGCAAACAGTCCATTTGCACAACGGCAAACTACCCATTAGCACAAGGTTGGATGCCAAGCTAGCCATGTCCCTTGCCCTCACTCATGTCATTGAAGGTCTCCTCCTCCACCCAGCCACGTACAACACCAAGGGTCCCTGAAAGGTGACAACAAGCCCCCTGGGACGCCTGATGTGTTTGGTCTTCCACCTCCTCAAAGCCACCTTCCTCCTCTGATTCCTCTTCTTCAGACTTCTCTCTCTGCATTGCCTCTCTCTGCGTTATTATAAGATGTGTTAAGTAGTACTACTCTTATCAGTTTAATATCTGTTACGTCACCTATCAGGGGGCGTGTATAAGGCCTGGATTTTTGGAACCGGGAGATGGAAAAAGATGCTTGGTTGGTCCTCCCACTTCAAATTTGGGGCACGGTGCGTGCAATCTAAGGTGCCACCAGATAGGAGTGGCGTGTTTGTAAGTACTACTCTTATCAGTTTAATACCTGTTACGTCACCTATCAGGGGACGTGTATAAGGCCTGGAGTTTTGGAACCAGGAGATGAAAAAAGATGCTGGGTCGGTCCTCCTACTGTCGCAGGGCCGGGGTGGCGCCCCCTCGTCGGGCTACCTGGTTGATTCTGCCTCAAAGATTAAGCCATGCACATTTAAGTACACACAGCCGGTACAGTGAAACTGCGAATTGCTCATTTAATCAGTTATAGACTGGTTCCTTTGATCGCTCCATCTGTTACTTTGATAACTGTGGGAATTATAGAGCTAATACAGATAGGAGTGGCGTGTTAGTCAGTACTACTTTTATCATTTTAAACCCTGTTACATCACCTATCAGGGCACGTGTATAAGGCCTGGATTTTTGGAACCGGGAGATGGAAAAAGATGCTTGGTTGGTTGTATCACTTCAAATTTGTGGCACTTCGCTTCCAATCTAAGGTGCCACCAGATAAGAGTGGCGTGTTTGTAAGTACTACTCTTATCAGTTTAATACCTGTTACGTCCCCTATCAGGGGACGTGTATAAGGCCTGGAGTTTTGGAACCAGGAGATGAAAAAAGATGCTGGGTCGGTCCTCCTACTGTCGCAGGGCCGGGGTGGCGCCCCCTCGTCGGGCTACCTGGTGGATTCTGCCTCAAAGATTAAGCCATGCACGTTTAAGTACACACAGCTGGTACAGTGAAACTGCGAATTGCTCATTTAATCAGTTATAGACTGGTTCCTTTGATCGCTCCATCTGTTACTTTGATAACTGTGGGAATTAAAGAGCTGATACATGCCGACGAGCGCTGACTCCCCGGGATGCATGCACTTATCAGACCATAACAAATCTGGGCCCCCCTGCCCGGCCGCTTTTGTGACTCTAGATAACCTTGGTCCGATCGCACGTACCCGTGACGGCGCCGATACATTCGGATATCTGCCCTATCAACTTCCGATGGTACTTTCTGCGCCTACCAACAAATGCTTTAGGGGATGCCAGCAAATGGGAGATCATATCCATATATGGTGGTCTTGCCCTCTAGCCCTGATTTTGGAAGCAATTGGCTTCTTTGGCTTCTACAATCTTGCATAAGGATATTTCTCTTTCAATGGAATCCTGCTTACTGGGAAAACACATAAAAAACTTATCTCAATCCTAGAACAAGCTATTCCAATTAATGGCTTTAGCATCCAAAATACACATAGCTACCCAGGCCCGGATGTATTTACAAATCTCTATTACCAAACTTTTATAGACTTGTTATTATCCAACTTAACCACACTTTACAATCAAATTTTAGAAGGCTCTCCCATGCCAATAGAAATAAACCATGCAGATATGATATGTTTCCTGAAAGAACGACGAGACCCATTAGAACTTAACAATTACCGCCACATATCACTTCTAAACGGGGATATAAAAATTTTGGCCAAATTAATGGCAAACAGGATTTCGCGATTTCTCCCCTCCATAATCCATAAAGACCAAACAGGGTTTATCCCCCATAGACAAACAGGGGACAATATCAGACGGACACTAAATATAATCTCATGGTCATCCCAACATGAAATACCCACATGCCATTTGGCGTTAGATATAGAAAAGGCCTTTGATACGTTGGAATGGCCTTATTTAAAAGCAGTATTACAGAAATTTGGGTTTGCAGGCAAATTTATGAATTGGATAGATACATACTACAAATCCCTGTCAGCCAGATTAAAACTCCCGGGAGATCGCTTACAACACATAAAGATTCAAAGGGGAACCAGACAGGGGTGTCCCCTCTCGCCTCTGTTGTTTGCTCTAGCCATTGAGCCCCAAGCACAATATATTAGGGTGAATCAAAGTATACAGGGAATACAAATTGGACTTCACCTTTTCAAATGATTAATTTAGCCTACCTTTATATGTAGTGGTGGCAGTATGATTCTCCCGGCCTAGCTTTATATGTAGTGGTGGCAGTATGATTCATCAGGCCTAGCATTATATGTAGTGGTGGCAGTATGATTCATCAGGCAGAGTTTTATATGTATTTGTGGCAGTATGATTCACCAGGCCTAGCTTTATATGTAGTGGTGGCAGTAGGATTCATCAGGCCTACCTTTATATGTAGTGGTGGCAGTAGGATTTATCAGGCCTAGCATTATATGTAGTGCTGGCAGTATGATTCATCAGGCCTAGCATTATATTTAGTGGTGGCAGTATGATTCATCTGGCCTAGCTGTATATGTAGTGGTGGCAGTATGATTCATCAGGCCTAGCGTTATATTTAGGGGTGGCAGTATGATTCATCATGAATAGCTGTATATGTAGTGGTGGCAGTATATGATTCATCTAGCCTAGCTTTATATGATTGCATTGGTTCCACTAGGCACAGTATCAGTTGTGAGCAAGAGACACACACTGAATAGTGGTCAGGCAAATGAACTTAGATTTAACAAAACAAATTTTTTCCCAATTATAGTCGGATTCAATACTTAAAGGGAATCAACTTAAAACAAACTGAATTAAAGCTATATTATTAACTGAAAAGTAAAAAAAAAAAAAGTATTTTTAGGCTACAGGTACAACCAAATCCAGATAACATACTAGCCCCGGATATGGTATAAGCTCCAAGATTATGGAATGGAAAAGGGTAAACTGAGGAATAATAGAGATAAGTTAACTCAGTGATGTATTAACGTGTATGGATATATATGTAACATGGAAATGGTTGTTTGAATATGATATATTACCTGACCTAATAAAATATTTTTTGAAAGAAAAAATACACATAGCTAGTAGTTGGAAAACCCCAAATTAAAACTTTCAGGAATTAATAAAAAAAATCAACTATTTACTGCTCAACGAGAGATTAAACCATGTAGTCTTGTATAGAATCACCCAGTTCCAGACAATGTGGGATCCCTGGATAACATCCCCATTTAGTGCCCCCCTAATATAATAAAACATTTGTTACTGGTTGAAGCGACACTGGGGGAAGGACCGGAGTGGGGGAGCCCTGGAGGAGACCCTTCAGAAGCAACCGGCGGCAAAATCATCCGAGGAAAGGAGAGGTCGCCTACTGAAGCCTGCCCTAGGGTAACCCAAGGGTAATTGCGCAGGTTAGATATTGTAAATAATAAGCTACTGCTGGAGTGATGATAGATAATAGGACTTTGGTGTTACCTGCTGATATACTCTTTACTATTGTCTGTTTTACCAGGTTTTAGGTTTCTCTTCAAAAAATTGCAATCACAGTAAAAAATAAGAAAATGTATTAACCAAAAAATAAAAAATATGAAGGCCTAGACAGCTAATTTTAACAAAATGTCTTCATTGTAAATATGTATTTTTGCACAACTGTTGTGTTATGCAAGACTGTAAATATGCTTTCTTTTTGATTACATGCTGTACGCCTTCTGACATAAAAATGTAAATTCAAAACTTAGGTATTGTTGCAGCCGCTGCTGTTGCAGCGACCAGAAAAATTAACGTTTGTTTCCCAGGCAGAAACTGCCCTAAAACATTGCGTCTTGAACCCTAGTTGGTGGCGGATAAGTCAAGCAAGTCATTCGGCATTCAAAGTTAATATACAGCAGCGTGTGGACCATTTTTAGCTCAAGGCAACTCATCTCATCAGCCCTTTTTCAGTCTAATGTATCGCCCAGTGTCAGTCCCTTCGGGATCCATCCCTCATTCATCTTGATAAAGGTGAGGTAATCTAGTCTTTTTTGACCTAGGCGACTTCTCTTTTCAGTGACAATACCTCCTGCTGCACTGAAGGTCCTTTCTGACAGGACACTGGAAGCGGGGCAGGCCAGAAGTTCTATGGCAAATTGGGATAGCTCAGGCCACAGGTCAAGCCTGCACACCCAGTAGTCAAGGGGTTCATCGCTCCTCAGTGTGTCGATATCTGCAGTTAAGGCGAGGTAGTCTGCCACCTGTCGGTCGAGTCGTTCTCTGAGGGTGGATCCCGAAGGGCTGTGGCGATACATAGGACTGAAAAAGCTCTGCATGTCCTCCATCAACAACACGTCTTTTAAACATCCTGTCCTTGCCGACGTGGTCATGGGAGGAGGTGGATTACTTTCAACTCTTCTCCTGTTAGATTCCCGTTGTGCTGTGACATCACCCTTATACGAAGTGTAAAGCATACTTTTTAATTTGATTTGGAACTGCTGCATCCTTTCTGCCTTGCGGTAATTTGGTAATATTTCAGGCACTTTCTGCTTATACCGGGGGTCTAATAGCGTGGACACCCAGTACAGGTCGTTCTCCTTCAGCCTTTTTATACGAGGGTCCTGCGACAGGCACGACAGCATGAAAGACCCTATTTGCACAAGGTTGGATGCCAAGCTACCCATGTCCCGATCCTCGTCCTCAGTGATCTCACTGAAGGTATGTTCTTCCCCCCAGCCACGTACAACACCACGGGTACCAGATAGGTGACAACGAGCACCCTGGGATGGCTGTTGTGATTGGTCTTCCTCCTCCCCCTCAAAGCCACATTCCTCCTCCAACACTGCCCTGACTCAGTCACTCATGCCTGGGGAATGTAACGCCAACACTGCCCTGACTCAGTCACTCATGCCTGGGGTATGTAACGCCAACACTGCACTGGCTCAGTCACTCATGCCGGGGGAATGTAACCCTAACACTGCCTTGACTCAGTCACTTATGCCCGGGGAATGTAACCCTAACACTGCCCTGGCTCAGTCACTCATGCCCGGGGAATGTAACGCCAACATTGTCCTCACTCAGTGACTCAAGCCAGGGTAATGTAATACCAACACTGCCCTGGCTCAGTCACTCATGTCGGAGAATGTAATGCCAACACTGCCCTGGCTCAGTCACTCATGCCCGGGGTATGTAACGCCAACACTGCCCTGATTCAGTCACTTATCCCCGGGGAATGTAACGCTAACACTGCCCTGACTCAGTCACTGATGCCGGGGAATGTAACGCCAACACTGCCCTGACTCAGTCACTCATGCCCGGGGAATGTAACGCCAACTCTGCCCTGGCTCAGTAACTAATGCCCGGGGAATGTAACGCCAACACTGCCCTGACTCAGTCACTCATGCCCGGAGAATGTAACGCCAACACTGCGCTGGCTCAGTCACTTATGTCGGGGAATGTAACGCCAACTCTGCCCTGGCTTAGTCACTCATGCCCGGGGAATGTAACGCCAACACTGCCCTGGCTCAGTCAGTCATGTCGGGGAATGTAATGCCAGCACTGCCCTGGCTCAGTCACTCATGCCCGGGGTATGTAACGCCAACACTGCCCTGACTCAGTCACTCATGCCCGGGGTATGTAACGCCAACACTGCCCTGCCTCAGTCACTTATCCCCGGGGAATGTAACGCCAACACTGCCCTGGCTCAGTCACTCATGCCCCGGGAATGTAACGCCAGCACTGCCCTGGCTCAGTCACTCATGTCGGGGAATGTAATGCCAGCACTGCCCTGGCTCAGTCACTCATGCCCGGGGTATGTAACGCCAACACTGCCCTGACTCAGTCACTCATACCCGGGGAATGTAACGCCAACTGTGAACTGGCTCAGTCACTAATACCCGGGGAATGTAATGCCAACACTGCCCTGACTCAGTCACTTATCCCCGGGGAATGTAACGCCAACTCTGCCCTGGCTCAGTCACTCATGCCCGAGGTATGTAACGCCAACACTGCCCTGACTCAGTCACTCATGCCTGTGGAATGTAACGACAACACTGCCCTGACTCAGTCACTTATCGCCGGGGAATGTAACGCCAACTCTGCCCTTGCTCAGTCACTCATGCCCGAGGTATGTAACGCCAACACTGCCCTGACTCAGTCACTCATGCCTGGGGAAGGTAACGCCAACACTGCCCTGACTCAGTCACTCATGCCCGGGGAATGTAACGCCAACTCTGCCCTGGCTCAGTAACTAATGCCCGGGGAAAGTAACGCCAACACTGCCCTGACTCAGTCACTCATGCCCGGGGAATGTAACGCCAACTCTGCCCTGGCTCAGTAACTAATGCCCGGGGAATGTAACGCCAACACTGCCCTGACTCAGTCACTCATGCCCGGAGAATGTAACGCCAACACTGCGCTGGCTCAGTCACTCATGTCGGGGAATGTAACACCAAACTCTGCCCTGGCTTTGTCACTCATGCCCGGGGAAAGGAACGCCAACACTGCCCTGACTCAGTCACTCATGTCGGGGAATGTAACGCCAACACTGCCCTGACTCAGTCACTCATGCCAGGGAATGTAACGCCAACACTGCCCTGACTCAGTCACTCATGCCTGGGGTATGTAACGCCAACACTGCACTGGCTCAGTCACTCATGCCCGGGGGAATGTAACGCCAACACTGCCCTGGCTCAGTCACTCATGTCGGGGAATGTAATGCCAGCACTGCCCTGGCTCAGTCACTCATGCCCGGGGTATGTAACGCCAACACTGCCCTGACTCAGTCACTCATGCCCGGGGTATGTAACGCCAACACTGCCCTGCCTCAGTCACTTATCCCCGGGGAATGTAACGCCAACACTGCCCTGGCTCAGTCACTCATGCCCCGGGAATGTAACGCCAAACTCTGCCCTGGCTCAGTCACTCATGTCGGGGAATGTAATGCCAGCACTGCCCTGGCTCAGTCACTCATGCCCGTGGTATGTAACGCCAACACTGCCCTGACTCAGTCACTCATACCCGGGAAATGTAACGCCAACTGTGAACTGGCTCAGTCACTAATACCCGGGGAATGTAATGCCAACACTGCCCTGACTCAGTCACTTATTCCCGGGGAATGTAACGTCAACTCTGCCCTGGCTCAGTCACTCATGCCCGAGGTATGTAACGCCAACACTGCCCTGACTCAGTCACTCATGCCTGTGGAATGTAACGACAACACTGCCCTGACTCAGTCACTTATCCCCGGGGAATGTAACGCCAACTCTGACCTTGCTCAGTCACTCATGCCCGAGGTATGTAACTCCAACACTGCCCTTACTCAGTCACTCATGCCCGGGGAAGGTAACGCCAACACTGCCCTGACTCAGTCACTCATGCCCGGGGAATGTAACGCCAACTCTGCCCTGGCTCAGTAACTAATGCCCGGGGAAAGTAACGCCAACACTGCCCTGACTCAGTCACTCATGCCCGGGGAATGTAACGCCAACTCTGCCCTGGCTCAGTAACTAATGCCCGGGGAATGTAACGCCAACACTGCCCTGACTCAGTCACTCATGCCCGGAGAATGTAACGCCAACACTGCGCTGGCTCAGTCACTTATGTCGGGGAATGTAACGCCAACTCTGCCCTGGCTTAGTCACTCATGCCCGGGGTATGTAACGCCAACACTGGCCTGACTCAGTCACTCATGCCCGGAGAATGTAACGCCAACACTGCGCTGGCTCAGTCACTCATGCCCCGGGAATGTAACGCCAACACTGCCCTGACTCCGTCACTCATGCCCGGAGAATGTAACGCCAACACTGCCCTGGCTCAGTCACTCATGTCGGGGAATGTAACGCCAACTCTGCTCTGGCTCAGTCACTCATGCCCGAGGTATGTAACGCCAACACTGCCCTGACTCAGTCACTCATGCCCATGGAATGTAACGCCAGCACTGCCCTGGCTCAGTCACTCATGCCCGGGGTATGTAACGCCAACACTGCCCTGACTCAGTCACTCATACCCGGGGAATGTAACTCCAACTGTGAACTGGCTCAGTCACTAATACCCGGGGAATGTAATGCCAACACTGCCCTGACTCAGTCACTTATCCCCGGGGAATGTAACGCCAACTCTGCCCTTGCTCAGTCACTCATGCCCGAGGTATGTAACGCCAACACTGCCCTGACTCAGTCACTCATGCCCGTGGAATGTAACGCCAACACTGCCCTGACTCAGTCACTTATCCCCGGGGAATGTAACGCCAACTCTGCCCTGGCTCAGTCACTCATGCCCGAGGTATGTAACGCCAACACTGCCCTGACTCAGTCACTCATGCCCGTGGAATGTAACGCCAACACTGCCCTGACTCAGTCACTCATGCCCATGGAATGTAACGCCAACACTGCCCTGACTCAGTTACTCATGCCCGGGGAAAGTAACGCCAACACTGCCCTGACTCAGTCACTCATGCCCGGGGAATGTAACGCCAACTCTGCACTGGCTCAGTCACTAATGCCCGGGGAATGTAACGCCAACACTGCCCTGACTCCGTCACTCATGCCCGGAGAATGTAACGCCAACACTGCCCTGGCTCAGTCACTCATGTCGGGGAATGTAACGCCAACTCTGCCCTGGCTCAGTCACTCATGCCCAGGGTATGTAACACCAACACTGCCCTGACTCAGTCACTCATGCCCGGGGTATGTAACCCTAACACTACACTGGCTCAGTCACTCATGTCCGGGGGAATGTAACGCCAACACTGCCCTGACTCAGTCACTCATGCTCGGGGAATGTAACGCCAACACTGCCCTGACTCAGTCACTCATGTCGGGGAATGTAATGCCAGCACTGCCCTGGCTCAGTCACTCATGCCCGGGGTATGTAACGCCAACACTGCCCTGACTCAGTCACTCATGCCCGGGGTATGTAACGCCAACACTGCCCTGCCTCAGTCACTTATCCCCGGGAATGTAACGCCAGCACTGCCCTGGCTCAGTCACTCATGTCGGGGAATGTAACGCCAACTCTGCCCTGGCTCAGTCACTCATGCCCAGGGTATGTAACACCAACACTGCCCTGACTCAGTCACTCATGCCCGGGGTATGTAACCCTAACACTACACTGGCTCAGTCACTCATGTCCGGGGGAATGTAACGCCAACACTGCCCTGACTCAGTCACTCATGCCCGGGGAAGGTAACGCCAACACTGCCCTGACTCAGTCACTCATGCCCGGGGAATGTAACGCCAACTCTGCCCTGGCTCAGTAACTAATGCCCGGGGAAAGTAACGCCAACACTGCCCTGACTCAGTCACTCATGCCCGGGGAATGTAACGCCAACTCTGCCCTGGCTCAGTCACTCATGCCCGGGGAATGTAACGCCAACACTGCCCTGACTCAGTCACTCATGCCCGGAGAATGTAACGCCAACACTGCGCTGGCTCAGTCACTTATGTCGGGGAATGTAACGCCAACACTGCCCTGGCTCAGTCACTCATGCCCGGGGAAAGTAACGCCAACACTGCCCTGACTCAGTCACTCATGTCGGGGAATGTAACGCCAACACTGCCCTGACTCAGTCACTCATGCCCGGGAATGTAACGCCAACACTGCCCTGACTCAGTCACTCATGCCTGGGGTATGTAACGCCAACACTGCCCTGACTCAGTCACTCATGCCCGGGGAATGTAACGCCAACACTGCCCTGGCTCAGTCACTCATGTCGGGGAATGTAATGCCAGCACTGCCCTGGCTCAGTCACTCATGCCCGGGGTATGTAACGCCAACACTGCCCTGACTCAGTCACTCATGCCCGGGGTATGTAACGCCAACACTGCCCTGCCTCAGTCACTTATCCCCGGGGAATGTAACGCCAACACTGCCCTGGCTCAGTCACTCATGCCCCGGGAATGTAACGCCAGCCCTGCCCTGGCTCAGTCACTCATGTCG
Source organism: Discoglossus pictus (assembly GCA_027410445.1). Classification (NCBI taxonomy): domain Eukaryota; kingdom Metazoa; phylum Chordata; class Amphibia; order Anura; family Alytidae; genus Discoglossus; species Discoglossus pictus. Next base: position 149,159 of record JAPZIH010000713.1, read on the forward strand.
GGGAATGTAATGCCAGCACTGCCCTGGCTCAGTCACTCATGCCCGTGGTATGTAACGCCAACACTGCCCTGACTCAGTCACTCATACCCTGGGAATGTAACGCCAACTGTGAACTGGCTCAGTCACTAATACCCGGGGAATGTAATGCCAACACTGCCCTGACTCAGTCACTTATCCCCGGGGAATGTAACGCCAACTCTGCCCTGGCTCAGTCACTCATGCCCGAGGTATGTAACGCCAACACTGCCCTGACTCAGTCACTCATGCCTGTGGAATGTAACGACAACACTGCCCTGACTCAGTCACTTATCCCCGGGGAATGTAACGCCAACTCTGCCTTTGCTCAGTCACTCATGCCCGAGGTATGTAACTCCAACACTGCCCTTGCTCAGTCACTCATGCCCGGGGAAGGTAACGCCAACACTGCCCTGACTCAGTCACTCATGCCCATGGAATGTAACGCCAACACTGCCCTGACTCAGTTACTCATGCCCGGGGAAAGTAACGCCAACACTGCCCTGACTCAGTCACTCATGCCCGGGGAATGTAACGCCAACTCTGCACTGGCTCAGTCACTAATGCCCGGGGAATGTAACGCCAACACTGCCCTGACTCCGTCACTCATGCCCGGAGAATGTAACGCCAACACTGCCCTGGCTCAGTCACTCATGTCGGGGAATGTAACGCCAACTCTGCCCTGGCTCAGTCACTCATGCCCAGGGTATGTAACACCAACACTGCCCTGACTCAGTCACTCATGCCCGGGGTATGTAACCCTAACACTACACTGGCTCAGTCACTCATGTCCGGGGGAATGTAACGCCAACACTGCCCTGACTCAGTCACTCATGCTCGGGGAATGTAACGCCAACACTGCCCTGACTCAGTCACTCATGTCGGGGAATGTAATGCCAGCACTGCCCTGGCTCAGTCACTCATGCCCGGTGTATGTAACGCCAACACTGCCCTGACTCAGTCACTCATGCCCGGGGTATGTAACGCCAACACTGCCCTGCCTCAGTCACTTATCCCCGGGAATGTAACGCCAGCACTGCCCTGGCTCAGTCACTCATGTCGGGGAATGTAACGCCAACTCTGCCCTGGCTCAGTCACTCATGCCCAGGGTATGTAACACCAACACTGCCCTGACTCAGTCACTCATGCCCGGGGTATGTAACCCTAACACTACACTGGCTCAGTCACTCATGTCCGGGGGAATGTAACGCCAACACTGCCCTGACTCAGTCACTCATGCCCGGGGAAGGTAACGCCAACACTGCCCTGACTCAGTCACTCATGCCCGGGGAATGTAACGCCAACTCTGCCCTGGCTCAGTAACTAATGCCCGGGGAAAGTAACGCCAACACTGCCCTGACTCAGTCACTCATGCCCGGGGAATGTAACGCCAACTCTGCCCTGGCTCAGTAACTAATGCCCGGGGAATGTAACGCCAACACTGCCCTGACTCAGTCACTCATGCCCGGAGAATGTAACGCCAACACTGCGCTGGCTCAGTCACTTATGTCGGGGAATGTAACGCCAACTCTGCCCTGGCTTTGTCACTCATGCCCGGGGAATGTAACGCCAACACTGCCCTGACTCAGTCACTCATGTCGGGGAATGTAACGCCAACACTGCCCTGACTCAGTCACTCATGCCCGGGAATGTAACGCCAACACTGCCCTGACTCAGTCACTCATGCCTGGGGTATGTAACGCCAACACTGCACTGGCTCAGTCACTCATGCCCGGGGAATGTAACGCCAACACTGCCCTGGCTCAGTCACTCATGTCGGGGAATGTAATGCCAGCACTGCCCTGGCTCAGTCACTCATGCCCGGGGTATGTAACGCCAACACTGCCCTGACTCAGTCACTCATGCCCGGGGTATGTAACGCCAACACTGCCCTGCCTCAGTCACTTATCCCCGGGGAATGTAACGCCAACACTGCCCTGGCTCAGTCACTCATGCCCCGGGAATGTAACGCCAGCCCTGCCCTGGCTCAGTCACTCATGTCGGGGAATGTAATGCCAGCACTGCCCTGGCTCAGTCACTCATGCCCGGGGTATGTAACGCCAACACTGCCCTGACTCAGTCACTCATACCCGGGGAATTTAACGCCAACTGTGAACTGGCTCAGTCTCTAATACCCGGGGAATGTAATGCCAACACTGCCCTGACTCAGTCACTTATCCCCGGGGAATGTA